>OY365814.1:18725165-18775165 GCA_959347315.1 Bimastos eiseni | reverse complement strand
ACTGGGCTAGCCAGTAGCCAAGAACGGTGGTCAATACCGTCCTGGTTTACAGGACCCAGAGTTTGAAGGGTCAAGAGCATATAGCAATAAGCTGGCGAAATGACGCTATATTTGGAAGTTTTTCTATCTGCGGTGACCTCGGCAGCAAGGCCCGCATCCACAACTGATCCTATTGTCTCAAGGTGCCAGTAACAGGGGCATCAGGGCCGGCGATCCCGGGAGGTCGAGGGGGACAAGTCCCCCACCTTTCACAGAGAGAGTACACGTCATACGTGTGTCTCCCCATATTTCCTAACCCTCTCATTAAATGTCCCCCCACCTGTCAAACGAGATCGCCGCCTGAGTGGCATCCCAGGCAAGGCATTGGCCACCTCCCATGGAATGAGAGTCACACCATCTGGACGTATCCCGTCAGAATTGACGGTCCGATAGGTTCCTTTGTAGCCCGGAAGCCAGCTTTGGTCAGGCGACACCAAAGATGTCATTTAATAAGGCGTGTCTGGCAGTAGGCCTACGACTCGGCCCAAGGATACATTACAGTATTATCATTATCATTCTCATCATTGCTATTATTATTATTATTATTATTATTATTGTTATTATTAATATAATTCTCATTATTATTTTTATTATTATTATTATTATTATTAATATAATTCTCATTATTATTATTATTTTATGATACTATTCATGAGCACTATTTTATGTATAGATGTGTGTAGGTACACTAGGGGCCTATGTATTTATCATTAATGTAGTTCATTGCCGACATTGCATGTAGCCTATTATGTATATCCAGCGGTTCACAAATGGGCAGCATTTCATCTCCAATTTGTGACCAGCCGAACGATAAGACAAATATTCAAAACCTTTGGTGATAACATTCATAACACCTATTATGCTATATGTTTCATAGCGGGGCAGATATTTTACAGCTAAGGTTTGGTAAAGGATCGACGACAAAATCAAGCACTCAAGTCAACATTGAAGTCGATTTTTTTATTTGTTTTCAGGTATTCTTGACAACAAACCTTTGACATTGGAAAATTGTACAACAGTAGCCAATTGCATTGTGTGTCAATTTCAGAGTGCGATTTCTGGGAGGACTTGGAAAATTTCCTTTCCATTTCCATACTCAACCGCCGCCCACTGGCACCGAATATTCCAAAATGAAATAGGTTTTCGGAATCATTATCTGTGACTTCAAACATGTGAATATATTCCACGCTGGTGCTATAGTAGGTTCCACTCTGGATCCACAATAGGTTCCACATCGCATCCACCATAAGCTTCACACTGAAACCACCAGCCTATAAAGCACGGTTCCTTGCGGCAGAGAGAGAACAAACGGGAACATCTCACAGTGAAGATTTACAGTCCCCAATACACGTCGCCAACCTGTAGATCTTCCCCACTGCTTCTAACTTAAAAGATATACAATTTCTGAGAATATCTTCCTCCACAAAAATTGCACCCTGCTTGAAATACAAAGCTGAACAAGACGGTATCAAGCGCTGGAAATGTTCAAATCGGCCAACGGGTCAAAAATTTTCTATGCCCAGCTCCCTACAATCACAAACGATCAGTCTGCGTCTAAAAAATTCTGCAGGCTGTCCTGCGATCAGAAAGAATTAATAATAATAATAATAATAATAATAATAATAAACAATAACGAACAATAATGAACCATAATGCATAATATTTACACATATATCCAAAACCACCAGTAGTAAAATATATATATATATATAGACTATATAATCTTCTTATCTACACATATTAATTCATATAAAAAGCACATCTTGGAAAGCAGTTCACCCACAAGTCACCTACCTACGAGACGAAACAGCGTACAGAATTCTCTTCAGACTATCTAACATGCTCAGATTTGGAACCAGATTTCGAATATAAAAAACTCTCGAATTGACAGTCTTTAAAAAAGGTGCTATATATAGTTGTCAAAAGGTACGTCGCTGCAAAGATATCAAGTATAAAAATCCCAGTGGAAAAAAATAGTGTGGAAAACAAGTTGATGATCACTAGTAAGTTAACGTTACGATAGGAATGATAACGATGATGATTACGACGATGATGCAGATGATGATTGTGGTGACGATGCTGATGATCATCACGATGCTGCTGCAGTCAATGATGATGATGATGATGAAGACAATTTCTTAATGATGACAGTGCTAATGATAATAAACTCCAGCGATGACGGTCGTGATTTTCAGGCTGAATTGACAATGACGACAGCCATAATGAGTTGATGACAACAATACCAATGATAACAATAAGAAATCATTATGTCATCGTTACGATGAGATGTCCTTCTTAATCATGACGTCATGCAACCATTGAGGCAGCAAAATTATTATCATCACAACAGATTTCATCAAGATTATATTAATTAAGTTAAATGCCAAAATTCAAAACTAATTGCAATGTCCATTAGAAAATATTCAGAAACATTTCCTAAGAGCGATCTTTCAAACCACAGACACAATCAACACACGTATAAATCGCAAACGAGTTATTGAATCTACTTGTGTTGTATAATATTGTCATGTGCTTAATTGAACTGTATATTATGTTACATTGTACAGTCTGCTTACTACAATATTGTGTGATAATACACTTAATACATTAGATGTACATTCTTGATATTTAATTGTACTTTATTGCATAGGTGCTGTATTGCCTAGCACTGACAATATTATCGATAATGTTTGCAATGTAATGTATTGTATTGTGCTGATTTTAATGTGCATGGTGCTGTAAAGTTACGTATCGTATCATATGATTACTATTGATTTTATTGTACAATTCAAGTGGACTACTGAATGATATAATACATCCCGACAGGCTAAAAATAACTATAAAAAGATGCGTTTAAATTAAGTTATACAAGCAAAAAGGGGTCATCGCTATGGTAACTAAAACTGAACTGGTGCACCATGGCAATTATGAACCTGGCGAACAAGTGATATTTTCTTAACAGCAGTCACTGATTAAATTTCTTTCACTAAAAGGAAGATCTTATTCGGCTGGAACAGCAGTTATAAGCAGCACAGGGTAAAGACAAAGTAACGTACTTGTCTAGTGATTCCACAGAAAGTCCTTGGAAGGGTAATGGCAAAGGTAAAAGCTGTTTAGAGGTATTTATAGAACCTTCTAAGAAGCATCATAGGAAAGGTAAAGCTGTGTAGAGGTCTTTATAGAACCTTGTAAGAAGCGTCGTGGGAAAGATAAAAGTTGATTAATGACCTTTACAGAATCTCCACAGAAGCGTCATGGGACCGATAAAAGCTGTTTACAGGTCTTTATAGAACCTTCTAAGAAGTGTCACGGGAAAGGCAATACCTGTATGGACACCTCTAATGAATTCCATCCGAAGAATTGTTCTAAGTCAAAGGACTATTAATTGGTAAGGTGTTCAAGAAGTAATTCATATGCAGGTCACCACACTACAAATAAGGAAGACGAACGGTGTTGATACAATAGAAACTCTGCCGGCTTAATAACCTGCTTTTATATTTTATATATTCAGAGTTCAGAAACTGAACATGCAAAGCAGCAGTAGTCCACACATATCCTTAAGGAGAAAAACATATGCACAGAGCAGAGCAATCACTAAAATAGATAGAATGGTTTCAAACATAAATTATCTAGCAATTTGGCAAAGGCACATTCATTCTCGCCTGCCAATTCTGTTTAATTACTTACTTAAAAAGGACAAAATAATGTCTTGCTATACACCATAGAGACTATGCATTAATAATTCTTGACACGTGATGCAAATGAGCATTCAGACAACACTGGTGTCCAACGCAAGCAGACATTATTTCTGAAGAGTGGTGCAACAGCTTGTAAAATACTCAAGGTGAAATTATCTGTAATTGCACAATTCTCCTTTGCTGTAAAAACAGGTAAAAACATCGACACAAAAGCAGAAAAACACTTTAAAATACTTAAATCAGTAGCAACTTGTACATCAGCTGTAAATCACTTTATCATGAACCGAAGTTTTTTTAACATTCTCATCATTTAATGTTTTTTTATAATTTGTTGCAATCAATACAAATGTGAAACACATGTGTTACAAATATACATACTTACAGCTCAGCTGAAGTAGTACCTAACTAGTCACAGTGTGGTCAACAAAGTTCAGAGGATGTCAGAGAAGTTCGCATACTGGCCATGTTGGAGAACATCCTGGAAACTATATTAATATACAAGGATATACGCCATTTGCATATGGAAAGAAATTTTAGTCTTTGTCTAATGGAGGATAATCATAATCTCACTCTCGCAATTATTTCTAAAGTGCCACTTCAAAGCTAAGCACTGGGCGCTTGTACCAATTGCAGGCTCAAATTCAAATGACCGAATAAACCAGGTACCAACTAAGTCGACAACATAGAATGATAACAATTTTGGTGCTAAGCTTATAAGTTTTTTTAGCTAAACGAATGCTCTGATAGTACAATCCATTTGTACATTAGCTGTGGTAAAGACATAGTGTTACACCAATTGTATTGGCTTCAACAAATGATTACCATAATACGCTTAAGAATTTAAAACCCTTTTCATTATCAGTCAAATCCCTGTAATTAGACAAAAATAATTTTGCTGCTTTCTTTACACATTATTTATTCTCCATTTCATATGACTTGTGAGAACTTTCATTATTTAAAAACCTTTTTCAAAATGAGACAAATCCCTGCAACTGCAAAGATAATATAATATTCATGCTCCATTTTAATTTAAAATTGAGAACTGAATATAATGAAGGCATATCCTAAACACATCATTAATCTTTTACAAAAATGCAGTCTTTTTCATTTTCCTAACAAAGACACAACAACTACAAAATTACATAATCTGACAACAGTGTAAATATATTACTCTCAGTTACACATTATTCTTATTGTTACAATTACATTTAAACGTCGATATACTTACTACTGCGTCTCCTTATAAATATATATATATATACATTTACTGTTAGACAACATTAATGGTGATCTTAACAATTACTGTAGAAATATATATTACACTCAATATAAATAACAAAAACTCTTTCCATACTCATGAAGTATATGCTAGACGCAGTTAGTCTCATTAATTGAATAGTTAGACTCTACTGAGATCTTATCAAGTGAAAATTTGATATCTACTGTCATAATGGGCTCAAGAACACGATCAGCTCTACTGAAGCTGCATTACTTTGAGAACTCTTGAACAGCCACGTTTCAGTGTATCTGTGAGGTCAAAAATGCGCTATATAAGTGCCAATATGTGTGCATGCCTGCCGCAAAAGGGACATTAGGAAAAGTATCCCCTATCTCAAGCAGCGTTTGTACTGGGGATAGATAGGCCTACATGGCTATAGGGTGAAAAGAGACCATCTTGAGGGGCAAACGAAATTCTAGCAAATCAATGTGAAAATCCATTTAAAACTCAAACTCTTGAATCAAATTTCACTGACCAAGAACTTACTTTCAAGCAGTTTCAGCAAATTTGAGGGCTCTAGATAAACCCTCCTATTACTACACATAATTACACACCTAGGACCTTAGTTAACAGCAAGAGTTGAATCCCCTATCATTGACTCTTAATTGGAACTGTTAAACTTGAAGTTTCTTAAAGTGCTGCTGAAAAGCTAAGAAGAGGGCAATATAAAGGCGCTATATGAACATTTCTTCATTCTACAAGAAGTACAAAATTCTGTGCATCCAAATGATTCAAGTTTGTGACTACCTTGCCTGCTTCTGAAATCAACGCCATTTCTCGCTTAGCATCAAAATTCTGTCAACCCAGCCAGGCACGTTTTGGGACAAACTGCAAACACCTGATGGCCTTGATAGCAATCGGCAAGATTTCTTTCCAGGAAAGTGCATGCAACGGCGCGACTGTACTTTAACACTGGAGTTGATTAAGATTGCTGGCCTACCCTATGCAGCAACCAATTGAGTGGCAGCAAAACACAATTATTGTGGCCAACACCTCATGCATTTCATGTATGAAACCTGCAGATACTGAATATTACTAATACAGCCAGTAGGGTCATAGGCAAAGGTATTAAAAGTCACAGTGTCCTGTTGGTAAATATTCATGTGGCCTCTGTAGCAGTTATATTAATTGTCTGATTGTTATAGACAACTATAAATGTGCTCAGATGCAGGATAGTGACTCAGTAGACACAATGTGGGTCAGCTGTGGGCTCATTGGATGTGACCCTTTGGGATTAATTAAATTACCTCTGTCAATGAAAAAGACAATTAGTCAAAATGACACGAAATTTTCAGATGGAAACACACAAATGAAAATGCTGTCAGTTGGCAACAAGGAGATGATTGATGTTTGCGTATGGATTTATCAGAGCGCTCCAGTCAACGTCGTCAACGGTTGTCAGTTGGTTGACGTTGTTTCTGTTGTCCTGCAGGAAGTTACAGTTGGCCATCGCTGTCGTTGCATCATCTCTAGATCTCTGAAGAACGTCCTGCTTCGGATGCTGTGGAGGAGGCGCCTGGCCTAGCAACAGGCAGTCGGATGCGGTTGGCATGGAAACCGAACCTGGCGACAGGTTCCTGTGTCCGGCTGTAGTCGTTGGCGACGACTGGAGAAAGAGTGATGGCTGCTGCTGCTGCTGCTGATGCGAGTGGTTGTCATAGAAACCACTCGGACTGGTCAGTGATTTGGTCAGCGCATCGCTTGACATGGATGAGGATTGGTTAGGCAGGAGAGATCCGTTAAGCCGTATCTTCTGTTGTTGTTGTTGCTGCTGCTGCTGCTGAATCAGGAGAATACACTGCTGCTGTTGTTGCTGCTGCTCTTTAAGCATCTCCATTCGCGTATCTCTAATACCGATGAACTGTGGGAAAGTCTGCATCGGCGACAGTTGGATCAGGTTGACGTTGGACGTCGGCGACGCCAGACACGGATTGCCGAGACTCGCCCAGAGGGATGCCTGGCCGAGCGGCGAGATTGGCGAGTGCTTGGACCCGGCCGACGGGGGGAACGGTGCACCTCCGAGCTCCGTCGGGGACAGACGCGTTGGACGCTGCGCCTGCGTCTTCATCTTCGTCGATCCGAACTTGGTCTGAGCGAATGCGGCCGCCGTGAAGCAGGTGGACGACGAGGAAGGGCGCGGACGGAACGACCCGACGGGACTCGTCGAACTGCTGGTCCCCGATGAGGGGGATGTGGATCCGGTACTGCCTCCCATCCAGCTCCCGTTGGACGACGGCGACAGGCTGAGGCTGGTGAGAGCGGTCGGGAGATGTTGCTGATCAGGCGGAAGGAAGCTCTCAGCCCTCGGGTTGAACCCACCGTGGTGGAGACTCGAGACGCCGTCGTCTCCCAGCTTCTCGAGGGGGAAATCGTCGGTGGCATTGCTGCGACGGTTGTGGTAAAGGATCTTGACGGGTCCGTTCTCGCCAATTCGGTAGGAGACCTCATTTGGATCGATCCAGAGGGTCAGTGCCTTCGGAAGGTACTCGAGTATCTCCCCGATGCTCAGTCCGCTCAGCTGGGCTGCAAGGTCAAGGACGTGGTCGACCTTGCCGTTGCTCAGCTTGATGCTTCGAAAGCCCGATCCCTTGAACGGCTCTTCGGGGTACCAGTGACCATCGAACTTCTTCCGCAGGCCCTTCTCCAGTTCCTCGCAGAACATGTCGACGCGACGTCGAGGGAGTTTGTTGTACAAGTAGGAGATGATGAAGTTGAGTGCTATCGTCAGCTCTACGTGCATGTTTGTCGGTCGGTCCGTTGGTCGGTCGTTATGGCTAAGGTAAAAGGTCAGTTGTATGCGCTGATGACTTCTGATTCCAGGAACTCCTCTTGTGACAGAACTAATCTGGTTACAGAGAAAAACAAAATAGATTCATCGGTTTTGATTCACTCAACAATGACAAGAAGCATGCAATGTATAAAAAAATCATTCTCATGATGATTACAGTTTTTATTGATTGTGACAATAACGATGACGATGAGTGTGATGACGATAATGACTGATGCTGATGATGATAAGGAGATTCCCATAGAGACAAATGTTAATAACCACAATGTTTATCACGATGGTGATAATTATTTTGTCTGTAACCTTTTAATGATAGTCATGACTCCAAGTATATAGGTGGGTCACATACATGTATGTGGTCTAAGATGAATCTTCTGTTTTTTTTATTAAAAGCCTCAAAGCCTACCCGCATTTCTGATGCCAACTCATGACTCCCATACATGTAAACTTTGTTTCCTGTATATGGTATCAGATGCCTAACCAATAGCAAACAATTATCCGGGTCTCTGATTCCCGTCATTGCTTCGTGCACGTAATAAATATATATGCCCTTAGTAAATGCTCAAATAAATCTAATGCTTAAATAACTAAAACAAGCATGGACAGAGCGACATATCCAGACTCCTAAACACACACACACATACAGAGGTACACATAATCCCAGATCACAGCTAGCGCCTTCACCTCATCCGCTACAAGGCACACTAATCTGAATAATCCCAGACGCCAGTTGAAAATCAAACGAAACGAAACGAAAGGAAACAGAAAGGTCAGAAATCTCCAGATTATTAGATTTCATTAGCTCCGTTTTAAACCTCGCCGTCATTTTCTAATCTGTCGCCATGGTGATGACAAACACGCTGAAAAATTAATTAATGAGATGCCTACACTTTAAATGTAGTACAGTCTGAAAACAGCAGACACCAATGAAGCATGATTGTCTAGTGTCGAAGTAAACACATTTGCAGAGCATTTAATCATATTAAATTGCACTTCGATAATCTCCATACAACGATGATTTATTGTTTGAAGATGAAAAATGTTACCCCTGAAGATGGATAATTTTACCCAAGAAGATGGAGAATTTTACCTCTGAAGGTGGAGAATTTTACCCCTGAAGATGGAGAATTTTACCCAATTGCTATAATAGTTTGCCGTAATAGTTTGGATGTTGACCAAATTGAAAATGCTTAAATCTTAGACATAATAATTATTATGCACCTATGCTTCATGGTGAAGAAGAATCTGTAATTTCATGACATTAAGCTTACTTTCAACAGTGTAGGCAGATTATCAGGGCAGCAAAACGCGATTTTATTATTATTGCAGTGATAAAAGATTCTTGCATTTCTAATATTATTGTGGTTTTAATTTGCCACGATTCAGGCGGTTCATTATCATCTGTCACCAAGATTGACTATCATCATGTTTCCCAATTGCGCCATGATCTAGTGGTCAGCATAATACTTGCCCAGATGGCAGGGCTGCCATACCCTACCCGGAAGGCAGGGATATCGTCTAGGATATGACTGCTGTCAAAATAACATCCGATTTAATTACATCAACATCATGCCTCTGTCAGGACAGAAATTTGCCTGAGATTTCTGCGCCACATGTGTCCCTCAGCCAATTCAGTCATAACAAGTACACTGTACAGTGTCGGTGGGATAGTGAGAAGGAAAGTGATAGGACTGGCTATCCGCCCTCATATGTCGAGGCTAAGAAAATGAAGTCGCTCACATTTCATACCAATAGTCACCTCATCAGGGTTACTTCAAGGGACATCTCTTCTTCATGCCGTCGGTACTACAGGTCCAGCGGTGGCAGCTTGAGTGTGCCATATATTAAGTAGACATTTTCTCTATTTACATGTTAGAGGTAGATGTGATTCCTTGGGATAAAGACTAAGAATTGTTTTGAAAGATCTATTATTATTATTAGGAGTATTATAAAATATAACGTGACTATTGCTATTACTACTATAATTATTTTATTCAAAATTTAAAGTCCACAGTAGTACAAAACAGTAGTACGCAAAGGAAAGTTTTGTACTACAGAACCTGTGGAGTTCTTCAAATTTTGAATAATAATTTATTATAATTATGGTAATAATAGCAATAGTCAAGTTTTATTTTATAATAATCACATCTACCTCTAAAGTTTAAATAGAGAAAATAGCTACTTATAAGCAGAGTAGCAACGAAAAGTGTTCTCGTCACAGAACTTTCGGATCGCACACTCAGGCTGACTCAACTGAGTGAAAAATGTTAATAACGTGTTGACAAGCTGTTATTGTCGTTCCCCGTGGTGCCAGTCTCAAAACCAATAAAAAGGAGGAGGGCGATGATAAAAGCCCTGACAGTCATAAGACTTCGTTAAACAGTGGAAATTACAATCAATAGAAGAAGCCACAGTTCTTCCCTGTGCAATCATCTGTGGCCATTGAACCAACGCAATACTACTTCTGTGAAGCATTTGAAATGTCAGCACACAACATTGATTGATAAAATTATGCAAACAATTCTTCGGACTACCAGAACGCTAAGCAGATAAGACAACAAGGTTCAACCTACTATTAGATCTCATCTTCATATGTCAATCGACTAAATCATTGAACAAACAATAATTCTCATTGCCTCCAAATGTCAATCAAATCAATCAGCTGACAACTGTTCTCATTGCCTCCAAATGTCAATCAATTTATCACCACCACAAATTTCCAAATGCCAAGTAAATCGTAAAATTTCTACGACGTCACGGCAAAATGGAAATTTAATCGACTGTTATTTAACTGTAACTGTAATCTTACATTTATACAGTGCCACTTGAAGAAAAAATGCATAGGCTCTTGCCTCCAACACAAATCAGCGAAATTAAACCTACTTTTGAAAATTAGAGATTTGAGAATAAATACAGAAATTAAAAATTGCAATGGTTGTCCATCTACTTGATATTTCATGAAACGCTCAGACTGTTTAAGTTAAATTTAAAATGTTATGTTACCTAAAAAAGAGCTGCCAACAGCCAAATGCATTTTTAAATAAGACTGAAATCATCTATTTAGTTGTCACTTCATAGTAGAAGTCGATTTCATGACGTTATAGTTTTACCCAACGGCATCTGCTGCAGTAACCAGAGCAGCTGTTTGTTGACTCTGAAGTACACCCACGTTTACTTAGACATAAAGAACAGGGCGATCAAAAAAATAATCATCTCGACCACATGTCTTAATTTTACATATGATCATGATGTAGGAATGTAGTGAGGATGTTAGTAAAGTTTCATTACCACATATTTTACAGTATGCTAATGTAAAGCCAACGGATCCATTGCTCCATAGTGTCCAGTCTGACATTTATTGCAAGGATTTATATTGTGGGTAACTATTGAGGGGCATCTTGCCATAAAAGGTCTTATTTTCGTCAAGTGGAACACTGGGGAGGACTCGGGGTGCTTGGACTCCAGCACAAACCTTCACTGGAAGCATGTAGGAAGACACAGGGTTGCTATATTAGGAATCCATCTCAGTGTGTATGTATGTTCGTGTGTTTGTATGCATGACTCTACGAGTGTGTGTGTGTGTGTGTGCGAGTATATATGCTGCATTGTCAGAATCTATGAAGTGAGTGTATGTATGAGTGTATGCATATGTAAGTATGTATGTATGTATGTATGTATGTGTGTTTATGTTTCTCTGTTGCCTTGTCATAATTTATGAATTGAGTGTGTGGATGTATGTATATATGCATATGTGAGTGTATGTATGAGCGTATGTATATGTATGTTTGTATATATGAATGTATGTGCGTGTGTATGTGTTTATGTTTTCGCTGTTGCATTGTCAGAATCCAAGAGGTGTAAGTATGTATCTATGCATGCATGCATGCATGAATGTATGCATTGTTTAAAGTACCTCACAAAAGTGCTGTCCACTTTAATTCACTAAATGATACAATTCAATGCTTCCACTTATGAAGAGTGCATAAAAGCGAACTCATCGGAAGCCATTCCACTGTCGTTTGTCATTAGACACGCCCACCTGAGGATTCAGATAATGCACATCTCTGTACTGATATTTGAATAAACCCGAATACCAATCGGAAAGAACAGGTGCAAATAAGACACAGATGAGAACGCCAGCCACTGGTACTAAGTGCTCTCAGATGCTTAAAACCGAAAACTTCTCAATACCGATGAAAATGATGAAAAATACATTACCAACCATGCGGAACTTCTAAAGGTATACGAAGAGATAAAATTTTATCGATAAAATAGTTGGTTGAAAGGGATGAATACACAGTGTATATTCTGGTATTCGTTGATATGATAATGTTAATAGAAAGTATGGTATACTAAGGCCATACAAGAGCACAACATATATTATGGCATACTAAAGGACAGTGTATACAAAGTATCGATCATCGAAGGTATGTCATACTTCGTTTTTGTAGATGGTATTATGGTGCCAATTAAGGTCAAGCTACTATGGCATATAATTAAAACCTTTCTATTCACTGGAGATTTATTAAGACCTGAGGGTCGTTTCTGATAATGAATACATAGATTGGTAGATAACAAAATAAACGAATAACATGATATAAGGGTCAACAATTGGTACACAACTGATATGACAAAAAAAGTCATTTGTTATATAAAGACATTTAGAGACAATTCGTTATGTATATAGTCATGTAGTGACATATTAAAAAGATTATGACCTAAGAGATTAGCACTCAATAAAACACATTTATACAATACATACAATACATACAATGCATACAATACATACAATACATACATACGTACATAATCTACACACAGACAATACACACATTCATAATTGTTTGCTGATGATGCTTTAAATGAATATATATATATTATATATATACATATATATATACATAAATATACATATATATTGTATATATACATATATATAATCTATATATATGTATATATATATATGTGTGTGTGTTAAATATCTCTTGTCATTAAAACTTATGCCATTTATTTTAAGAATAGTCTGAAACTTTCAACTTTGTTTTTTCTTAAGGTATGTATTATAATTTCATTAATTGAATTTTGACTATTGTACTGTAACCACTGCCATATATTATCCAGAAAAAGAGAAAAAGGTCAATTCGCTGGTCCATATGTGCATTGACCTTTCCACCTTTCAAAATTCACTGAAAATTCTTTTTAGTTTGTATTCACTTCTGTTACTGTGATGCTACGGCGCTGACACTTTGTCAATGAATGGCTACTAACTTGTTTTTTTTACATATATACATTGCAACCTACATACATTACATACCTACATAAATACATGGCTCTCTGTATGCTTACATAAACCCATACAAAGAAACAACAATTCTTCAGTGTGAATGGATTTCTCCCCCCCACCCAATATCAATGAATGTGAATCACACTTGTATAATCATAATCTAATCTTCTATTAGTACAAAACATGAGACATCAATCAATTATGATTTAAGTGTAATCAAGTGAAACTAGAGGGCAGTTGTACATAGGAACCCCTAGCTAGCGGTATCTCTGGGACCCCTACACATCATTTACACTTGAAGTTTCATTGTTATACTCTTTGTATTATTTTGCGTAATTGCTTTATGTGTTACTAATGAATAAAGATGGTTCATGGTTCAGCATAAAAGATTCAGTGGAAATTGCGTTTCATGGGTCATGATTACATTGGTCAAGATTACATGGGTCAAGATTACATGGGTCAAGATTACATGGGTCATGATTACGTGGGTCATGATTACACGGGTCATGATTACACGGGTTGTGATTACATGGGCCAGGATTACACGGGCCAGGATTACACGGGTCATGATAACACTGGTCATGATTACGTGGGTCATGATTACATGGGTCATGATTACATGGGTCACGATTACATGGGTCATGATTACATGGGTCATGATTACATCGATGCCACACTGAATTAGCTAAATGTACTTATAAGCCCGCAGATCAATTTAAGTGCAAGGAAACTGAAGACAAAACCACAAAGGGGGACACAGTGCCATCCAATAGCATTCAAGGATACACACCTTGCATTTAAATATGAATGATTGTAGCAGATGCGATTGACAGCTGTGTGGCACTGTTCGCTACATACACTCTTCTACAGTTCAATAATAGTCCTATTGATTTTGCCAGTGTGTGAATGGCGTTTGGGTGGGCTGGATGGTGAAGAATGTAGACAGCACAGTTGAATTTATGAATGATCTTTGGCTAGAATGAGAAATGACTGCCGGTGATCTTAAGTTAAATTATGATCAAGGCATTTGTACAATCATTAATAGGGTACAGATGTAATTATGAATGATTGCGTGCAGTTTGAGATCTCAACCATACTTACAAAACAATCACAAACATCTCTGCAACAAGAACAAGCAATGATCAAGTATAGATCATGAAGTTAAGCATGAAAGATCGCATGAAGATCATGAGATGAAACATGAACGATCATCTGCAGATCATGAGATGAAACATGAATGATCATCTGCAAATCATGAGATGAAACATGAATGATCATCTGCAAATCATGAGATGAAACATGAACGATCATCTGCAGATCATGAGATGAAACATGAACGATCATCTGCAGATCATTAAATGAAACATGAATGATCATCTGCAAATCATGAGATGAAACATGAACGATCATCTGCAGATCATGAGATTAAACACAAATGATCATCTGCAGATCATGAGATGAAACATGAATGATCATCTGCAAATCATGAGATAAACATGAATGATCATCTGCAGGTCATGAGATGAAACACAAATGATCATCTGCAGATCATTAAATGAAACATGAATGATCATCTGCAGATCATGAGATGAAACACAAATGATCATCTGCAGATCATTAAATGAAACATGACAGGCCATCTGCATATCATGAACTGAAACATGATGATCATCTGCAGGTCATGAAATGAAACATCATCAATATGATCATGTGCCGATCGAATAAAGACATTAATTGAAGAATCTCGATTTAGAGCTTCAGAAACTCAAGTCGCATATGATTTCACAAGCAATCACTTAGGTAAACAACGGCCAAACAAAACAACGTGTAAGCATATTATAACCGAAAGGACACGGACTCATTCAAATCCTTCCATCGTTTCTACAAGATTCTACCACAAGCGGTGAACTTTAGGCCCCAACAGCGTCATCCAGACCCCAGAGAAGCCACCATAACGGCAATTTCGCTTCGACAACCCCTCCATATGGTACCCAACAGACCGCTGCAATTGGGCCAATACAACACACAAACCATAACAGCCCAACATGGCTTATACAAAACCAAACCATTCGAACAACAATTCAGCACAAAAGGGCAATATTTCGTACATACCTGGTATCCAAGGAAACCTAGAGGATTTCAGAAATGACTTCGTATCAATATCGTCGTTGCTCACATTCAGATCGACCCCTCCGTCTGCCTCATCAGCTGACTATCACGCCCACGTTTTAACGTTCCAGATGCCGCTATTTATAGATGCGACCGCGTCACCGGCGAGGCGTTCCCAGAATCGTTGCGCCGCATGTCCAAAGAGTGCAACGAGATAATTTTGCGGCGTTATCGTGGAGTTAAAAGAAATCTCATGAACTTCAATTTCTACAAATCGAAGATACGCTGATGTTTAAAACTGTCATCAAAACCAGAGATTATTACACGGTTATAGTGTTAGCTATTTTGTGCGCTATTTATTTCTGTGGGAGTACGCTAGAATCGAAACATAACAATCGCACAAGGCAGGGTAACACGATGATTATTTTACAACAAAGGCCTAAAATATTTCAGTGTACACCAATTGTTTTAGACCCACTGACATATTATAGCGCATTCTCAATAGCCAATAATTCTTCAAATTTTCCTCTTAAAATAATTATTGTGTGACTTTGCACTCAAGTGCTTTGGAAGCGTTCAACATTGCGGTGCAACCAATCACGCCGGTTGACAATTGCGCAATTCTTGCACTTAGTAATTTATTTTATTATACAGACAACAGGTTTTGCGCAAACGTCCCGGGTACAATAACCTGGTGGAATTTTTGTGTTTCTATCAGTTTCAAATACATGGGTTGTTTGCGGAAAGGCGTTTCTGATAGCTGTGATGTTTATTCCAATTGAAACTTCTTATGACAGCACTCGGTGCGCTTTGGTGATTATTGTCACGCTGCGCCATCAATGAATTAATCGTACAGGTCGAATGCGTGGCGTTTTCTGTTTCCGATTTTAATTAAATCTGATCTTTTGAAGAGGCAATGGCGGTTCCTTTGTCGTCGCTTTTGATTGTCGTCGAGGTTCGTCGGACGGACGATAAGTGTGACAGAAGTGCAGCAATTGGAAGCGCAAATCGTGACCTGGGATATTTGTAAGGATTAGCCGTAGATGGTGGGTGACCTACTGACGAATGGTGGTGTCTTACAACCACCAACCCACTCACCTGCCCAGCCTCGCACCTTCAAGCCTTTCCATCGTTCATAAGAGGCGCCGCTACTGCAGCATCTTATGCCTGGATTAGACGATTTGTGGCTGACCAAGAGGCTTACATTGGTGGCAGTGGGCCAGCTTCCGCAACCGTATCTGCATTGTCAATGTCATAATGACCATCATCATCGTTGTCGTCGTCATCATCATGGTGTTCATCATCATAACTCCCACCATCGTATCATCAACACTATCATCACCACCACCAACGTCGTCATCATCATCGTCATAATCATCATCATCACCGCCACCATCATCATCATTATCACAACCACCATAATCCACACCATCGTATCATCATCATCGCCATCATCATCATCGTCGTCGTTGTCATTATGAGGATGATGATCGTCATCATCATAAACGCCACTACCATAGCCCCACCATCGTCATCATCACTTAATGTTACTGTTATTGCCTTCAATCCAACACATCATTGTTGGCATTATTTCTATTATTTGTAGTTGTTAGTTGTCGTCCTCAGTTAAATTATGTACCCCAGCACAGCATCGTCACCATCATCGTCATCATCATCGTCATTACCACGACCACCATCATTACCACCACCACCTCCATCATCGTCATCATCATCATCATCAACAACAGCAACAACAACAACAACAACTACTACAACATTATAAGCAACATAGTCACCATCTGCAGCAGCAGCTGTGAAAGCCGAGAAGATGGTCATTTTATCGCTGCAGATATTGCAAAATTATTGCTGAGGGTGGCAAAACTAGATGAGCTGCGACTCAACGCTTTGCAGAGATTGAGGAAGGAATGAGGGAGAAGGGAAGGAGGAGGAGTATAAGAAGATGAGGAGGAGGAGAACGTAGAGGAGGAGGAGGAGGTTAAATCTGTTTGATGAATTCGATGACAGCGTTGGTAAGAAGTACTGATGTAAGCACATTGGGTGAACTTTATTAGGTGTAGGCCATTGCACGGGATCAGGGTTTCCAAACCTAGTTAGAAATGAATTCAGTTTTTTAAAATTCTTTTTGGGTGTTGGTCTGAATTTGGGTTTGGGTTGGGGTTGGATTTGCATTTCGGTTTGGATTTGTATTCTGTTTTATTTCTTTGTTATATTTTTAATAGAGCTTTACCGATTATCAGCATATCGGCAGTATCGGTTATCGGCAATGATAATCGGCGCCGATATTAAAAATAATTTTTTTAATTTTATAATATTATTTTCAGTCTTTAACCCCTTTAGCGTGTAGCCCGAATTGCGTAATCCTGTCCCATAGTGTGCAGCCAGCCCAAAGGCAGAGATTTTATGGCTACTTCAGACCACTCAGTAGCATTGAGCTCGTATATAAACCCTGGAATAATGTTCCAAGGCTACAGCTGTTATGCAGAGTGAGTCACTGTACCTGCTTAATTACCATAGGCAGCTATTTTGTTTCTGCTGGCTGCTCACCGGCCACCACCACAGTGACTGACGCCCTATTTCAGGTCAAAGTGGCATTTTGTAAGGGCGACTTGTCTGCGGGAGGGAATGGCGTGTTTGATAGAAGAAGAAAGTGATTGTATGTATGAATTTGTTACAAGAGATGTTCCCATCATAATAGTTCAATGTTTGGGGAAAATAGTGATGATAATAGCTTACATTCTACTTTGCATGGTGCGACAGAGACCCTTTTCCGCGTGTGTCCATACCATTATAGCTGGTTCACCTGGCCATTAGGTTTACCTAACTGATACTAGACAGTGTCATACCAACATCTTCTGTTTATAGCTGTTGTGCAGAGTCACAGTACATCGTTGGGAAACAGAATGAAATAATCGGTTATCGGTATCGGTATCGGCTATTATAATCGGTATCGGCAAATGAAGTAATCGGCAATAATCGGTATTGGCATAATCGGCAGAAAGTGATATCGGTACAGCTCTAATTTTTAATGGAGATTTATATAGCGCCCCTTCATGACCAGAACAGTTTCTTGCTTCCATTGCTCGGCGCTTGGTGAGGTTCTAAGTCAGCGCTGCATAAATCTTCATATACACACGCACTCAACAAGTATGAACACATGCACACGTTCATGGATTCCTTTGTGCGTTCATACATCTACTTTCTGCGGCCTGTCCAATAGCATGGAATGGGTTCCTACTGGCTTTGCGTTTGCTGCCTTGGCTTCTTCTCATATATTTTGTTACCGTCTCATGACTGTCCTCTTCCACTGAGGCTGAGGCCTGAATAGTTGTCTTCAAGGGCACTATAAATTTCCTCCATTGAATGAATGAATTCAAAAATACGTGTACATAGATACATTTGGATCTACAGGAACACAAACACATGCATACATTGCACATGCAAACAAACACACATATACAGAAACACATTCATGTAAATGTACATACATACACACATGTGCAATTGTACATGTACATACATTGCACACATGTAGATGAATATACATAAATTAATATATAATATGCAAATGTACATACATACATGCACACAATAGAACTGAAAATTTGATATCGCCCTTACAAAATTTTGTCACAGAAGTGTACACGCCTCGACGACACAACTGCAGTTGTAATACAGAGCAGTAGTGCGCGAAGGACTTGCCCAAGGTTCCAACAAAAGTGACTCCTCGGACGAGGGACGAACACGCTTACTCAGTGCACACTAAGCGTTGCGGGCCGACTGCTCTAACCAATCGGCCACCGTGTCACACAAATTTATTCATACAAAAAACCTATATGCACGCACATTTGTATGAATGCACAGTTCACTGTTTGGTGTCGGAAGAGTAATAAACACAAGAGTCTGTATGTATGAAGTATGTATAAAGTATGTATGAAGGAAATGTATTTTGAATGAGGAGGGCACAGCTCAAAACGTTTGGTGATAGTTTTCACAGAGTTAAAAATGGGTATAATATTTATGACTGGATCCAACTCGACATATTGAAAATGGACCCGACCCGTGCTTTTGTTCTAATTTTACTAATATTATTTATTGTCACATTCTAATGTCGTAAACCGCAACACAGTCAGTCCGCCATTAGGCGCATTATAATAATAATATTGATTTTGGTGGGTAAAAATGGGTCAGGGTTTGGAAACCGACCAAATCCGACCTACCGGGGACCCGACTCAACCCGCCTAATCCACAGATATTCGTGACCAGACCCGACCATACCAGACCCAACCAGAATCGTGGGTCAACCCGACCGGTGGACAATTCAGCGTTTCTTCCCTACGTAGAAAATGCATCCTGACGTACATTCATTTGAAACACGCGTTATAGAGACATAGATCGATGACGTCAATGCAAAAGTATTTATTATTTAATCTATAAATCATTGATGATATTTCGTGTGGGTTCTGTAGGTCGTCTTGTAGGATGATTTTATTATTGGCCTTTCATTCATTTCAATTCAAATGGGTCTGTTGACTACAAAACGCTAACAGATGGCGAACGATAAACACCGCACGCCTACACACACACACACACACACACACATATATATATATATATATATACGTACCTAGGTATATGTATGTATACAATGTAAATACATGCCTATAGGTACAAAGAGAAACACATGAAGTAACAGACACAGATGAACACAGACACACCTGCACACACCTTCACGAACAGATAGTTAGATAGATATATAGATAGATAGATAGATAGACTGACAAGCAGACAGAGGAACAGCCAGACAGGCAGGCAGACAAACCGAAAGGCAGACACACCTGCACACACCTTCACACACACCTACACACACCCACACACACACGCACTCGTATACCAAACGAATTGACACACGAGTGATAGTGGGTGGGTGAGGGGTGATGACGATTGTGTGTCTGTTGATGATGATGATGTTAGTGGTGGTGGGGTAGATGTGGATGTGGTGGGGTAGATGTGGATGGTGGTGATAAAACGGTAGTTTCAGTGGATTTGTTTTTCATTGTTGATGGTAAAAATTTATGGTTGAGCAATGTTCCAACAACTGGAAAGAAAACTTTCAGACCAAATAACTTTATCTTCTAGGAAGTATGTTTTCTGTAGGCCATGATGCGGTCTGAAATCTAGTGTGTCAATACCTGAAAAAAAACCCGAATATATTATTGTTTTGGTGGCCGCACTAGTGCATGCTGGGTGGCTTGTGTCGTCGTTTTGCCTGCAAAGGGATGGAAGAGGTGGTAGTTATGATGATGGTGGATTTGTTTCTGGTGGCATATAATATAGATGGAAAATCATCAGTAGAGTTGCATGGTCTCGAGACAGTGTCTCGGTCTCGAGACGTCTCGAGGTAGGGTCTCGAATTTTTAGTAAAAGTCTTGTTCTGTCTCGAACAAGCGGTCTCGATAAGTTTCGCGTTAACTGTCTTAAAATTTTGTGCTAGAAACTGAAACCGGAATTTACGAGAAACGGTAATTCTGGTTAACGCGCGAGTCACATGATACTGAAATGAATTCAATTGTCTTAAAGTAGAAAAATGTCTGAGAGAGAACCTGA
This sequence comes from Bimastos eiseni, assembly GCA_959347315.1. Classification (NCBI taxonomy): domain Eukaryota; kingdom Metazoa; phylum Annelida; class Clitellata; order Crassiclitellata; family Lumbricidae; genus Bimastos; species Bimastos eiseni. The sequence goes on along the minus strand of OY365814.1, from coordinate 18,754,343 downwards.
AATTGCGAAGTTTGCGTTTACGCAATTTGAAGTTAGGCCTATTGACAAACAATAGCTATTGGCTATTAGTTTGTAATTGATGTAAAACCACAATAACCGAGACGATCGGAACAACTTTGAGTTTCTCAGGGCGAGTAAGGATATGCACAAATTTATAATCTCGTTTGGTATTTGGTTTCGAATTTGCTTGTTTAAAATCGTCTAAAAGATTTCGGACGTGCTTTCTTTATACTATTCAGAAGATAGGCCGAAGAAGAAATATCGAAAAAGATAAAACTCGGCAATATACAAACTGTTCTTGGGAATTGATACAATATACATTATAATTAAGTTTCAAATTGAAATTACAAATGAACCTTATTCCCGAAAACTGATACGTTAGTATTTTACAGCCTTTTATATAGGATCACTTGTTTTTACTGTCTCGAACTGTCTTGAACCTAGTGTCGCGGTCTCGATACCTCACTGTCTCGGTCTCGGTACCTCCCTGTCTCGGTCTCGTCTTGGTCTTGAAGTTTAAGGTCTTGCATACAACACTGATCATCAGTAAATGTACGTCTCTTGTACAAACATCTAAAAAGCACGATTGAAGTTAAAGGCGCCAAATAATCTTAGAGAACGATTTACCAATAAGGTTTAGGCATTGGGGTTTTAGTTGAGGTTTAGGCATTGGGGTTTTAATTGAGGTTTAGGCATTGGGGTTTTAATTGGGGTATAGGCATTGGGGTTTTAGTTGAGGTTTAGGCATTGGGGTTTTAATTGGGGTTTAGGCATTGGGGTTTTAATTGGGGTTTAGGCATTGGGGTTTTAGTTGTGGCTGGATTTCGATGTGGGTCTGGGCAGGTCTGGCGTTGGTGTTTTGTGTTAAATTTGGTTTTGGCTTTGACTCAGACCATAATATAATATGGTTTGCTACGTGGCCTTTTCCTATGTCTACAGGTCTATAACCTATGTCGTAGGCATATGTGGATCTGACTGTGAGACTGGACGCATCTGGCTGCTATATTGACACGCACTATGCTATCTACATCTGCTGGCGAAACACACGCGCACGCACGCATTGATACAGGTAGGAGAGCAGACAGACAGACAGACAGACAGACAGACAGACAGACAGACAGATAGATAGACAGACAGATAGATAGATAGATAGACAGACGAACAGATAGATAGATAGATAGGTAGATAGATAGATAGATAGATAGATAGATAGATAGATAGATAGATAGATAGATAGATAGACAGACGAACAGATAGATAGATAGATAGATAGACTGACAAGCAGACAGAGGAACAGCCAGACAGACAGGCAGACAAACCGAAAGGCTTGCCTCTGATTCACGTTTTAACTTCTGGCACGCTAAGTTCTTGTATTATTACGGGTGGATTGTTGGAAAGGATGGCAATATGAACTGATGAATGGAACATGGAAGGTTGGATGTATGAAAGGATGAAAAGATGGATGGAAGAATGGATGAAAAGATGAATTGATGGAAATTTGAACGGATGAATGGATGTAAAGATGGATGTAAAAATAGCTCGGTGGCAGTGTGAATGGATGAAGGATGCAATGATGGATGGAAGGATAAAAGGATAGATGGATGGATGGATGGATAGTAAGGATGGATAAAAAGATGGATTGATGGAAATTTGAACGGATGAAAGGATGTAAAGATGGATGTAAAGATAGTTGGATGGCAGTGTGAATGGATAAGGGATGCAATGATGGATGGAAGGATGAAAGGATTGATGGGTGGATGGATGGATGGATAGTAAGGATGGATGAAAAGATGGATTGATGGAAATTTGAATGAATGAAAGGATGTGTAGATATAGGTCTAAGTATGAATGGGTTGGTGGGTGAATGACTGGCCATTACTGGTGTTGTCTTGATGGCCAAAGGGTATTGGAAAAAAGCATTGGAAAACGATTCGAACAAGATGGCTATGCATAATGGATGTCTAGCTGTGAATGGCTAACGGAGGTGGATGAAGATGGATTGAGTGAAATAATTGACGCACAGTCGAAATGAGACATTGCGTCGAGGTATAGCTAAAGGAAGGAATTCCTGGAGTAGGCATTGACGAAGAGTACGGGTACTCTGTGTCCAGGACGGAAGTAGAGTGCTGCGCTGTGGCATCGTTTGCAAAGCACTTCTGTCATTCACCGCGGTTTAAGAAATCCTATATGGACATTTTTCATCAGAATGCTCGTCTAATTGTTTCCAGTAGTAAATATAGAGCTAGTTGTAATCCAGACCACGCCCACTGTCCCCTCTGGCCAATAGCATGCGTGCACGTGAAACATATTAGCTGTCGCAGGCGTAGCCTAGGCCCCATCTGCATATTACGCACGCAGCGAAGGGGAGATGTTGTGTGCGTAGTATGCGGATGGGACCTAGGCTACGCCATCGTGTACGAGTGCGTATGGCGGGGAGGGGTCTCGATAAATATGTACGAACGCAAATATCGAAAATTTATACGTGCGCAAATATAACTGACTAGTTATGGCGTCCAAGTTCCAAATTAGCCTTTTTAAAATGTAAGTATTATATTTCTTCAAAACAGTTAACAATTGTAAGCTGTGAAATATCATGCTTAACCAAAATAGCCTACCGTAAAATCAATGTCTTATAGATGTCTTTAGCTATTTAACGGCTTGTTAGGGTTGGGGGGGGGATCAAAGCTCAGATGTACGTACGCATGGGGGTAGGGGTCCACAAAATGTACGCTGTGCAACATGGGGGAAAGAGGGTCCGAAAAGACGTATTGTTTCGTGCGTAATATAATTTTTTTATGAATGAGCCCCTAATGGTTGAGGTTATAGACTGGCCGAGGTAAAATGACAAGCGGCTGGAGCAGATGATTGACAGGTAGACCAACACAAACATACCAGTAGACAAGACACATAGATAGGCCCCTGTGGATTATGCGAAAGTTTTTCGTAAATTATGCGGATATATGCGTAATCGCATATTTAAACCACGGATCCTAGTTTTCAACAATTACGTCGCCTAGTCGGTAAACTATAGCCCCTATAGGCTAATAGTAGCCTGGAAAAGCCAATTATAGTTGACACTGACCGAAATTTCCGAAATTTCTGCAATGATTTTAGAAAATCTGCCATTAAAAAGTTTATGCGAAATCGCTGACAAAACGCACAAACAGACAAGGGAAAGTGGGCGTGGTCGGATTTAAACAGTATCAATATTAACTACTGTAACTGTCTTCCCTTCACTCGTTACTTTCTTTTGCTGTCCTTGAACTTTTTTATGAGACTCTCTGGCTCTTCTCAGTCACACGTTCTCGCCCTCTTTCTCACATTTTCAACATAATCTGGCTCCCACAGACAATTCTCATTCTCTGCCTTAGCTTTTTCCCCATTTATCTTTCTATGCATCCATCAACTCTTTCATTTTCTATGCATCCATCTTCATCTACCCACCCACCATGCAATCCATCTATATACTCTCCCATAGTTCCATTGTTTCTTCCGTCCCTCTATCCATCCATCCATTCATCCATTCAGTCATCCCTCAATCAATCCATCCATTCATCCATTCAGTCATCCCTCAATCAATCCATCCATCCATAATAACCCCTCATCCTTCCACCATCCTCACAATGACCATCCATTCATTCATTCTTACATCAACTCAGTCATACCATTCATCCACTGGGTCATCACCTGAACCGTCATATCTTTATTTCTTATTTACATATTTAGTTCTTCATTCCCCACCTTCATCCAATCCTTCCTCACTTATGTCCTACGTTCTTTCTTTCGTTCCTTCCATCGATCCTCCCTTCCTTTCTTTTATTCCGTATCTCTTTCTTCGCTTTTCTTCCTTCCATCCATCCTCTTCACGTCCAGTTGACTTCGCGTCCGACAAAGCGCTGCCTTAGCTACCCATAAGTATATAACGGGTATAACGAAGACTGACCCTCTCTTAAGCCGAGCAGACTTATCGAACACTTGATGACGTCCAGAGTCTTTTATGTCTCTAATTGAACTTGTCGAACTCTGTGAAGCCATCGCAAGGAATAGGAGAAGGAGGAGGAGGAAGAGGAGAAGGAGGAGGAGGAAGAAGAAGATGATGATGACAAGTATACATTGGGAAGAAGCAGCAGCGGAAGAGGGAGGACGAGGACGAAGGAGAAGTAGAAGAAGCAGATTAGGAGGAGAAGGAGAGGAAAGAAGAAGAAGAGGAAGAGGAAGGAAAAGGAGGAGGAGGAAGAAGAAGAAGAAGAAGACTAATGAGGAGGAGAAGGAGATTAGTATGGGAGGAGAATGAAGAATGAAGAAGCATTATGAGCACTGGAGAAGAAAGGAGAGGATAATCACGAACCGATGCGCTATACAAATTATCAATTGCAATTATATGCAGCAATAAACACCAACAGTTTAAGTGCAATTTGGTGGGTGGGTGTTGGCTGACAGGTCCTGGATTAAGTTACAGACAAATAAACACTTGATTTACAGTTATTCCAGTTGGATATAATTACCGGACTCCATGCAGAAAGGTTATTTACGAGCCCATTTTGGGCATACGCAAGCGCAAGGTTGCCTAACACTGCTCGGTCGAACTTTTCTTCAACACCCGTAAGCGTTAACTGGCCCTTCTAGACTGGCAATCAGTTAGTTTATAACATCTGCAACTGGCAGACACTATTGTTGCTAATGGCCACTTTTTCTTAGTCAATGATGGAGACATCTTTTAAAACTGGATTAGATGGGGAAAGGTGAGCACAACGTCTCATTCGTGGTTGAAGAGAGTTACAAGTTACAATGGTACGAAGGTCGCAGACAAGCTGTCCGCTGTCAACTGACATTCTTTGCTGTAAAAGCCAGATGATTTAAGGAGGTCACAGTGTTCCTGTAGGTCACAGAGCTTCGACAGTCGAGAGCTGGTGTTTAAATAAGGCTACTTTAACTTTCAGAGGCGATTCAGCTTCAATTGTAAATAGGTCTAATAATATTCAACTTCAGCATAGTTTGATAAGCCACAACGATTTATTCCTCGTATATTTACAGCTGATGCCTAAGAATCATCTGCTTTAATATGAGTCTGATATTTCGAGACACAACTTCTAAAACGTAATCATCAATCAGCTCCCAATATAGGCATGAAAAGAATGAAGTAGCTTTCTAGTCCTTATGGATCTAAATCTTCTAAATCTCAATCGGACGCACAAGATTTGACGCATCCGGTAATCGGGGAGCAGTTGATTTGGCTAACCCTGTGTGCAAGACTCTACCGGAGTGGGACAGGTTTCAAAAACTGATAAAATTTCAGTCGATTTAGGAATCATGAGCAGATTTCGGCAAACAACGACCATATGGCGACTGTAGGAATTGTGTCAGGGCTTAACGATTCCCTCCATATGGGCCTCAATCTGACCTTAGTTAAATAGACAGCCTGCTGAAATTGACGTTTCAAGACTTCTACGGTGTCTGAAATATAAATACAGGACAGACATTCAATGACACAGATAGACAGACAGAAGGAACGCAGCTGTGTGTGTTGGAAATGTATCCTAGCACGACAAGCTGGAAAATGAATTGGCCAATAACCAATTCGAGCTCTCAGTCGGTGGAATTGGAATTAAGTACCTGCTCTTATATACATGACACTATTCAATACAATTATGCACAAATGATATATATATACATGTATACACAGTACACGCACAATGTGTTCAATGCCATATATTTCATAGCGCATATATATAATATATATAGACCCATATTTGTACCTATGTGCATAGAATATTATATACCGCTTATCCTGCAGGAGTTATAGTGCACTGGACGCTTCAGCGTAGGAATACGCGATTTATTTATATAGCGCCGGTTTTGGTACTATTTTTCGTTGCGGAAAGGTCAGCTGGTGCGACGGAAGTGCGAAGGCATCCGTCTTCGGCTCCACAAGCGCTAATAAATCATGCCATCGCACGAACGACGCTCCTCCGCTTTCATCCTCTTTCTTACTCCTCCTCTTCCTCCTGTTTCTTCCTCCTCCTCTTCATCCTATTTATTCTTCATCCTCCTCTTCCTCTTTATCCGCATTCCATGCATTCTTCTCACATTCGTTTTCGTTTTCTTCCGTGCATCCTTCACACAACTCTCCTCCTCAGGGGTGTAACAAGCGGGGGGCAGAGGGGGCACCAGCCTCCCAGTTTTGAAACTGGGGGTGCAAAGCCCCCAGTTTTAGTGCTCAGTGCCCCCCATGGGTCCCCTAAATCGGTTCTTTTTCATGTTTATCCAATGGATTTTTAAGAATACTTTTGTTCAGATAATTTGTGCCCCCCCATTTTTCAAATTTCTGAGGGGGGCAAAATTCAAAAAGTGGGAGGGCAACAATTTTTTGGCGATTCGCGCAATATTTTCTAGATTATGCCCCCACTTTTCAAAACCTTGCTACACCTCTCCTCCTCCTTTTCCTTCCCACTTCTTCTTCTATTCTTCCTATAATTCTTTACATCCGCCTCTTATTACTTTTCTTCACCTAGTTGTGTCTCCTCCACCTCCTCCATCTTCCCTTCCTCTTTATTTTCCCTTCCTCCTCAATGTCGTCGATTTAGCATATATTGTCTACATACTTGATGGATTGTCTCACAGACAGACAGACAGACAGACAGACAGACAGACAGACAGACAGACAGATAGACAGACAGACAGATGGAAATTTATATATAATATGAATATGTACGTATATATATGTATTTTACGTACGTACATGTGCACTGTGCATATATATGTATGTATATGTACATCTGCATGTTTGTATATATGGCATGCGTTTGTGTATATGTGTATGTGTATACATGTATGTATGCATGTATGTATTTAGTTACTTATCTATGTGTGTGTACATACGCACGTTGTACGTACTTATTTATGTATTCGTCTATTTATGTAGGTCCTATGTATCCATTCAGGGTGATTAGTATGGCGCCTTTTAGTACCTGACTTAATTGATTACAGTAATTTGTGTTTAGTTTCAAGCTCACAACTCGCAATACAGCTTAGTACAGAGAAAGGGATGTCAACTACTATCTAGAATATGGGTACATAGTTTAGAGAAAATGGGTGTTCAGTATAATAGAGCAGAGGGGTGTCTAGTATCGAGAATAGGGGTGACTATTACCGCTGACTAGCATAGAGAATGGGGTGTCTTATTTAGAGAAAGGGATGTCCAGTATAGAGAATGGAATGTCTTGTATACAAAATGAAATGTCTTATTTAGAGAATGGGATGTCTTATTTAGAGAATGGGATGTCTTATTTAGAGAATGGGATGTATTGTATAGGAAATGGTATCTCCTGTATAGAGAACAAGAGTGTATAGTAATCAGAATAAAGTGTACAATCTTTCGAACATTTTCTCTGTATTCGTTCAAGAGAGCATAATACTCTCTCTCGCATGACGTACTCTCACATCTCCATCATCATCAGGCATCGAATCAAAAACACAGCCGATAAATGCGACAATCGAACTCAGCTGTAGATTATCGATCTCTGCAGACTCGAACTTGGCAGACTTCTGCGGTTGCTGCAGCAGGAGGCGAATATCCATCAATTGGAGCGAGGCCGCGCTGGATGCACGCGCACGCACGTGTGCACATTCTAGCACACGCATCTGGGCAGCAACTCCAGCGAACAGCTGTAGACGTGTACACTCAAGCAGACCCAGGCATACACGCAACGAAAACTGTACACAAGATGTACACAGACAGGCAAACATATTCATAGGCCCTGTATATATAACATAATTAAACGAAATACAACACAGAGCTAATTGTGTATACATACAAATTTAATTATATGTACATATTATACAAATACTGATCTAAGCATATGATTTGTTCAACTACAGTATATACATATTCATAATTTAGTATGATATATATATGTATGTATGTAAAGAAGTAAGCGTATAGCGAGTGCATGCTTGCGTGCGCCAGTGTGTGTGCATCAATGTGCGTGAGGGTATGCGTAAGTGCTTGTGCACCTGCGTTTGCGCGTGCGTGCGTTCTTTTAGGTGTATCTGTGCGTGGGTATGTGTGTGTGTGCGCGAGTTTAACGTAAGCAGTGTCTTAGAAAGGTATACGGAATGACTTGAGTAGCATTCAGCATTGACGTGTTTGATTGGCCTTCGGCGGATGCTAGCGGATCGAACGCAGTGACGTCAAATTCAGGACACCTGTTGGCCGTGTGACGTAGTCTCCGTCTGTCAATCAACGCTTGTTGCTCGTTGCTTCTTCGTAGGCCTACTGTACTATCGGTTCAATGGAAAGTTTAACATCCAAGACAACTTCTGATTAGATTCGCCTTAGTGGAGTATGCATCGACGACTGAGGAAACTGGACGATGTTTGCTGTCCCCAATATGTTATTGTTTGCAGTGTTGATAGTCAAATAAAGGGTGTTAAAGGGTCGATCCGTGGACAATTTCCGATTCGCTGACGATGTCTTCTGACACACAGAACGTTGCCAACACAATACAGAATTTGAGAATGAAAGTTGTGTTATTTTTTAAGGCTTAGTGCGTTTTGTGTGAATTTTTTATAAAGAGATAAAAAATATTATTAAACGTGTATGCTTAACAATGCACCATTTAAAATTTAACCAATCCCAAACCTCTTTCCTCATTTTGCTTTGGCCCCATCGGTGCCTTGGTCCGCCTTTTGCTGGAAAACATTGTCAATGGCCCGCTATTGAAAACGTTCTGGCGCCCCTGGTTTTGGGGTTAATTTGCAAAGATAAGGCTCATGGTGTCAACTCCAGAGCAGTTTTGATTTCTGTTTAATTTGCACCCGTATACTGTCGATGGGAAGATTAGGTGTGACGGAGGAGGACTAGCCACCTACCATCAGATGGCAAGACAGAGAAAAATAAAGTCGCTTGTTCAAGATTGCTTGTGACAGTTAATGTTAAATCAAAGGGCGTGCTCTACCGAATGTAATTCACATAGAATAAAGACAACGATACTAGAGAAGAGATGACAGTTTCAATTACTGTCAAGTCTGATTGTTTGATTTTTCTCGTGGAATGTTTGCAAGAACTTGACTTCCTGATTGAGAGGCAAAGCGAAGATGATGTAGTTTACTACAAACACGTAATCATTACAAGTTTATTTGTAGTTTGTCAAATGATTTTATTTATTTTCTCTGGCATCTTCTATGTACTTGTTTGTACTTAGTTGTAAAGTTTATAGATCTGTGTCAGAATTTGTACAACTTTCGAAAATTGGGATAAATTGTCAAATATTCACTACGCTTTTATATTGCAGCCATAAATAAACACGTATAGAAACACAGAGACAGAAACAGAGACATACAGACATACGGTCAGATATATAGGCAGACGGACAGGAAAACAGAAAGACAGACAAATAAACATGCACACAGAGAGACATAAAGACAGACATTAGGACAACTATACAGACATTCATACACACATCCATATATGCAGGGAGAAAGATAGACAGACAGAAAGGCAAACAGAGAAAGACAGACAGAAAGACAGACAATAGAAAGGCACAGACATAAAAAAAGCATAGACAGCAAGAGGACAGACAGACATATAACGACATAATGACAGACCGACAGGTAGAAAGAAAGATGGTATAAAACGGAGAGAGAGATATATACAGGAATGAAAAGATCGCAATACATTGCAGGCAAAGAGACATCCAATTAGCCAGCCAATTAGGTGGGCATCGGTAGAGATAGAGAAGGACAGGGAGAGACAGAGAGCTAGAAGGAGAAAGAGACGTCTTGCTAGATAAAGATAGATAGATAAATAGATGAATAGATGAATGTGTAGATAAAGATAGATAGGTAAAGATAAATAGACAGGTAGTAGTTATTTAGAAAAAGAAAGAGAGGAAGGGAGAGATATAGACAAGAGAAAGAGAGAGAGAGAGAGAGAGAGAGAGAGAGAGAGAGGTATATATGTGAACATATAGATGGAGATAAATAGACAGACAGTTAGTTATTTAGATAACGAAAAAGTGGAAGAGAAAGACAAAAATGGAGAGATAGAAAGGAAGAGAGAGAGAGAGAGGGACAAGAGAATGAGGGAGAGACAGAGAAACAGACAGACAGACACGTATGCTGGTCATGCGTTCGTCAATTGATGGATTCCCGTTGCAACGGTCTCTGCGTCGTCTCTTGTCTCCATCTTCTGTTCGTCGTTTCACACTCCTACAGAGGTCGCTTCTCCCTCTGCAACGCTGCATGCCCTCCGTCTTCCTATTTGCAACCACCTGTTCAACTGTGCTAAGCATGCGCTCCTTTAGTCTTCATCTGCCCCAGACAGTAATGTCTAGACACATTCGACATTTATGTTGCCACAACACTCACACACAGCAACCAGCTGATTAAAAATGCAGTCACAGTGACCTGCTGTACAGTATTTTCTACTATGTTGTAATATACTGCCTAATATAATGGAACTCTTTATAGCAGCCTTATGAAGAAACTTTTTAAGGAAGCCAAAACGCACTCACATATCACTGTTTGATAGTAAAACACAATCAATATGGTTTGCATTCTTATAATTAATGTCCGGAAACAGGAGATACTAATAAAACCTGAACGCTCATCTACACAATTGTCTGGCAATAGAGAACGCACGGTATATATATAGGTGACCTGTAGCAAGACATTAATTTAGCATCCAACTGCCACAGGTGACAATGAACGTGTGTCGACACCAGACATCTAATACATGCTAGAGTTCCAGCCACACGGATGTCTGCTTCTAGCAGACAGTATTTTGCGACTGTATACAATGGATAACATTGTTATTGCACCACGCTATAGTTTCTGCTCTTCTCATCAGACACTGGTGTCAGGCGTGGTGCACGGGTGACGAGGTACTTGGGATTCAGGATGGCTACCCCGCGTTCATTACTTCTGACGGAAACATCGCCAATGCAGTCAATCGCGTTAAATGCCCAACCAGACAAAAACTGCGGTGGTCTGCTCCTGTCAGGCTTTGACGTTTCATGAAAGGTTTACTGACGGATTCAATTTGGCTGATAGAACACGGGCGACCGTATATATATATATATATATACATATATATATATAAAATAATCTGATTTAATGATGTAATTTAATCTGATGTAATCTGATCTAATCTGATTTAATCAATCCTATCAAATCTAGTCTTAGCCTATCTTTACCTCCTATTTGTTAGTTAGCTAGTTAAGTTATTCAATCTACTATCATACCTTCAAACGCCACCTATTTTCAGTTAACTTGGTGTAAAGGTGTCCCTGTTAGCGGGACTTCGGTTCCTTTAGGGTCTATTCTTGCTATTGTTTTGCTGTCAATCTTCTTTAAGCTGTTATACTATTATAGCCCTTGTCGATTGCCAGTTAGCCAATAAAACGATTGGTTATGAACTTATGGTTATCTTATCCTTTCATCTTTTTTTTATCTCATTAACTCCTCTCCTTTCTTATCTCATCTTCTCTTATAACTGTCAAATTGATTTAATCTAGATCAATATAAACCAGTATTATCTAGTCTAGTCTTATCTTGAACTATGATTAGTCCTAGAGCGCCTACTTTGTTCTGCAGAAGACATCACTCTTTTCGAGACTAAACCAGAATGCAACCGGAAGATACAACGTAAGACATGTGTAAGAGACCCAAAGGGCCTAAAGGAATTAGCTGGTGACATATGTCGCTAGTCTTCATCCGTCGACCTTTCCTCTCACTCACTCTGTCTCTCTGTTTGTCGGTCTCAATCTGTCTCTGTTTGTCTGTCTCACTCTATCTCTGTTTGTCTGTCTCACTCTATCTCTGTCTGTCCGTCTCAATCTATCTCTGTCTGTCTGTCTCACTCTGTCTCTGTCTGTCTCACTCTATCTCTCTCTGTCCGTCTCACTCTATCTCTGTCTGTCCGTCTCAGTCTGTCTCTGTCTTCTCTATTTCCATTCCTGTCTGCATATCTTTTTCAAAGTGCCTGATCTCGTAATCACGCAACGAGCTTCACATTCTAAATGGGGTCAAGCTCTGACAGTGCAAATCCCAAGCCTTTATAAAGGGGAGGGCGACCCCAATGATCTACGTCATCATAGTGTCGTTAAGCAGCGACTAAACAACCCCCGTCATTGTTCTGAGCCCTGTTTGTGTCATAATTATGTCATATCCTGTTCGTGCGCTTTCATTTGCCTCAATTTAAGACACCACCCTCCATAACTGTCTAACCCTTAGACTTTTCATCTGGGACCAATTTTGACCTCACTTGTAAGTCAGCTTTTGGGCTGGGCGACTGTGAATAAGCTGGTTCCAGCGATTTGGCTCTTTAGGACGCTGTAGAAGTGTCGAGATCACTATTAGTAATCTGATAAATCTGGGATAAAAGAAATTAGGAATCTACTAGGATTTAAAAAGAATCTGGTATGAAACCATTAGTAATCTATTAGGACTCTATAAGGAATATATTAGGAATTCATTTACGAGCCTATTAAGAATCAAATAGGATTTTATTATGAATCTCAGGAATCTGTTGGGAACATTTTAGGAATCTATTAGGAGGTATTAAAAATCTCCCAAATTCGAATTCCCAAATCTGCCAATCTGCCAAAATTCAACGAAATATAGCAGTCCTATTTTTGATAGAAGATACTAACGCATGATCGTCATCGACGCGTATTTCTCAAATTACTTAAGTTATAAGTTAGAAGCAGGTCGATGACCATGAAAGTAACGTTAAGACCGCTGCTTCAATGAAAGACAAAACAAGCTATAGCTCGTTTCTGAGAATTGGGAAGGGGTCACTTAATCAAGGTAGTAATATACGAAAAAATTTCATCAGCAAGACCTTAATCAGATATTATGGCAGCGGATCAAATGAATGATGGACTCGGCAGTCAAGCTTGAAGTGGACAATTGGGGGGTGGTGGTGGTGGTAATGTAACATGCTGTAACCGAATATTTTTATTTCGCCGCATAGAATAATAACATTTTCAACGGGCGTCTGTGCTTTGGGCCAGAGGCGGCAATCTCGTTGAACAGGTGGGGGACCTCCAATGAGAGAACAGAAAATGGGGGGGGGGGCCAAACGTATAACGTGTTCCGTCATTGTAAAAGGTGGGTAGGGACTTGTCCCCCTCGACTCCCCGGGATCACCGCTCCTGCTGGGGGTAGATATTTTTTCAGATAGCAGGCAAGGCGTAAGTCGTCTCCGGAACTAGAGGGTAAGAGAGCTTGCAATTCCAGCCGCTGGGACTGTGGAAGAGTTTCAAACTGAGGAGCCAACATAGGAAAAGTCCTGCATGAATAGGGCTTAATATACATTCCGAAGACAGTGTTCTCGTTCATATGTAGGAAGCAGTTTAAAGGTCATGCAGAGGTCGCACGCTGCGGGGTTAATACATGAAAGAGGTGCGCGAGAGAGATTTGTTTAGAGAAGGAGAGACGTGGAACAGAGGTCATGCAAAGATTGCACAAAGGCGAGTCGCAAGTGAAGGCGAGAATCGTAATGTAATGTGTAATGTAATGAACTTGAACCTTTATATAGCGCGCCTTCAAGATATCTATTAATCAGATAGAGGAACGGTTGGTGGGTAGAACTCATGAAGGGGTCAAAGAAGCTCTTGATTTGATCTGGGATGCGAAGGAACAAGAAATGAACATTGAAAGTTCAACAGGTAAGAAATAATTGACAAAACCTTTTTATCGGCGTCAATGGCGAAATCATTGCCCATAAAATTATGTGCACTTGAATCCATCACTTTAAGGCCAGCAATAACCGCGCTCGACCACGTTCTCTACGGTTCATATGTCATGACATTAACTTCGCCCTTTCAAAATCACATGACAATTTTTCTGAAACAATTGATTTTTAATGACAAAGCACTCTTCAAGACCAACATCGACATATTCAAACGATCAAAAAACAAGTAAGTAGACATTAACATCCATCCATCCATATTTTCTACAGTTCAGAGACCCTTAAAATCCATTGATCCAAGAATAAATAGGTCTATAGGCAGAGACTCAATCCAAACACAGGCCCGAGTTGAGGCCGATGTCCCTAATACGACTATGATTGTACGAAATAATGCATGTAGGGACCTATGTATAAATGTATGTAGACTATGAATGCATGCATGTATATATGTGTGCATGCATGTATTTCTAAAGCGTACCTAAAAACGCTGCAAATTGGGACAAGATTAACTGGAAGTTAGTCACCATAACATCGTCTTTTGCAGAACAGTAAGGAGACGATAAAGTTTGAATCACGCGCATGCGTGCACGTCGAACCAATCAAGCGCTTTGTGTCGCAGCCAATCAGACGCAGCCAATCGAGATAACAACCGGTTGTTCGCGTCATTTCTACGTCACATCTACGCCATTACTACGTCATCAAACGATGGCAGACGACGTCGCGATGTCGTGACAAGTCGCCACCATCGGCGAATTTCGTGACCATATCTTCATCGTCGTCTGCAATCCGCGTCTCATCCTACATTGCCAACTTCAGATTGTTCTACAGCCCCTCCTACCCACCCCATCCACTGCATTCTACCTCTCCGAGGCAGTGTCTGATACAACGGGCACTAATGTTGTCGGAATTATTATTAGTACTAGCTGTTAACCCGCGAAGAATCACGGGTCGGCTTACGATTCAACCAGTTTCCTCCCATTGCACAGAAAGCCTACAACTTTCGCCACGAAGGCAACGAAATTCAGCGGCCGTCGCATTGCTTAACCTACCCGTGAAACGCCCTCTGAACAACGTTGTTTACACCAGTATATTAGTAACGGCGATTCAACAGATTCAAAATCGAGTTTCATCCAATAAGTGTGCATTTCATGTTAATAACTGCAAATATACTAACATTACACGATGTATTTAATATTAATAACTGCAAATATAGTTACAGAGGCGTGACTAAAACGTTTTTGAAACGCGAATCGAACACATTCAGACAGGGTTTGCGCGCTGTCTAATCACGCGCCTTGAATCAGACAGACGTCACGTGATTTAGGTATTTACATAGAATAGATAATCTTTAACAAATGAGAAAACGGATGAATGAACAAACAAACTACGAAATGAATGTGCCAATGATTGAATCAATCAATGACCGAGCGAATGAATGAATGAATAAATGAATGAATGAATGGATGAAAGGATGAATGAATGAATGAATGAATGAATGAATGGAGCAGAGAGCGAACGAAGAAATAAACAAACGAATGACTGATTGAATGAATGAGAGCATAATTATGAACGTAATTATGAGTGAATGAATGAATGGACGAATGAATTTAATTAGGGATGTGTGGAAATCACAGTTAACTAGTGAAAAAAGACTACAAACTTATTTTAAAATATCTAAATTCACGACAGATTCTATAGGCATCAATAACAGTTATTGCTGTCATCATAAAACAAGGCCCTGACCAAAAACTTTACATCAGAAACTAATAATTGATCTGTAATATTTGATTCAGTTATTTGTTAACTTAGCCCATGCAGACACTGTGTGGCTTAATCGACCCTAGGTAAAAAACGTTTCATCGGCTCAAAATTGATCGTGAAATCCGTGATTCATGAATTCATCATTATCAAGGCGATCGTTTTTATGTCAAATTTTTTATTCTTAATGTGAGACATTTTTGGATTTCGACAGAGTGGTGAAATTTTAGGCAATGCTAAAAATTAACTAAAATCTAGACACACGCTCAAATTTACAGCAAACGCCGTGAATTCGTGATTTTCGTTCAACCTGATGATGTGTTCAGACATATCTTAAATAACTGATGGATCATTACTCTGTTAAATTATAACAAAAGTTACTTCTTTAACTAAATTGCACAATATAAAGTGCTTTCTTAACCCTCAATTACGTTTTGTGCTCGTAATTACCACACTTCTCTTAATGACTTACATCGCATATAGTCTACCTGATATTGAACGTATTTATCTAGTTAGCGCAAGTTGCACACCTCTCTTAGTGACTTCCATCTTCCTATGAATTATAGACCTCACCTCAAAAACATTATATAACTGATGCAAACTCGACAATATCACTGTCATCGGTGAGTGAAGCCGAAAACTATTATCCTTGAATTTAACGCTCGTGGATAGGACATCCTCTTCAAAGTGCTGAGCGGGTGTAACAGTGGAGTAGGAAAGTGCCTGAAGGCTTTGGTCGAAGTATCACCTAGGGCGCTACGCGAGATGGAAAAGCTCAACACCAACCCTGAAAAAGACTGGCTACGTGTGAGGCAACGCCGGGGGTCGCCGCGTCGGGTACTGAATAGTATCAGAGCCAGTCCCAAGCTTGGAACCCCCATGAGAGAGTGCGAGGGTCGAATGGATGGATTGTTGATTTTTTAACGACACGTTCCATATCGATGATGATTTGGTGTTGTCCTCCTCCTTTCTCCAGGCTTGGGACTGGCACTGTCAAAGTCCAAACAGTGACGGAGTTGCCGATGCTCTGTTTATAAAGAAATGGACAAAAGAAATCCAATGCAAAAAAGAAGCAGCTGAAAAGACTGGAAACGGTGATCGGTGTTGCAGACGCACCAATGGACCAGGCAGCAGCAGCAGCCCTGATCTCTGACCACAGAGGACTGAATCTGTGCAAGCAGAAAACTATGAAAACAGAGATCAAGGTCGCATTGGACCATGGACCTACTGTTCTTTTAGAAACACTCGTAAGAGACACTACAATGATGTGACTGTAGTTGAGGCGAAATATAACTGCCACCTTCGGATGGTGCCAGTCTCAAACCTGGATAAAGAAGGCGGGCGACGCTAATCATCTTTGCCACAACACACCGTCATTAAGGAATAACTAGATTAGCAACTAAATAGTGTCAACCATGGTCATTCAATCTTGGCGCCTTAATTTTCTTAATATTTTATTTTAGTATCAACGGTGAACACCATTGAATACTTGCGAATTGCTATGACAACTGTAAGAAGAGTTTTTAATTACAAAGTTGGCATCCTTTGATGCTATGACACGTCGTTAAACTGTCGAACTCCTCGTTTCATCGCTTGAACTCCATCCAGATGGTGCAAGTCCAATGTCTAGATAAAACACGAGGACGATTGCAACAATTGTCTGATAACAGAGCGTTGCCAAGCAGAATTTTCCTACCTGCCATGCTACCTTCATCATCTAAGGGTGCGCCCTCGACTGTCAATCTGAGGTAAAATTCCGTAAGAGCAAATATTTCTGTTCTACCTGCGCCACCTATCGACCAACACTGCTTTAATGAGTACATTGACCGCACAGTGTCGATGGGAAGACCTGACGCTGAGAGAGGTAACTGGCCATCGCGGCCCCCATATACTGAGGGAAAAAATTAAGGCGCTAAGACTTCATTGCCTTGGCTGTACATAAGGCTAGATTGAGAGACTGCCCACTTCTTCTTCTTCTTCTTCTTCTTCTTCTTCTTCTTCTTCTTCTTCTTCTTCTTCTTCTTCTTCTTCTTCTTCTTCTTCTTCTTCTTCTTCTTCTTCTTCTTCTTCTTCTTCTTCTTCTTCTTCTTCTTCTTCTTCTTCTTCTTCTTCTTCTTCTTCTTCTTCTTCTTCTTCTTCTTCTTCTTCTTCTTCTTCTTCTTCTTCTTCTTCTTCTTCTTCTTCTTCTTCTTCTTCTTCTTCTTCTTCTTCTTCTTCTTCTTCTTCTTCTTCTTCTTCTTCTTCTTCTTCTTCTTCTTCTTCTTCTTCTTCTTCTTCTTCTTCTTCTTCTTCTTCTTCTTCTTCTTCTTCTTCTTCTTCTTCTTCTTCTTCTTCTTCTTCTTCTTCTTCTTCTTCTTCTTCTTCTTCTTCTTCTTCTTCTTCTTCTTCTTCTTCTTCTTCTTCTTCATCACCAACTACAGATAGTTAGCAAAAGGTATACAGAGGTCGATGTGAACGACCCTGGAGACTTCATTCGCTTAACAGCTTAGAGAACTAGACGAAAGTGTAACGAGAAAACTGACAAATTTAAATGTAAATCTATATATAAATATATATATAAATATATATACATATAATATATATTTATATATACAAAGAGAAGATTTTGTGTGTCTGTCTGCGCTATGCATTTGCACAGTTTTACAGCTATTGACTCGAAAACTTCGCTGTCGGCTCGGGGAACACCTGGGACACCTAGTAGAGGGGTTGGTGAACTCCGCAGCCGCCGTATTCCTGGTCTCCAGGGCCAAAACCTGTCTCAGGACTACCCCAAAAACCCAAAGGAGTCCACATAAAGGCAAAGTTTCCTTCTCAGTCGCCAGGAGCGTGTCGACGAAATAGCTGCTGCTCACCAAGCAAGACTTGCTGCTGATGCCTTCAGACATGCATCATCCAGAGCATTAGAGGCACCAGAGGCAAGTCAGGCAAGAATGGCTGCTGATACTGAAAGACAAGTAACCTACCGGGCTTCGAAGTCCCCCCAGGTGAGACAGACAAAACAAGCTACAAATTCTGCCAGACAGGCAGCAGCCAGGGCTGTGCAGTACTCTCCCAGGTTACTCGGACCTGACAGGCTCCAAATGCTGCCAGTCCACTCAGGCCAGTCAGAAGGATGATTTTGCGAAGATTCTATTGTACTTACAGGTTCCGAGGTACTACACTTGGCAAACCAACAAAACCTCGCAAAGACACCAGTGGAAGGATATCCACGGGACAAGTCTATTTCCATTCTCCATATTTCTTAACCCGGGCAACACCGGGTGCCCCCATCTAGTATTGTTGTATAGCGACTGTATAAATTATTGCCTCGACCCTGCTCATTTTTTCAGGACAGTCGGATCGGGTGAGATCCTTCATCACCGCTCGTCTGTTTGAATGGGAAGAACGACATTAAAGGTCACCGTATAGGAATCCTACTAATCCGAGATTTAATTTAAATCTCTGAATTAAGCCAGTGTCGGGAAGCGAATCGCAGCGCGCATGCCTTCTTTCGCAGAGGCGCATGAGGCGCGGCCCATGCTCTTGCTAATGTAGAGCTATCTGAGTAAGTAAGTTAGCATTACTAATAGATTACATATACTCAGTCCTATGACTAGTAACATTATGCAAAGTGAGTTAGATAGGGCAACATGCATTCTAAGAGTGATGCACGGAACCAGCGCCTATGCGCTGATGTGAGCTTATGCCAAAGTACCTTACTTGTTTGTATTCAAATACCTAGTACTATGGCCTGCATCCATGCGCCACTGTGAATAAAACACTGTCCATAAGACTGAACACACCGGATATGGGGGTTGTGACCTTTGGCGCCAAATAAAGTGGGGTTCTGTTGGGCAGCGGATTTTTTCCTTTGTTGATATGCAGTCTCCAATAGATCAGTATGACAAGTTTTGACCGTCGGTATGGGGACCATGTTACATATAACACGCCATACTAATTCATACAAAATCAAATCAAATCAAATCGTTTATTTCTGTAACCAACCAAACTAAAATAAAGAAATACAATCAACTTACAAACATTATGGCTGATAGCGGCCACAAGGAAAGACCCTAAAGGGATCAAAACAATCCCGCTATAGTAGGGACATCTACGTACACTTTAAGACTACAGATACTAACTACAGTACAGTGTTTTGAATCGTTGACTTATTGTAAACTAAATTTTTTAATTCATCTAATGAAACTAGATAAGGCAGATCATTTAATTCATATAACTTATAAATAAATTTCTTATATTATATTACGAGGTATCAAGTAATTCCTTCCTTAGTCAGATCGCTAAGCGACGACACAAACAGAATTGCAACTGATAGGATCTTGGCTCCAAGTGGAGGGAGCCCTGGACGTGCGTCCGTATGTCCATGTGCACAGATTATGCCTTATTCCGGTCATTGGTCTGGAGTCCTCTGGACACCGATCCCAAACGTTGTTAAGTCCAACCTCATTACAGCAAGATCTCGTTATGGTGTGTTCCTCACAGTGTTATGACTCCCAAGGCATCGCTCTAATACAACTTAATATCTGCTGCAATCAGACACAACCAGCTGGCGGCAGAGCATTCAATGCGAACTAGCCACACTAAGTCTTCGATCATCGCAGACACTACTTCCGAAATCACTCGTCAAACCTAACCCTCTCATTTCGCCACTCCCATTTGCAACCGGCGTCGACCATTTGCCACGAACTGGAACGAAAAGCCTTCTATTGTTCACAATATGTTCTTGTGTCAGATCTTGAGCGTTTCGTCATCCGTTATTCGACCACTTAGCAACTGCCCCAATATATCGTGTATCAAGTGAAGAAGACGAAGACGACGACGATGGCCACGACGATGATGATCTTAGCCCCTATTATCACCCGGCGCCTCACTTCCGGTTGTTATCGCAGCACGCGAGACAGCCAACGAAAGTGTTCATCGGCAATTCCGGATAGTCTTCCTGTTCTTCCTCCCCTCCTCCTCAGTTTCCTCTCCTTCCTCTTCCTCCTCCTCAGCTTCCTCTCCTTCCTCTTCCTCATACTTCTCTTCCTAATGCTATACTCTTCTTCTTCCTTCTCTTTCTATTCCTCCACTCCATTTTCTTCTCTGCCACCTCATTCAATTCCCCTCGTTCTGTTTCCCTCCTCTTCCTATTCTTCCCCACTCTCTTTCCTCTCCAGTCCTCCTTTCCTCCTCGTCCTCCTTCCTTTTCCTTCTCTTCTGCGCTTCATCTTAGTTTTATTATTTCTTTACCCATTAAGCATCCTCCTCCTTTTTGTTTCTCTGGCTGCTCAGCCTCGTCTTAATTCCTTCAGGGTTTTCATCAACGTCATGCCCTTCCTTCCCACCCTCCTCACTGTCACTTTCATGGTCCTCCTCCTCATCCACTTCATCCTCCTCTTCCTCCTCCTCCTCTTTTTCTTCTGTTTCCTCCTCATCCTCTTCCTTCTTCTCTCCTTCTCCTCATCTTCTTCCTCTTCTTGTTCTCCTTCTTGCTCTTCTTCTTCATATTATTCTTCCTCTTCCTCTTCTTTTTTCTCCTCCTCTTCCTCCCTGTATTCTTTCTCTTCCTCTTCTTCTTCTGCCGCTTCCTCCTTATCCTCCTCCCGTCATCTTTCTCTTCCACTTCTTCTTCTTCCTCTTCTTCTTCCGCACCCACTTCCTCCTATTCCTCCTCTTCCCCTTCCTCATTTTCTTCCTCCTCTCCTTCTTCTTCTTTCTCCTCCTCCTCCTCCCCTCTGCTTCTTCTTTCTTCTCCTCTTCCTACTCCTCCACTTCCCTTACTCTTCTTCTTCTACCTCCTCCGCATCTTCTTCTCTTTCTCTTCCTTTTATTTCTCTCTTCCCCTTCGTTACACCGCCCGCCTCCGCACCACCATCGTCCTCTGCAACTGCAGCCTCCGTGAAGCATCACAATTGGTCGCCCGAGAATTCTCATCACACTCCATCTCGCCATTACAACGCCTGCATCAACACCCACACTCACACGCAAGCACACACAGTTAAAAATAGCAGATGCCTGTACAGGGTGGCTCAATAAAAAAAGGGATCTACTGGACTAAATGTAATTTCTAAGCAAACAATTGAGATGCTTCTATCGAAATTTGAGGATTCTCAGGAGAACGACATATCGATTTTCAATAAAAATTTTAATGAATGAGTTCTATAACATCAAACATTACACCTGTTCAAATATTCTATCTATATTTTCTAAATTTCGCAGAAAATGAACTGTCACTTACGATATTCAATGTCGAATGACATACATAAATACATGCAAAGACACATACATACACACATACATATATATGTACATACTTACACACATACATATATACATACATACATACATGCAAACACACATGCATACATACATACACATATACACACATGCATGCATACATACATGCATACATACATACACGTACATACATACATACATACATACATACACACATACATACAAACATACATACACATATACACACATGCATGCATGCATACATACATACATACACGCACGTACACACATACATACATATATACATTCATACATATATGAAAACACACATACATACATGCAAACACACATACATATATATGTACATACATACATACATGCAAACACACATACATACATACATACATACATACATTCATACATACATGCAAACACACATACATACATACATACACACATACATATATATGTAGATACATACATACATACATGCAAACACACATACATACATACATACATACACACATACATACATACATGCATACATACATACACACATACATACATACATACATACATGCATACACATATACACACATGCATACATACATACATACACACACATACATACATACATACATACACACATACATGCAAACACACATACATACGCACATACATGCAAACACACATACGTACACACATACATGCACACATGTCACGCATGCAAGCATATATGGATGCATGGATGTATGCCGGCCTGCATACGTTTCAACATAAGTGTACTATGTAGACCTTCTTACAGAAATAATATTGAAGTTGTTAACAGCGAAGACGCGTTTTTACACTGTATGACGTGAATCACTTCACTTCCGAGAAGCAATATTTGTCTCCAAATTTAGAATAATTGTATACCTTACAACTGTGAAAAGACGGTTGCATATATAGCACAGACCATAGACGCATTTAAAAATAGCCCTGGTTGTTACGGTTTTTGATGTAATTTTTTAAGTCGAGGGGTTTTCTACTGCTTAGGGTATCGTATGACTTCATCAGATTTCCCCTCCTGGGTGTCGCTTCTCTCGCCATAAGAAACGGAATCTCGAGAATAAGTCGCTGATAAATGCTATCCTTATAGCAAACAGTATTGAACAATTAGGGTCTGGCGAGAAAGATGAGCACTGTGCTTAAAGAACAGCTTCGACTGTGACGCCATTTTTTCCCCAATAAATTTTATTAGAAACATCTGACGCTGTTTATATTATACACACACATATATATACATATATATACATGTGTGTTTCATTATATATATGTATATATAATATATAGGCTCACGAAGATTCAACTAGAGTTTTACATTCCCATTTTTTTAACTGGCCAAGTTCCATAGAGACATTCGTGTGCATAGGCATACAAACGAACACGTACATCTACAGCATTCTTGTCTGTTCATATATTTATATATATACATGTATATATATGTACATATTTGCATACATACTTACATAAAATTGCATACAAAATTAAATGCATACACACACTGATCAACATATATTGACATCTAAATAAACAAACACGACAACATTCGTCCAACCATCCTTTCATCTGGCCATTCATACATGTTTGCATTCACATATGCATTCAATCATGCACACACACACATACACACACACGTGCACACGCACGCCCGCACACTCATGCAGGCGCCCGCACACGCACACACAGACAGACAAACAGACAGGCAGCTGAGACAGGCATACAGAGAGATTGAAAGAGATGCAGAGAGACAGAGAGACCGATAGAGACAGACAAACAGAGAGAGAGAGAGAGAGAGAGAGAGAGAGACACGTACTTCCTTGGTGTACTGTGGAGAAAATGGCAGAGTCAACATTTCGTCAGTAGTCCTCTTGCCTCGCAACATGCTGCTCAGCCTCCAACATCGATGACCAACGCAGCCCGTCTTATCGCAGAAGAAGGTGTGGTGTCAAACGTGAATCCGCGGCGAAATCGGTTCCGACTTAGCCCACATTGTTACAGCACGCACAGGGCGGTTGACTAAAAGAGTCCTATTGCCTTGATGAGATCTCCGAGTGGAACACTATTTTTTAGTAGACACTAAGTATAGACATTCATATGCCAAGTGTGTTCTTCAAATAGCCTTTATTCCTGATTGGCTGGTTAGTTAAGCCTAACATCGCTGTGTCATAACTAGGGTTCCCACTATCAAGTAGTTTTGGAGTCGAGTACCCGGTGGAGTAGCTTAGCGGGTACTCGAGTACCCGCTAATACAGGAAGTGGTTAATTCAAGCTGCTTAATAGTAATACAAGCTGTATGGCTTCTACTTTTACCATGGATAGACTAAGTAAACAAAGCATTCAGTAATAGTAAGTAAGGAAACTATAACAATCTATAACCTGGACCTGGTATAGGCTGCAACTTTCTTGCAAGCTGCAATTGCCAATTTGTAATGAATTAACTTACCACAGTCTGGAAAACTGGAACCGGAAGTTGAAATTTTCCGACAGGAAGTAGAATTAAACGACCGGAAGTGGAATTAAGCGGGTACCCGAGTAGTAAAAAAATTATTAGAGTAATTTTGGAGTCGGGTATACTTGCGAGTACTCGGGTGCCCGTGTCAACCCTAGTCGTAAAAAAGACGCATGGCGTCGTCACCGTACTATCTAATCTTCGTCCGGACAATACCACCCGCTGTCAAAATTATTATAGAAATTTATTCTGACGGGCAAAGACCTAGACACGCTAGCCTATCGACTCTACAGCTCTATTAAAAAAAATATTCCTCGTTCAGGTCACGTGAACCAATCAGAACGGTTTGTCAGGACCAAATAATTCTGGGGTTCACTTTTTTCATCACCCGCACCCAGAGGAGGGGTAGGATGATGGGACCGACGCGAGGGATGAACGGGACGAAATCTAAGGATATTTACCGAGATTTGGAGAAGGAGAGGAGGAAGTACTTTCCATCCGTCCGTCCATCCGTCATCCAGATCGAATTGGTAGACATAATTAAAAACGTCTCCGGTTACACCTTGTCTAATTACTTACTCGCCTGCTGCCATTCTGTTCGCATGCTATATATATACAATATATATATATATATGTTTGTGTGTACAGCATTATACACGTATTATGTATACATAATATATCCTTATATAATATATGTATATATTATCGGCCTATAAATTTTTATCCTCATATAATAACATATATTTATGTATATATAGTATACTTCTTTCATCATATCTTCGATCATATACATACGTAATTCTTCATTATATGTTGTGTAATGCAGTTTAATTATCATCTTCAATTGCACATGTAAGATGATCTGCTAATATTAATATGTATTAATATATAAATCTATAATATACATAAGATAACAAGGCCCGGACCTGTATTATAAAAGGCCTACTGTCATTTCATTGCATGAGAACACTGTTTATTTTGTGGCAGATGACCGATGAAGACTTGTGGTGGTCCAACGTAAGGGAAAGTAAGCAAAAATGGAAGACAGGAGAATCCCTCACTCCAGAGAGAAACAATCTGCTATGACGAAAAGAGAACGGAACGTATAACGGGTCAATGGTCAGCGATGGTCAGCAGCCAATAGATCTAAAGAATGGTGGCAAAGGAAACCCTATATATAAAAAAGGCGCAGAAAATGGAGTGACTATTTTCGGAGCGAACCCTATATAGTGCTGTTGTGAGAACATTATCTTGTCGAGCAACCATGTACAGAAAATTTTAACCACGAGTTGGTGTTGTTGTTGTTGTTGTTGTTGTTGTTGTTGTTGTTGTTGTTGTTGTTGTTGTTGTTGTTGTTGTTGTTGTTGTTGTTGTTGTTGTTGTTGTTGTTGTTGTTGTTGTTGTTGTTGTTGTTGTTGTTGTTGTTGTTGTTGTTGTTGTTGTTGTTGTTGTTGTTGTTGTTGTTGTTGTTGTTGTTGTTGTTGTTGTTGTTGTTGTTGTTGTTGTTGTTGTTGTTGTTGTTGTTGTTGTTGTTGTTGTTGTTGTTGTTGTTGTTGTTGTTGTTGTTGTTGTTGTTGTTGTTGTTGTTGTTGTTGTTGTTGTTGTTGTTGTTGTTGTTGTTGTTGTTGTTGTTGTTGTTGTTGTTGTTGTTGTTGTTGTTGTTGTTGTTGTTGTTGTTGTTGTTGTTGTTGTTGTTGTTGTTGTTGTTGTTGTTGTTGTTGTTGTTGTTGTTGTTGTTGTTGTTGTTGTTGTTGTTGTTGTTGTTGTTGTTGTTGTTGTTGTTGTTGTTGTTGTTGTTGTTGTTGTTGTTGTTGTTGTTGTTGTTGTTGTTGTTGTTGTTGTTGTTGTTGTTGTTGTTGTTGTTGTTGTTGTTGTTGTTGTTGTTGTTGTTGTTGTTGTTGTTGTTGTTGTTGTTGTGTGTGTGTGTGTGTGTGTGTGTGTGTACATGCGCGCGCACGTGGTGAGACGAAATCTCTAAGTATTTTAATTTTTCTATTGTTCGATTTTTAGATTGAGTTTAGTTCCAAAAAGACTCAATCGATAAAATTGACATGTGACTCGCGACTCACAACCAAGAGCTAAAATTATACTCGTACAACTTGCTTCCATCAGAAAAATGCATAATTTTTTTCCACAATTGAAATTCAGTCGTCTGTATGTCATAAATAATCCTTGACAATAAAATGAGTTGTCAGCGTCATGCCATGCCATGTCACGTCATAATCATGTCATAATCTTTCTGTCTGTCTGTCTGTCTGTCTGTCTGTCTGTCTGTCTGTCTGTCTGTGTATGCTTGTACTCTCGTACATCTATCAAAGCATTTATATTATCGACTCTTAGAACCTCTTACGCGCAAGCCATTACTATTGATTGCAGAGTTCAATAACAGAACCAAGGAAGGTGCTCAGTAATTGTAACTACAAGTGTACATTTATATAGCGCCTCTTCATGAAACACTCCTCAGAAGTTCTTCTGACCTCCGAATACAGGATGACGACGTGGGCAAAGAAATTGGACACACCATACACTCGATGGTTCAGCAAATAACTATATATAGAGATATAAGCGCAGAGGTCGATTAGTGCTATATAAAGAAGCCACATCCATATTTAAACATGAGACAGCTATTTTTAGCTACCTCTGCGTAGTATATATAATTTACGCTTGCGTTGAAAGCGACACCAAGCGTCCGAATTCATCAGCGAACCCTAATCAGCCAGACGGCGAATGGCCCGCCCCCGCTGCCAGCAAGCAGCTGCCTCGGCCGTTTCAACCAAGGTTTCCACGGAACCGCTGTTTCCATTGGAGTCTATGTTTAGTCGAGACTGCGTGGGCGGAATAGAAGGGGCGGGAGGGACATATGGACGGACGGGAGGGGTTTCGACGTCATCTTCGGTCACTTACGTCGCTGCGGGACTCGCTCGCTGGACGGCCGGACGGAGTTGGCGCGGAACCCACGCTCCATCCCTCTCCTCTTCCTTCTCGGCTATCCGTCAACGGCGTGGACCAGCAGCCGCCCAGAGCCACGACCGTCTTTCCACCCGTTGTTATCCTCAGAACAAATGTCTCAGTCGCACTGCTGTACAAGTCGCACCAAGTGCGGTATAATCGCACCAAGTGTATTATCCCTCGCCCACGTGTGCGTTCAAGCCGAAACCTTTTACAGTCAGTTCAAAGGGCGATGTCAGGATCATATAACGGAAATAAGCGGATCTGAAGGAAGGCTTACCCGATCCGATGCAATTTTCCTATTCCGCGCGTTTCCGTCCCGCAGACGATAATTCGTCGCCGATGACTCTCGATTATTCGCGCGCCGTATGACGTCATAGCCTCTTCATGTTTCTCGTTCTCGTCCAAACTCTGATGAAATTCCGTCTTTACGTTGTCGTCTCCGATGCCCCGCAAGTTATAATAATAACTGAGTAATTTTTAAGGAGTAATTTAATACGCTTTCATTCCGCGGGCTATTTATACGGCAGACAGACAGACAGACAGACGGAAAAAGTGACCACAGAGTAGGCGTGCGCACAAAGCGAAGCAGGCAAGCAGGCAAGACTCATGACAGAAGGATCACTATATTGCTTGTACATGTGCATTAATTTCCGCTCTACCGGCGGAAGTTGATGAAAACACCGAAAAACACACTCGTTTAATTATGTGTTTTGTTTCTATCTATCTGTTTGACTCTAATTGCATCTTCGTTCAGCTGATATTGTCGTTCATCTGCAGTAGCAGAATAATCGTCGTCGTCGTCATCATCGTCTTAATCGTCGTCGTCATCATCATCATCATCATCATCATCATTTATCGTTAATCATATTGTCTTTGTTTTCATCGTTTTCTCTTACTATCTCACTCTGCTTAAATCTCTTTTGTTCTCTCTTAGATTATTGTACCTTTGTGTTCTTTGTGTGTTGCATTTATCCAAGCTAATCCCACTTACTGCTCTCAACAATGCATGTTCTTGATAATTATTCCTTACATGCTCTATATTATATCTCTTTTTCTCTTAATTCTCTCTCATTGTTGGTCGATCTTTTCGACAACGATCGGCTAACGACGAAAACAGGTTCAATTACCCCTACCTTATGTCGTTAGAATGGAAATATTCAAGGTGATATCACCAACATTATTTTGGGAATATTTTCAAGTTATTATTTATACTAAATATGCCGACTAGAATTCTGCTGTGGCACCACGTTTACATTGTGGGTTTCTCACATGATGCGTTTCCCAGCCGGATGTCGGATGCTCTTCTTAACGCCTCCGTGTCATTCGTGGCCCTGCTGTCATTGGAAGTGACACGTGTATAATGCCAGTCCTCTGAAGGTGGCATTTGTATGGCCAACAGCTGAATCACTAACTCTTTCTGACATGCCCTGTTGTGCATGCACGCGAGGTCAGTGCGCTATCCCATTCTCTTGCGCGTGGACCTTCAGCTCGATGGCAGGAGAAGCGTTGGGTCTCGATAACCACGAAGTAGAAATCTTCTTAACCAGTGGAGCACAGACTGATACAGCGACATCTTGCAGCAATCGGTATCGACTCTCTTTAAGGTTTCGTATGTTGCCAGAAAGGCGGAAGTTGCCAAGTATGTCGGCACTTCGAATGCCCAGAAGACCACCGTTTCTAACGGGCAAAGATGTTAGGATCCACTGATCAGCGTTCATGTTGATATTGAGAATTGCCTTCTTAACATCATCATGAACGTTGATATTCTCAAGTGTAGAAGTCTTTCTTTTAAGAAGCTGGCAGATGTTCTTAGCGGGTATTGCAGCTTCGGCATTCGGCCTATCTTTAAGCTGCTTCAGAATATGTTATTGAGTTGTGTGAATTTCAAGCTTTGGGATGGCTTGCTCCAACGCTTTACCATTTTCTGAATGGATTTATAGATACTAGAGGTGTTTCCAGCAATGCCATATCCTCAATGGCGACATTTTCAAAGTCTTGTCTTGTCTTTGTCTTGTTTGCTTCGTCGTTACCTCTATTGACTGCTTTGCGTTTTGACCGAATC
>OY365814.1:18567665-18720165 GCA_959347315.1 Bimastos eiseni | reverse complement strand
TAAATATAATTAAGTACAGAAAATTCATCAATTAACAAGCACCTACTCGTACGATTACACGCGCTACAGGCCCAGATACATACGCAAAATACGATGATATGCATGAATATATGAACACATACGTAGACGAATATGCGTACACACGTACACTTGTGGCGAATTCGCGCAGACACGCCGCGACAAACCTACAGATTAATTAGTCCAGATTTATGACATGCATTGTAACGTTTCCAGATTAGTTGCTTTGTTTCTTTGGACGGGCGAGTAGTGAATGACTGAATGAATGAATAAATGAATGAATGAATAAATGAATAAATGAGAGAGTTGCTTAATTTTTCTTGTCTCGCTATATCATAAGTTATCTCGCTTTCCATTCAAAGCCTCCTCCTCTTCCATTCATTTCTCTTTCTGATTCACTTCCACTTTCCATTTCTCTTAATCTTATTATTTCTCTTCCACTTTCTTACAGATTTTATTTGGCTACAGTTATACCTTATTTTATTTTGGTAATAATAGTATTACTCACTGGGTTTTTATATTAGTCGCTTATTAGTGGTAATAATCAAATCTGCACACGCTGGCCGATTGGTTAGAGCGGTCGGCCCGTAACGCTGAGTGTGCGGGTTCTATCCTCGTCCGAGGCGTCAGTCACTGTGTAGGGACCTTGCAAGTCCTTAGCGCGCAAAAATTGCTTTGCAGTACAACTGCAATTGCGTAGTCTAGGCGTGTGCACTTCTGAGCAAAAATTGTTGGAAGAGGATCAATATCAAATTTCAGTTGTAAAAATAATGATTGCGCCATTCTGCTGGGTAAATTCACAAATCAAAAATCCCGAGGTATTGCTTGTAGCGCATTTTCACGTTTACCGTTTTGCATTTTTGACGAAAATAACGCTGGATTTTCTTCGATGTTTTCCCAATATAACTATTGTTAAAGTTCATTATATTTTGGTGACCAAGTAATCTTATTGCTGTCAACGAACATTTTCGTAACCGTTACACATAACGAGAAATACGCTGAAGCATCTGTACGAGCCCATTCGCACGCACCAACATTACCTCTGTCTGTCTCGGACCACCGGTTACACCATCACCACCTGTCAGACTGAGTGCCCCAAAGGACGCGGAAATAATATCGCGCCGGTCAAATTCTTGCGCTACACTCACTTACCGGGACGCCACCAAGCGGCGAAGACCGTCAACGGTCGTGGGAGGAGCTGGCAGGTCCTATGCAGCGCTCAACGGCCACAGCGCTTGGCGGACGACACAGTGAAGTCTATCGAAGGCGGCAGTGCACGTGTGCGCGGGCAGACGATATCTAGACGTTCTTGGCGACCTCATCATAGTCGTCGTCATCCTCTTCTTCTTCTTCTCCTTCATCGTCATTTAATCGTCGCCGTCGAAGAGAGAAACGAAGAGAAGAATCGACGAGGAAGATTAAAGCGACAGCAGCAGCGAAGGCGCAGGTGTCCTTCAGCTCCAGGTCAGCCTTTTAACGTCTTCCACTCTGTCCGCTGACAATTACTCCATCTCGCCCTTTATTCGACCACCCGTGTACTTATGTATTTGTGTTATATGCATGCGAACGTGTATAGGTGAGACGTATTTATGCGTGCATGCTTAATGCATGTATGAATTTCTGTGTGCATGCATGATGCATGAATAATAATGAGAAGATATGCATGCATATATGCATGCATTTGCATAATTCTGTATGCATGTATGTATACGCAAGCATGCTGCATTCACGTATGTATGTACATTTATATTTTATAATCTGCCACTGTGCAATATGTATGTGCGTGTGTATATCTGTATGTGTGATTGTATGCATATGTATTTGCATACGTGTGCGAAGATGTGATTGTATGAATGGTTCACTGTCTACATGTAAATATGAAAACACGTCTCGTTCGTGTCTGAGTACTTTTTATATCCTGTATGTGTAGTTGTATGTGTGCATTTACTTGTATCTTTGTATCTCCGTATGCATGAATATGTCTATGTGTGTCTATGCATATTTGTCTATGTCTGTGTGCATACCTATCTTTATGCAGGGCCCTGACTTCAATACATGTAGCTTGGGTCCCGTACAGTAATCCCTCCGTGACGTGTAAGTACGTAAGCAGGCTCTTAGCGTGTCTTCAGTGCAAATGTGGGCTCTGGTTCTTCATTTAGAGGCCCTGGTGGCCAATAATATAGTTACACGCTGGTATCTGTATGTAACTGTGCATACATGATCTGGGTAGTATATTTTAGGCTAACTGAAGTTCTCCCTTAACTAATAATAACTCAATGAATATATATATATATATATATATATTTGTGTGTGTGTGTGTGTGTGTGTGTGTTGTCGATATATAATATTATACAGATCTGATCTTACAGTTTCATCGTCACAATGTCACGTTGAGCATGCGTTATCGGCTGTTTTAAGTAAATAAGTAAGTATTGTTCTTTATAAACCGATTGCAGAAGAGCCGGTGTGCGAAATTATTATTAGTACTCGAGAGATGAAGCTGTTGCTGATCAAATTGTAGTCGTCATCTCCAAAATTCTAAAGCGCCACTTGAAAGCCATGCGTAGGACACCAGCTTATTCACGAGCGCTGAGTTGTCTGGCATACACGCTCCTATTGATGTGCGTATTGTCAGTATGTCCTTAGTATTGGGACACGGGTCTCTTCTCCTCCTTATACTGTGGAATTCAAAGGGAGGGCTTCGGTAGGAAGTATACACAAATGTAGCCCTAATTACTTTTGTCGCGACTTGGTCCAAAATGACAGGATCAAAGGATGACTTCTCGAAGGGGTGGGACTTTAATTTGGCATGCATGACACATGTTAAATTAAAGTTTAAATTATGACACCAAGCCTTCTGACTCACCCATACATCGAATTAATTTCTTTGCACAGGCCACTTACACGCTGTGCGCCACCACCTCATGACCTAAATGCAATTCAGTTCGATTAGGTGGAAGATTCGACAAAATTCTACCGAAAAAATCCATGAAATTTCTAGCCAAATTTAGGTCGAACGCAGGGCTAACTCACCTGCGAAAATCAATTAATTGAACAATAATTATCGGAAAACATGGCCTTTATATTCCTGTTTTTCCTAACGACATTTAAAGCATGGCAATTCGCATGAATCCGTAGTAATCGTTATAGCATAGTGTTTGTGCTCAATACCATAGCACGTGTTATGGTATCCTTGATCGCTAAGCGTCACATTAATACATCGATTCTCATCCGTCAAATGCAATTTTGAGCAATAAAATGTGTCATTGCTGACTTCATAACATTTACCGTTATCGTTATCTCAAAATGTAATGTAAATCTTCGGAAATTTCTCAGCGCCCACAAAAGTCGCGTCAGGGAGACCAGCTTATACACCGGCGCTATGCCAACTCAAGTCCGCAATAGTCAAGCTTCTCGTTTCTTTCGGTGCCCGATTTTGGGGGGAATTTATTCCGCGGGGGGTGTGTCAAGCAGAGGACAAAGATCCAAACTTCTAAAGCGTCACTCGAATCCTAGCTTATTCGGTCAAATGATAGTAGTGAATGCATGACGAATGGCGATAAATTATTTATGAAAAATAATATATTTAATTATTCATGTTGAAGGTAAAGACCTAGTCACCTAAAAAAAGTGCGAGTAGCGATAAATTATTTTATGAAAAATAAATATTTAATTATTCACGTTGAAGGTAAAAACCTAGTCACTTAAATAAAGTGGGTGATTTTTATCGCTAAATCGTATCTGCAGTGGATTCAATATCGGTGAGCGTAAACTCAGTGTTTCGCCTTGTTAACTGATTCCACATGCATCGCTATAGGACCTAGTGGTATCCTTGGTCGGTGCCTGGGTCAGAGGCAGGGTTTCTGGGTAAGGGACAAGACGGTTGATACCTAGATCTATATCTCCTTTGAAAGTTCAGAATCGCACACACAAACATACGACGAAATATTGTTCAAGGTGGTCAGTCGTTTGGGTAGAGCGTTCGGCCTGTATCTGGGGGGATGGTTTACCTCCGGAGGAGTTACCACCGATCGGGTTCGAGCCTCGCCCGTGACAGTAACCTTGAGACTACACGTGAATCTCGTTACACAGTTTATTTTAGTTGAAGTTATGGTTACTGTGATCGTGTACATTTCAGTTATTGAGTAGTTAAACTCAGTGTGATTTTGGTCATAGTCATATCTTAGTTGCTACTTGACTAGTAATAATTAAACACATTACATTACAGCTAAGCGAAATTGCGTACATACGCAGCAGCCGCTGTGGATATTAAAACGCGATACACAATTTGCCTGAAGAGCTTCGAAAGACTTTGTTGAAGAGTGCTTTCAGCTTCAAGAATACCACTTAACTTGTCGCTTAAAATTCATGGAGCAGTGATTCATGTTTTGAAAATTCTTGTTTTCGCTTTGACAACAAAGAATGATTGTAGGCCTATATGCTGTAACAGCACGCAGTCTCTAAAACGTACACTGAGGAAAATGGTCTCTTATGGTGATTTAGAAAAAAAGCCGGGTAAATAATCATCGAAGTTAAACATCCTATGACTCTTTCTAATCTTGACTTGATAAAATATGTTTTGACAACGGGGGGAAGGAATTGACGCACCTGCCTGACAGAGGATAGCCCTGCATTCAAACCAGCGCTTTCAACCTTGCAGAGCGAGCGGTCTAGCCACAGAGCTAACGTGTCCCAAAAAGTGCAGTCAGTTGGCTTTGTTCACAAGGTCGATAAGGTATCTCGCTTATCCTCCGTCGATATAGGTGTTCAGATGTTATCTGGGACGGTGTAATGTTAATGATGTCATACGATGTAGTCTGGTTTTTTCTAGTCTAGTCGCAGTGTAATTTACTAATCTTATAATGTAATACTTTATTGTGTCTTATTTTAAATTGCCCAAAAAATATGCGCAACTCTGCCTTAGCCTATCACATACTCTACCCTACACAGACCAATCCTACCACATCTCACGCTATCCTAGCCTTACTCTACGCTACATTGGCCTCCAATAATTATTTACCATGCCCTACCTTGCCATACACTTCCATACTCTACCATAGCGTACCATACTCTAAATTACCCCACCCTAGCCTGTCCTGACAACCTTCCATGCTCTGCCCTACGACATCGCAACCTTTCTTGACCTACAATAGAGATAGCACTCGAATGTTGACCGTTAAAAGTTGCATGAATATAGAAATCTGGTTGGCATAGGATTGCGTGGCTTCTATCATAATCGGAAATTGCACGATTCGGCGGATGGGCTTAGCTGTCAGATAAATTGTGTTTTTGTTGTAATAAGACATGTGTTTTGTTTTGATAAACTATGTGCTTGTTTTGTTAAAGCATGCGTCTGTTTTGATAAATTATATGGTTGAATTTGGTAAATTATGTGCTTTGTTTTGATAAATTATGTGGTTTGTCTTGATAAATTATGTGTTTTGTTTTGATAAGTTTTGTGTTTTGTCTTGATAAATTATGTGTTTTGTCTTGATAAATTATGTGTTTTGTCTTGAAAAATTGTGTGCTTTGTTTCTCCGCTTTTCCATTGTCTTACAAGATGGTGGCAGACAGGCAATATTGTTCCCAGCGCCATTCTGTTGGATACAATAGGTTCGTAGAGAATAACCGACTTGATTCACGGAACGCGACCGTTATATTATGCTTCTGCCTGGAGTTGGCCCTTCCTGTTTTTCCAACGGAGCGTCGCTTTCCAACGATCATTCCAGACCCTTTCATCTTTTCCGCCTGTGGTTCCAGCCTTTGATCCGACCGTCGATTGTCGTTTCACAGGTGTTCGTTGACCTGCGCTTTTATGACCACGCATATGCCTCGCGGCTGGTTGTTCCAGGTACGGTGAATTTCATGTGACGGCCCACGTGTAAGCCTTTACCTGCCTAGAGATAGGCCCTTGTGGACCGGCAGGTTCAAAGATTGCAAATGGGCGCAATAAAATTTGGGGCCGTAGGCCTACCGAATAGGTGCTTTTCACTATTCGGCCGAAAACGAATAATTGGATCAACTATTCGGCCGAATACGAATAGTGTACAAAATAGGTCTACCAAAAATTTTCAACATTTCAAAGTGAGGAAGAGTTTCAGTTCAGCAAATTTAATACATAAACTAAAAGTAGACAGTTGACTACAAGTAATTTTGCATCCTTCTACCAGTCTGTGTAAACTAGAAATGGAACTAATCTAACGAAACTTAGAAATGAGACGGCCGACACTGCGATACCATGGTTAAGGCAGTAGAGAGCTCCTTCCATCCACTCGACATAGCAGCCGCCGCTAGTGCAAAAATATATGTCACGTGACCCCTATTCGCATCCGGTCCGGCTGCTTCTATTCGGTTGAATACCGAATAGCTATTTGGCCCACTATTCGGAGCGAATATTCAGTACAGCACTAATAAAAAACTGACAGTTACTGCTTCAGAGTTACAGCAACAGTTACATGACAATTACATCTACGATGACATTTACAGTTGTTTACAGCAACATTTACTGATTCATTCATTCCGGAAATTTACCTTAGCGACTCATCAAGCAACCCACTCTGAGGCTCTCCCAGCCGAGGCATGGCAAAGAGAAAGGCCTTGAGTAATTCGTAGAAAGCAGGCAAATTTATTCCGCGGGCAATGAGCCCATTTCAACCGAGAAGGCTCAACGCTATTGGACCGAAGACCGGGTCCGAGGGTACAATAATTCGCCTTATGGGAAAGGGTGAGAGTTCGAGGCTAAGACATAAACCGGACGACAGAGGTCAGTCAAGTAGAAAAAGTACTACCAGTGAGACACAGTTAAACGTTTTGGATACGATCAATGAAACTCAATGTTATCACCTCTTCAAGAAATCTACTCAGAGGCGCTCTCGGACCAACCTCGGCCAAATAAGAAAGATTTCAGAGTGGAATAAAAACAAATGGGGTAGACAATTACTTGGCAGGAACCGAAAATCCAATGGGAGGCTATTCCAAGCAGTGAGGCCCACAACCGAAAAAGCACGATACCGCATCATAGAGGCCCGAGAGAACGGGACACGAAGCTCACACCCTGCGATACAGATACGCCTCAAGTCAGGGTTATTTTTTACCGATAGCAATGACTTGGTTCCATAGCATCTCTGAATCGTCGAGTAGTGTATCAATTGATGCTTAATTAGAAACATGGTCCATAGTTACCGCTATGACTGTCCTTTATAACTAGCTAAAGTCTTCTGTAGCCAATGGATGGCGTCGACTCAAGCAGACCGTCTTATCGTTATCGAGACGCTAGCGATTTGGCGAAAGCTGCCAACCTGTCGAGGTTGACGTTTATCGCCTTTAAAATCCGAAATGGCATTTGCTAAGAAGCCTAAAGGCCTGTCACAACCGACGGAGTTGTTGTCGACATGTGCTGTCAATAACAGCGTTCAGTGTTTTTCGAATGACGTCCCTTCTTCTTTGAATACAGTCCATCAAGATTTAAAGGCATTTGATGCGTTTCATCTCACACCAACGCTCCACGTTTTTCACCTGGCTGTTGTTGTTGTTTTGGCTGGCTAGTTGATTTGGTGACCGGCTTGATCAGTTGACGGTTGACTGACTGGCTGGTTGATTATTTGGTTTGCTGGAGATACAATCGTAAAAAGACTTCTTAATTGACTGACTAAATGAATGATAAACTGGTTCATGGTTTGCCTTGTTTACGCAGTATTATGCTTTATTTATTTTTTATTCTGAAATTTGATATCGCCCTTCTTCCAACATATTTTGCTCAGAGGCGCAGACGCCTCGACGGCGCAACCGCAGTTGCAATGCAGAGCAATTGCTAGCGAAGGACTTGCTCAAGGTCTCTACATAGTGACGCCTCGGACGAGGGTCGAACCCACTCACTCAGCGCAGCCTGAGCACACTGAGCGTTACGGGCCGACCTCTCTAACCAATCGGCCACCTATCTAAGACATCACCTTACCAAACAACTAGCTATCAACTAACTAGTGCTAACTGGTCAGAAGTTTGCTGATACTTAATCGTTTAAATAGCTGACTAGATGATGACACGTTAAATGAGGATTGATGGTTAACTGAAGCGGTAATACGTCCTCTGTGGATTATTCTGATGAAATTACCATCCGAATATGCCATCGGTTTCTTAAGTACCGACGTATATATATATATATATATGCCTCGATGAAGTTTTCGATGTATTGATGGATGTGTGGACTGTTGAGTGGATGGATGAGTGAATAAATGAATAGATGGATGGATGAATGGATACGTGGGTGGATACAGGGGTAGAATAATGGATGAATGGACGATTGGATAAGTGAATGGACGTGTGGGTGAATAGATAGGATGAATGGTTAAATGGATGAGTGTGAAATGAATAGATGGATGGATATATGAATGGATATACAAATGGATGAGTGGATAATGTATGGATGGAAAATGAATGGATGAATACATAGTATGGAAGAGTGAATAGATGGACGGGTTGACGCACGAATGCACGAATAGGTTGATTATTAGGTGGCTAGACGAGTGGGCGGCAAGAGGATTGTTTATTAGCTGAATAATATCATGATGCACAAATACATCAAATATATTTTGATGAAATGGATTTATTAATTAAGAACATTTTAAAGAAATCGATTTGAAATGGGTCACATTTCGAAATTTGGCAAATCTGCTGTCTCAGCGATTTACATAAAATTTTGCGGTCCTTATTACATCCGGACGGCAACAATGGCAACGAATGCAGACAGACAGACAGACAGACTTCAGACACATACACGCGCACGCACACACGCATACACAGACAGACAGACAGACAGACAGATAGAAGCATGGATAGACAGTGTATGTAGCTAAAACGGCCAATGTACGCAGACAAGAAGCACGCGGTGGGCAGTGACATCCACAATGACAGGAAGACAGTGAAGCGGACAGACACACGCACAAATAAACTAGGCAGATAGTCAGACACAATAACACCCAGACGAATTGAGAACTGAGTGGGGAGGGAGCTGAAATAATAGAGGGAGGTGAAGCAGTGCTTTGTCATTATCGAAGTTAGATATATCCAGAATATGTAAAGATATTCATGCTTAAGCTGTGTGACTGACTGTACTATTGACTATGCGACTGGCTGTGCCATTGGCTGTTTGACTGGACATGTGATAGACTAGATAATCGATTGCCAGAGGTTTTGATAGATCCAGCTGACTGAGGAACAATGGTTTGGTGACTGACTGACTGACGAACGTCACTTTCTGTTGCCATCGTAACGGACGTCGATAAATAGTTTGGCAGAGATAGAGATACAAGAATAAGACCAGACGAATACAAACAGACATACAGGCCAAAGAAGTCTGAAGTCGATGAATTCCTTTGAAGGCATAAGAGAAAGAGTGAGACACAGACAGAGAACGAGACAAAAAGGCACATTTAGCCACAGATGTGGATTCATATCGGCGTTGGAATTCCGTCTAAGCCGAAGTGCAATCCATTTCTTGCGGGACCGTTGAAACATGTGGACGACATCAGAAGCACTCCGTTCACACGCCTACACGGCGTCCTTTCTCAACCTGTCTGCTTGCTTGGATGTCTGCCTCTGTGTCTATCAATTTGTCTTTCAAGCCCAAATGACCAAGCCAGAACCAACCCACTAAAAACCCTCGCCAAACCCAACCTGGCTTCGGATGTCTTGCCTCGTCTTTTACCTCACCTCATTTCATCTCACTCACGAATAGTCTGACTTCATCTGACCTCACCTCCCTTACCTTACCTCACATTACCTTACCTTACTTTGCATTGTCTTACTTTGTTTTACCTGACCTTACCTGATTTAACCTAACTATAACATACCTTAACTAAGCTTTCCATACCATACCTTACCTTACATTATATTAACTGACCTTACCTTACCTTTCCTCACAATGCCTATAACCTTACCTTACCTTACCATACATTACATTATATTACCTTGCCTCACCTTATCTTACATTAATTTACACTACCTTGCCTTACATTATATTACATTACCTTATATTATATTACCTCACCTTTCATCACTTCACATTACCTTGCCATACCTTACCTTACCATGCATTACATTACCTTACCTACTCTCTGAGAAGCGTAGGCGAACGAGGGAAGAGATTAGCGAGGTAATAAATTCTAAAAAGTCCGCTTCTTCAAGTACCTCAATCGATCAGCAATTAACACAATCCATCGACCGACTGAATAATTATCGAACACAACCTATTATCACGAGAGACCAAATTGAAAGTGGAAGGCAGATCAGTTGATTTATATCTCCATCGATCTATCGATTGGGTAATCGATTGTCGTAAATTTAGAGCGATGATTGACGGGCCGAAGGTGATTGATCTACTTCGTGAAGCTAATTAATTATCGTTGAACAAAGGCTTACTTTACAGCTAAGACCCGATTAGATGAGAGACACTGGATGTGACGGCTGACACCTGTATAATAAACATTGGCTCAGCTACATTTTCCCATGAACCACATGTTACAACGGGCCTCAAAATCGCGACTGAATACGTCGGTGCATATATATATATATATTATATAATATACATATAACATAATATGTATACGATATCATCATCATCAGCTACTGACGTCTTCCATTTGGCGGCGATGGTTAGGAAAAGTATTATCTCCGTGGTCCTAAGCCAATTGTCAAGCCAAGTCCATTGCTTCCCTGGTCCACGCGATTCTATGTGGTCATTCATTTTGCAAATCCAACGC
The DNA here is from genome assembly GCA_959347315.1 of Bimastos eiseni. NCBI lineage: Eukaryota > Metazoa > Annelida > Clitellata > Crassiclitellata > Lumbricidae > Bimastos > Bimastos eiseni. Next base: position 18,709,390 of record OY365814.1, on the reverse strand, counting down.
GTTCTTAGTCTGTATTTTCACATAATACTATCTAACATTCATACAATATGTATGTAAAATATTATACTCATTAATTCATTCACTTAAATATCTTCCCTTCAAGGAAGCTACTCAGAAGCGCTCCCGACTCCAGCGCGGAGAGAAAGGACAGCTTTAGGTCTAATCAAAAATTATATATACAGGCCTATATAGTACGTCCTGTACTATAGTTTACATCTATGGATGATATATAGCTAATCAATCAACTCGTAAATCAACCTGTTAGTCCCATATATACATGTGTGTGCATGTATGTATATAGGCCTATGTATCTTCGTATTTTCACACACGCATATATATATATATATATGCATTACGTCGTATGTATATATATATAGTTGTATATGTATATGTTGGTTGATATGTAAACACATAAAAATATTTAGATGTGGTCCATATACTATGTATTAATTTCCTTTGACAACGTATTCATTGAATGGGCTTCGTGCACGCTCGCTGCACAATGTCAACATAATATTATATGGGCGATCACACACACAGTTTGTGATGCGTATCTCTTAACATACACGGATCATTTCTAGCATCTGTTTTCTTTATATGCAATCATAAATCATAAGATTATGGAGAGAATTTACGTTTTCATTTTGCTAGTGACAAAATGACATTTGTCTTCACGTTATAGGCCGTTTCTCAGATTTCTTCTTACTGACAGTCTATCAGACTGACCTAGTTATTACTGACTGACTGACTGAGTGACCGGCTGATGAACTGACTGAATGACTGAATGACTGAATGACTGAATGACTGACTGACTGATTGAATCAATGTTAGTGAGTTAGTGACTGACTGAATTGATTAATGAATTAATGACTGACGGGCTGACTGACTAAGTGACCGAACGAATGAATTAGCTATAACTGACTGAGTGAAATGATTCAATAACTAATATTTTCAAAAATTGTGAATGACTGAAGTGAGTGACTTACTGACTGACTAATTGAATGAATTAATGACTGACTGACTGATTGAATGAAGTAATGAATTTGTAATGACTGTCAGACTGAATAGCCACTGACGCATTGAGTGAGTGTATGAATTAATGACTGAATTGTTGACTGACTGACTGACTGACTGGCTGACTGAATTAAAAACGAGTCAATGAATAATTTATTTTGTAATTAATGACTTACTGACTGAACGCATGAATGAATGAATGAATAACCGAATTAATGACTTACTGACTGAATGCATGAATGAATGAATGAATAACCGAATTAATGACTTACTGACTGAATGCATGAATGAATGAATGAATAACCGAATTAATGACTTACTGACTGAATGCATGAATGAATGAATGAATAACCAAATTAATGACTGATTGATTGACATCCTCAGGCTGAGTGAGCTGCAGTAATATGTTATGGATATTATAATATGGCAACATATATCTTGTTTGAAAATATGCATAATTATCTTATATATTGCATATAATGTATATGATGTCTAAATATGTGGGTGTAATTAGGTGGGTGGAGAGGAAGAGGATGATTGAGTGAAATGCGACTAGGGTCTCTACATTGTCCCTATTACCCACACACCCACCAACAGATGCATTAACTGTAAGAATTATGCCATAACTTATGTCTATCTACATACAAACACGCCAACGCACGGACGCAAACAGGCAGGCAGGCAGGCAGGCAGGCAGATAGATAGGTAGGCAGGCAGATAGGTAATCAGGAAAGCAATCAGGCAGGCAGGCCGACAGACAGACAAATTGACAGATAGACAGAAAGACAGACACAAAGGCAGGCAGACGTAGACAGACAGACAAACAGACAGACAGGGAGGGTGATGGAATGGTTAGTAAAGAGGGATGTGGGTCTAGGTGAGTGGTGGGTGGTTATCGTGTTGGAATTCCATAAAAGTCTAATTATTTTCATCGTATTTTCGGATGTCGTCATATTTTTTCTTTGACATCGTCTGCCGCCATTTCGGACTATTTGATCTGATGCATGCATGTTTGTACGTATGGTTCAAGTATGGCTACGTGTGAGTATGTGTGCATGCATATATGTATGTATGTATGTATGCATGTATGCATATATGTATGTATGTATGTATATATGTATGCATATATGTATGTATGTATGTATGTATGCATATATGTATGTATATATGTATGTATGTATGTATGTATGTATGTATGTATGCATATATGTATGTATGTATGTATGTATGTATATATGTATGTATGTATGTATGTTTATATTTATGTATCTGACGTTATATGAAGGTATATATTCGTGTTCGTGTATTAAAATGTATATATAGCCTATTTATGCATATGTGCATTTTTAATGTATGGAATTATATGTTCACGTATGGATGTATGTGTGAATGTATGTGTGAATGTATGTGTGAATGTATGTGTGAATGTATGTGTGAATGTATGTGTGAATGTATGTGTGAATGTATGTGTGAATGTATGTGTGAATGTATGTGTGAATGTATGTGTGAATGTATGTGTGAATGTATGTGTGAATGTATGTGTGAATGTATGTGTGAATGTATGTGTGCGTGCATGTATTCAGTTATTCATTACACAGTTTTGTATAGCGCCCTAAATGGTTACAACTTAGGAGCGCTCTCGATGTAACCACCGCCGTTAGTATGTGGGTATGCATATACAATACAATGTACGTACTACGTGTGCTATGCATAACTATTTATGCATGTATGCAAGCATGTATGTAAAGTAAGAAAACATTGATATATCGCCTTTCTGTTGTCTCATCCCTAAAGTGCTGCTTGTAAGGTAACCTAACGCTTCTATATTATGTGTTTGTTTTTATGTTCCTAATATGTTGCGCTATGAGAGCTGCTCAAATTTCTTCCTTATTTACGTGATTCGAACAGGTTTATAATCGCTTGTCCGTGACTAATGACCAAAATTTATCGTCATCAGAGACTATAATAAGACAATAGGTCAATCGATCATTGATAGCCTATCAGTTGTATGACGAGTCTATTCAATCGCCTTATCAACTGTTTATATATCCATATAAAAACTGTCGTCGTGTTAATCAAGATCAACCTTAACGAAGAGAAATAATCTGCTGCGGCGGCTGTATCTTGATCTTTCTTTAGCGCCTTTCTAAGAGCCTTTCACACCAGGTAAAGTAACAGACTACATCTTGCAGTGAAATAGGCTGACGCGATTAAGCATGCCGTGTTGATTCAGTTTTAATTTTTTCAGAGTTCACAGCTGTTTGAAGATGACCTAGTATCTCGCCTGACATGTTTCTTTAGAATAATCAAATAAGGCTCTTCTACAGCAGGTATGTATTTATACATGTATTTAAGCATGTACGTAGACCCAATATAAGTACGCAACATTTTGGAGCAGAAAGAGAAGGAGGAGGAAGAAGTTAATAGAGAAAACGCATTTGTTGGGAGGCGAATGTGAAGAAAATGTTGGAGTAGAAAGTGAGGAAGATGAGAAGGAGGAGGAGGTGATGGAAGAAAGGGAGAAGGAGTAGGTGGGAAAAAAAGAAAAATGAGTAAGTGAAAATAAAGGAGTAGCTGGAATAAATTGAAAAGGATTAGTTGGGGGCGAGTACAATGAAGAAAACGGGAGGAAAAGAGAGATGCTTGGAGGAATATGAGGAGAGCGAAAATGACGATAAAAATGAAATAGGAGATAAAATTAGATGGATTGGAGGTGAACGAGGAGGTGGACGAGTAGGCGGAGGAGGATGAAGCCAAGGATGGGAAATAAGTCGCCTACTGTAACGTCATAGGAATGCCAAATTTTCCGCCGCAATCCGTCGGACATGAAAATGTCGCCGTCTCATTTTCGTAAGGATATTACAACAGCATGGAAAGAGACTATTTCGGACTGGTCGTCTAAGCCTAAAGTTCGAGCAAGAGAAATCGCTGAGACGGGAACTAATAATTAACAATAAATCTGTCGAATCTGTTCAGTGATTGATTTCGTTGCGTTGTTGCTCCAGTCATGACCAGTGGAAAAGCGCGTGAGGAAGATGACACTAGTGAAGTCGCACGGAGTCAACTAAGAAGCGTTGTCACTGCGCGTACTTTTAGGTACGGCATAAATTTACGCCTAGAGATTTATGATAATAAGAGTAGCCTAGTAGTGATAGTGGGGGTAATAATAATAGTAATAATAATAATAATAATAATAATAATGATCATATTACTTTTGTCACTCCGAAGACCGATGAGTACGGCCATTCCGGACGACATCACCACAAATTAATTGTCAAGACCCTGAGGGATCAAGCGCATATCGGGGCAAAAGAATTTTTTAAAATATTGCTGATAGTAGGGTTAATAATAATTGAAATCTTCATTTTATAACATTCAAAATGACACAGCCGCAATCGGATCACAGCCTTAGGCCTATGGTGTTTCCGGCTTCTTTCTGGTTTTCAGGCCATTTATGACCCAAACCCGGTAATACAGGTATTTTGTGATTACATTTACACGTCTTCCAAAACCCTGTGTCAACAGAATTTCTTACTTTACCGGGTGTCATTGTCCGATCACGACCGATTCTCAGTTGGACACGAATACGATTATTCTTTTATGAGTTTCTATTGTCGAGCGCTCGACGCATTGAACTCGATAAGTAGTTGCCCACGTTACGATGACGATGATAGAGTGGGAAGCAAAGAAAGAGACAGGACTGTATATTGCTGCTTATGTATGAATAATTGTAGATATATATATAGGCCTATTGTATAATGTGCATGCATATATATATATATATATGAAATCGTAGAAACCGCTTTGCAGTCGATTCTTACAAGTCAAAGTCAGATTTGTTTGATCGAATCACTGGCATTGCGTTTGAAAAACAATTGAACATACAGACGACAAACTAGGATGAGATATCAAGTATATAAAGTGACCAGCAGACGCACAGGGACGGGGAGAGGGCTCGACCAAGCCATCAAGCCACAGACAGTCACCGGGAGAGGGCTCGATCAAGCCATGAAGCCACAGACAGTCACCGACAGTGTGGTTTACTTCTATAAGTAAATAGCTACGCGCTCAGCAAGAGTCCCAAAGCGTGCGAAGAGGGGAAGGATAAGAGTATATGGAGGAAGTGAGAAAGTGAGAGGGAGTCCTATGTGAAGAAAAAGATAAGCGAGGAGAAATAAGAGTAGGAAATGAGGAAACTGAGTGGGCACCCATTGTTAGAGGAAGATATAGCTGATGTGAAGGAACGCAAAGGTGGAGGAAATGAGGATGAAAACTGTGATCGAATGTTACTTGAAGAAGAGGAAAGCAGACGAAGCAATAGAATAAAAATTGACGACAAAGAATGAGGAGTAAGTGCTAAGTGTGATTGGAGCCATACGATGAATTGCGGTATATAATTGGAGCCAACGGAGGGGTGAGGGATGCAGTGGAGGAAGCGTTGATGGAAGGACTGGTGTAAAAGATATGAATGGATGAATGAATGAATGAGTGAGCGAGTGAGTGAGCGAGCGAACGGACGGACGAACTGACTGAATGGTTGATTGATTAATTGATTGAAGAATGGATGGATGAATAAACGGATGTGAATGGGTGAATGGATGACGTTAGAACTGCTCAACATGCTAATGTAGCAATCTGGCTTACAAAGAGATAAGCAGGCAGAGCCAGAGACATAGACACTGGAAGTGACCAGGATTGTTAGCGGGACAAGTCAGAGTTAGAGACAGATCCAGCGCAGAGGCAACCAGGCAGAGAGACAGACATACAGATAGAGGCACAGCAAGAGCAAAGGATGCAGACAAACAGACAGATTCGTAGGAAAAACACTCAGACGTACTGAATCTGAATCCGGACAGATAAAAGGCCAAATGTCCGGAGACAAATTTGACGATGTGATCGATAAGAGAGGACACAGCCTGTTGGCCATCCCATCAGCGCATGCACGCGAATCGTTCAACAGTAATAATGGCCAATCGCTTGCTTTAAATACCGCACAAGCGAATTCACTGTATATGCCGATGAACCCACGCAACAGGTGTGCAAACGCACACCTGCCATGGCAAGCTCCACGGTTTTTGCAGCAATTTCCTGTCTTGTGTTTTATTTATAGCAAGGGGGAAGGGAGGGGCGAGAAATGAAGACAATTGAAATCTCCCAGATGCTGAGTTTAAATTTATCTGTCTTTGACTGTGTCTTTTTTTGAAATTTTGAGAAAAAATCGTTTCTCAGATATGCTGATCCGATCTAAGCGAAAGTAATCTGATTTTGTCGGTTTTGGCTTAGTTTCGTCTAGAGTCATGACTTTCTGCAACGCCGTTCCTATAGTTTGCAATCGATGGTGATCGTATTTTTAGCCTTTATGTTTTTCTTAAAGGCGATACTTCAAACTTAGCGCAGGGCACCAACTTACTCACGAGCGTTGTGTAGTGCCGCATTGCTATTCATAGGTGCCAGCTGAATGTTTAAATCATGCTGTCATGAAACCCGGTAGAGAAGGAAGCAGATAAAGAAACAGAGGAGGAAAGAAAGTGGTAAGAAGATAAGTAAATAAAGAGGGAAGCAGAATTTAAACCATAGAAGTACAGAGAAGAATGCAGAGAAGGAAATAGATAATGAAACAGAGAATGAAGCAGATGGAGAAGCAGATAAAAAAGTAGATAAGCAAACAGATAAGGAAACAGAGAGGGGAATAGAGAAGGAAACAAAGAAGGAAACAGTGAAGGCGACATGGTGGGAAGCAGAGAAGAAAGCATAGAAGGAAAGAGAGAAGGTAGCAAATGAGTAGCCGGGGAGCACCTAAGGCTGAGTTGATGCTAATTGTCGTATGCCATTTCCCGACTTAATCGTGCTTAGACGTATAGATGTATAGACAACGATGATCTGATATCGACCGACTGGGGGAATGTGAGCTTCTTACATCCTAATAAGTAAGTGGTTAAGTGTTCAATGTGTTGCTTCTGCTCTCCTGCTAATGTCTTCGTAAAACCGTAAAACGATTGAAGCAGCAAGCAGAGTATTAAGCGAACGAAGTCAATGGCAATCGATGCCTTAACTATCGATTGGTTTCAACTTGAGGGTTTAACGACGGCGGTCTCAGAGACTAGAACGGTCAGGGATTCCTGAAATCAGGCCAAATAGTCGTAATCGTAATCTCCACACTTCTAAAGCGCCAAGTGGACCGGCACTTAGGAGTGGTACGTTTGGGTGGTACGTGCGGTGGTACTCATGGGTCATGTTAGGCGCCCTTGGAGTGGTTACGGCGCCTTATAAATCGTCATTATTATTATTATTATTATTATTATTATTATTATTATTATCATTGTTCTTCTTCTTCTTCTTCTTCTTATTATTATTTTTATTATTATTATTACTATTATTATTACTATTATTATTATTATTATTATTATTATTATTATTATTATTATTATTATTATTATGGGTGTTACAATGCTGCCGGTTTGAAGCGGCGATGGACGAACCCTATGGTCGCGGACACTGGACTGGCGTATACGTCGCAAGGATATACTCCGATGTTCGGATGTGAAGGGGTACTGGATTGAATAGTGGTTAACGGGCTGGACTGTCATCGAGAGGTATGGGGTTCAAATCACCGTCAATGAAGCGGTACGTGGAGCTGTAAGGAGGCATGCACAATCAACGTTACTGATTAATTGACTGTACCACTTACATGTAACTATATACGCTACAGCTGGGTGCAATAATTGCAAATAGTGATGTCGTGCCTCTAGTAAGGTCCTCACTCCTCACCCTAATCGAGTGAGTCACCGAACTAGACTTGTTTTTAGGCTTAACAGTACCCTCGAGGAGCGAAGGAATTTAGCAAACAAATCATTATGTTTGGTCATTTTCAATGCGATAATATTCTCATTATTCGATGTATGCGTGTTTTGTGTATGCAAATATGTCACAATCAAATAATATATAAATATAGACATATATATATACATATGACAATAGCTTATATGTTTTGTGATATAATTAAGGAGTCCGCCCTGTATACGACCTTATCCTTCTAAATATGGCTACTGTCTCATTCGATGTATAGGCTATATATTCCTGTCTCTGCCTCTCTCTTTCTCGCCCACACAGCAAGCACTGCTCTGTGTCACTTCGTTCTTTGTCTCTCTCTTTCTTTGTCTCTTTCTTTATCTCTCTGTGTCTGTCTGTCTGTCTCTTTCTCTGTCGCTTTCTTTTCTCCCGATCGGACCGGCTACATAACAAACGGTGTCTCTCTCTTGCTGTTTCTGTTTATATGCTTATCTTCTCTCTCTCTCTCTCTCTCTCTTTCTCTTTCTCTCTCTCTCTCTCTCAGTCTCTCTCTCTCTGTCTCTGTCTCTATTTTTTTCTCTCTTTCTCTCTCTCTCTCTTTCTCTCTCTCTCTCTTTCTCTCTCTCTCTCTCTCTCTGTCTCTGTCTCTGTCTCTGTCTCTATTTTTTTCTTTCTCTTCCTCTCTCTTTCTCTCTCTCTCTCTCTCTGTCTCTCTGTCTCTATTTTTTTCTCTCTCTCTTTTTCTCTCTCGCCGCCCACGCTACAAACTCTGGTATTACCGTCGTTTAATCAAGCGCTAAATCTATTTGACCGTTCGACATATTCATCATCCGAGGCCCTGTCAATATGAAATTAATCCTCGTCTATAGTCTACCATAAGCCAATACACCCACATCAACATACGGTCCATTATACCAATACATCCAAAGCAACATACGCTAGGGTCTCAAGCTAGCAAAAGCGACATATTATCTTGCATATGTTACCACTTTGAGTGCAGGCTGCGAGAAATTTTCTCAATGCAGAAATATATAGAAAACCATAATTGGCCATAATTGGAGATAATGTTTAAAAGGACAGAGTGAGAGTGAGTGGGTGAGTGAGAGAGAGAGAGAGAGTGAGGCAGGCAGGTAGACAGCGAAACAGAGAGAGACAGAGCCAGAGAGAGAGTGAGAGAGATATAGAGATGGGGAGAATAAGACACTAAAAAAGACACAAAGACAGACACAGAGACAATGAGAAGAAGAGAGACAAGCAGGTAAACACACACATATAAATAGAAGGGGAAGAGAGAAAGGACAGAGTGCTGTCAGAGATATAGATGGGCGAGGGGCAGAGAAGGACAGAATAACACGTACGCAGATAGGCAGCAATACAAGCAGAAAGCCTGCATGCAGAGGAAGACAGAAACAGACGAACATCGACCTATTTTTCTGTATGTACTAAGAACCGCTGTAAAACGGATCATATCAATCGATACTCAATGTCTGTAAGCAGAGATTGTCTTAGAGGAAGTTCGAACCTACACTCTATGCCAACGCCTAACCAATCGGCTAACGCGCCACGGTGCATGCTCAGAAAGTGAGCTCTAACCGGCAGAAATGAATGCTTGTTTAATTCATTTATCGTTCCCAAATACTAACATTACACAATTGAGTGTGGAGGTTCTTCAGTGATCAAAGGTCGTATCCAGAATGGATCAAAGTACCGTTAATTCGGGTCACAAATTGGTTTGAAATGACGAATGATTAGCATAATGACTTATACAATACTTTAGCACAATAAAGTAGGGCTGTTAACAATACTAGAAAAAGGTATTGCGATATCAATACCAATACTTCATCAAAAGAAATATCAATATCATTACTATTTCTTAGAAGTATTGCAATATCAATACCAATACTTTTTTCTTAGAAGTATTGCAATATCAATACTAATACTTTTTCTTAGAAGTATTGCAATATCAACACCAATACTAGTTTTAGAAGTATTGCAATACCAATACCGGTACTTTTTCTTAGAAGTATTGCAATACTAATACCAATACTTCATCAAAAAAAGTATTGCAATATCAATACACGTACTTTCATTAGAAGTATTGCAATACCAATACCACTACTTTTTCTTAGAAGTATTGCAACACCAATACTTTCACCAATACTTTTCGACGAGCAAGTGTCCTGTTTATTCACTCAAAACATGTGCTAAAGAAAAAGAAGTACAATTACAATATTATTTTTGCGTGCAAAAATGATTGCAATGATTATTTTCACATATCAAATATCATTATAATTACAGTTATAATGTAACATTAAAAAAATCAGAATAACTGCAATTATTATTTTCAAAATTAATGTGTACTACTAAAGCGTGCTACGCGATGGCCTATCGGTTATGCGCTTGTTCGCTTAGTATGCGGTTGCTGGTTTGCCTCCGTGTGACTACCCTGGGCTAGTTGTATAGAATATGGGCTCACTTTACTACTCAAAGATGTGCGTAGAGGGGAAACACTATATATTCGATCGTTTCCCTATTTATAGATTCCTTATGTTCCCACCATATTGCAATAAGAGACAAATTTCTTAGCGTCATGATTTATTGCTCACCATTTCTTGATCGCAAATATCTCAAAAGAGAAATATTATAATTTTTTATTACGGTGAGAAAAAAGTATTGCTATAGTGTATCAATGATAGCTTTAAAAAAAAGTAACGCAATACCGACCAAATAAAACTATCGCGATACACGCTGCGATAGAGTTCAACTGCCAAAATATCGCCGATTCCACAGTATCGGGATACTTTATCGCGATATTAACAGCCCTGCAATATAGTTCAGAGAGCCAGAAACAAAGTGCCTAGATAATACGGACTATACAAGAAATATGACTAATTTCAGAAAGCTTCCCTTACAAAGAACTCTAACCGATCAAACGTTTGCTTAAGAGCCACAAGAGACGGGAAGAGTCAGTTTTTCAGTTCAGAGCAAAGTACAGTCTCTCTAAGAGACTATGAAATAGTAGGACCTTAGCTACAATTAATTAAATCTATTGTTCACTCGCTGGCTACGTGCCTTCACGGATATCTAAAATGTTCAGAAACTAAGTTTGTCCTGCAGAAAAAACTCAACAGAAACACACAAAGGCAGATAGGCTAACAGAACCCGGTTCGACACATACAAACAGGGACATGCACAGATACAAGAAACAGTCACAGATCTGAGAGGAACTGACAACAACAAACAGATATCATAATGGTCGTGCAACAACAGTTGGTTGATTCGTCTTATACCTATAGCGCATGCGTCAAAAAAATATGCAAGACACCAAAACATAAATATATTGTATAAATTGATATAATTATTAGGCCTGTACCAAATAGATGATCAGCTATAACTATTCGGCCGAATACGAACCCTAACATAAATAGTGTAGAAAATGTGTCTACCGACAAATTTCAACTGTTAGAAAAATCTCAGTTCAGCAAATTATATACATAAGCTAAAAGTAAACAATTAACTATATATAATTATTACATTCTTCTGCCAGTCTGTGTGAACTAGGAATGACACCAACTATTTGAACTAAACTTAGAAATGAGACGCTGCGACACCGCGGTCCAGGAAGTAGTGAATTACTCCAGTCCACTCGATATATACAGCAGTGTAGAAAACGGATGTCGCGTGACCACTATTCGTATTCGGTGCGACTGCTACTATTCGGCCGAAAACCGAATGGCTATTTGGCCCACTATTCGGCTCCAAAGCGAATACGAAGCGAATATTCGGAATATACATATACATATATATATATTAATGATAGGCAAACGAATTGCTTATGATGTATAATATGTACGTGTAAGTAGGTAATATATATATATATATATATATATATATATATATATATATATATATATATATATATATATATATTGGTCTGAGAAAGCTTTCACACAACTCACGCACATGTATCTTATATATACATTAAAACACACAATAATTACGAGAATGCATATTTAAACACGTATAGCATACAGATGCGTATATTGAACATACATATTAATAATTATGTTTATTATTTATATACCTATTATGTTGGAATATATATTTTGATAAATTGTTTCGTTTCTGTCTGGAGCATGGACCAACGGACAGCACGTCAGCCAATGCGGGACCAATTTCAGTGTTTTGAAAGCACGCGTTCATCACGACCTCGAATTGAGGTAATCTATGTTGCCCTATGCTATAGCGTGTGGCTCTTTAACGCAGTATTTCTACACGGATATTACCTTTGCAAGCAAATATGTTTGAACATGGAGGGAGATACTTGGTCGTTCGTATTAGCAAAAAATGTGTTGAGGTGTGTCTAATATCATATTTGTGGCAACAATGCTATTGAGAATTTGAGATGGTCTACTTTGACCGTTTGGACCGGATCAAGTGCCAAAGAACAGGATGATTGTTAGTTTGGATGTAGGTCACTTAATATAGCGCTTATAGTAACTTACAAAAGCGTCACGAACGTGGATATCTGTAGTATCTCAAGCAAATGCATTTTATGATAGTTTGAAGATAAATAGTTTGAGGATGTCGGTCGTAAGTTCATTGAAAGATCGTTGCACATGTAGGTGGATGAACGAATACAAAGAAAAGCCAGCACCAGCATAACTCCACATTGACATTCACAGAACGATAACGAACGAAGAGGCCGATAAATGATGCAATTAGAAAGTAATTAATCCGATGAATATGAGTTAATTAGAGAGCGCAAGAACGAGGCAAACAGAGAGCAAGTATGAGATTAGATGAAAAATTGAATGAAAAAGAGAAATGAGGAATCTCAAGAAAAATAAGCTCAAGAGAAATAAGAATGGTGACTCTATTAAATTAACTTTAATTATCACACGCTCAGAGATGCTGACTGCAGACTCTTTCCTCAACTGCCAAACTGCACTTCAAATGGTACTAATTAGAGTGTTACCAATGAAATCGGGGTTCGGTGAATTGAGCTAATTGATCAAAAATTCATACTACAACTGCACAATCGAGATAAGTCAACCGCGCACTAAACAATGTCAACAGCTCACTTTGTTTACGAAAAACACACTATTGTTGACCGTGGTGAATGTAATTCTAGGCAAAGACGGCAATTCATCTAACATCGCTTGTATACAGTAGGATTTCATTGTCCCGCTAGCGAGAACTGCTGTGGTTAAAACACGAGCCGTTGCTTCTATTGACCCTGCACTATGAAACCAGTGACCTTTTTTAACAACCTCTTCCTTACTAACTGCGGGTAGCACGGTGGTCGATTGGTTAGAGCGGTTGGCCCGTAACGCTTAGTGTGCGCCGAGTTAGCAGATTCGACCCTCGTCCGAGGAGTCACTGCGTAAGGACCTTGAGCAAGTCCTTCGCGCACAGTTGCTCGACAGTACTACTGCAATTGCGCCGTCGAATAGTGTGCGCGCTTTTGATCAAAAAATGTTGAAAGTGTGATATCGAATTTCCGAACTTCGGAATAAATAACTGGTGAGCTAAATCCATCTTTTCGTTGTCTTATTGCCACTTTCTTTTCTGTGAGGTCCTTCGAACTGGAAGCGCCTCTAAGTGGCGTCCACTGCGAGAAGCGCTATATGAAACCAATAGATGCAATGTAATGTAATGCTTCTAGGGTTCTTTGCAATACGGGATACAGCGCATTGCGACCGACAAAGCATTGAAGAATCAAAGAGCAGGGAATCAGAGAAATTGGTAATCCGATTAAATTGAAGGCAAGAGAACCAGCAACAAAGCAACGGACTATCTGACGAACACCAAGAAGATAATAAGAGAATTAGAGAATCAGAGAATAAGAGAATAGAAGAAAAAAGAACCAGATATTTAATAAGGAATCCTATAAGCACAAGAATGGAAGAACATGCCTCGATGGAACTTGACCATAGGATAATGATGGTTCAGAACTTTTACATCATTCTATGTCCCTGCAATAATATTGGACGACAAAAGAAAGGCGCATCACGTTCTGTAGGCTAGTGTTACCGATGCTAAAATTGGACGGATGGATTGAAACAGAAATTGCCATGATAGGATGACAGCGTCTTGACCACTGTCTGATGCGGTCTCTTCTAATATTAGCATCGAAAATGAGCAGACAAACTAAATCGAAACTGATTATAAAGTGGTAACACACTTATTAGCACGACGCAATAGAAAAATATCTCAGAGACCTAATGTTATCACAATTCTTTCCGAACATAATTACATTACACGGAAACTCCTTTGAAGAGTAACTGCACAGGTAACTAGATAGTAACGGCAAAGGTAATGGAAAGAATAACGGCAGAGGTAACGGAAGTGTAACGGCAAAGGTTACCTTTGCCTTTGTACCGTTTTACCTTTGTACCTTTTTACCTTTATAGAGCTTTGCAAACAAGTGTTAACACTTGTTTGCAAAGCTCTACAGAAACTCCGTGGAAGCATAGGCCTAATTGCACTGGTGACACATAGTACAGTACACACTCATAATTAACAAATAATTAATAGGGATTCCTTATTAACCCAATCGAATAACGGCTATCATATTCTATCTTCTTGAAATGCAACTTAGAAAACTCTTTCCACGTTCGATCTTGATCTTCGACTGCATGAGGTGCAAAAGCGACCAGATAGGCCTACTATGTCTAGGTTGGACTGGTTTCCCCGATCTTCTACGGGCGAAGGATATGGCTAGAGCTTTCTCCGAATCCTCTCTCTCTCTCTCTCTCTCTCTCTCTCTCTCTCTCTCTCTCTCTCTGTCATGTCTCTGTCTCTCTGTCTCTGTATCTCTGTCTCTCTCTCTATCTCTCTAACTCTTTCAAGGCATTCTTTTCCCTGCAGGGACTTCCGCGCTTAAAACGCCTTTGACGAGTCCACTTCAGGAGGCGCCTAGAAATTTAGATACGAAACGAAATGCAGCATATTTACAATTTGTGTTTTTACATATTTGTCTGTGTCTGTGTCTGTGTCTGCATGTGTGTGTTTGCTTGTTTTTATGTTTCTTGAGTTTGCTTGCGTGTTTGTGTAGGCGTTTATTGTTGTGTTTGCGTATGTGCTTGTATGTGAGTGAGTTTGTCTGTTTGTGGGTGTGTTCGTGTGCTTGTACGTGTGTTTATCTGTGTGTTTGCTGTGTTTGTGTGTGTGTATTTGTGTGTTCTTGTGGGCGTGTGTCTGCGTGTGTTTGTGTTTGTTGTGTGTGTGTGTTGCGACATGACACGTTTTCTTTTTCTAGAACCATAGATCGTTCTCATGCGCACGTTCACGTAACGACTTCTCAAAGCTTTACTACGGAGCTTCTCGAGTTTCATCTGGGTATTTATTTAGCGCCATTGAAGGACCTTCAAGTGGGGCTGTCTCAATGGTCAGTTAGTGAGCACTCCAACGCTCTCTACGACGACGCACGTCTAGCGATTCCTTCGCTAGGTGGCGCTCAATCAGGAATGACGGCTTCCTATTGGACGGAATCAATCTCCATCGAGTCAGCAGACGAGAGGTGCGGAAGTCGAGAAAAATGGCGAACTTCCGGTCAGCCATTTTGACAAATCGAGGCAAACAGTTGGCAATAATGACACGACCTCGCTGAGCTTGGCAATATGTAGGCTTAATCAACGACCTAACGGGCAATTCTTGTGGCAACTGTTCTAGCGCATGCAAGCGTGATATGTAGCGTGTTTTTTAATTCATGAGTTTGCTTGGATGTGTTCGTATCACTGGAAATATGCTCGTTTGTTTGTGTGTGTATGCGTAGGTGAGTAGGTGTGTTGTGTGTGTGTGTGTGTGTTTGATTGTCCAGTCTTTGTACGGAGAGTACATATCTGAAAAATTACGTAGCGCCCCTAAGAAGCCTGCCATGGTGAATAATGCTCGGACATAGGCCTACGACTCAACTCGAGGCTAAACACGCAACATTAATTTGTCTATTTCTTTTTATGAAACCTAAATATTAGCAAATGACTTTCCTCCTTGGAGCATTTCAAGTTCTTCCTTACACTTCAGAGTCTTAAGGAATTTGAGCCTCGGCGGACAATGGCCTTCCATCGATACCTATGAAGAAGAAAAGTATGTGTGTATCTGAAACAAAAGCTTTTGATCCATTGGACCTATTGCTCTCAAAATTCTCCACGAATACTTCTTGCCACCCGAGGAAAAACATAGGGGGATTCGCGATCCGAAGATCTTACCCCTTCCGATCACTGACAGTGATCATTTCAACGATTGCGGAAATTAAACCGATATTTTGTCTCAGACGTTTAAACATAAACACCCTAGTTCCATATAAATGTCGTACCTCTTAAAAGAGTTCTACTCTGACTCATCTATGCCGTTCACCTTTGCCGTTACTTTTCAAAGGAGTTTCCGTGGAATTATATTCTGAAACAATTCAGACAGCTCAGTAGGCCTACACTTGAATGTCCTGATGTTCCGCCTTAAAATCTTTTTCAGCCAAAGCGAAACTCGTCTCAGAAACGCCTCTGTCTCTCTATCTCTCTCTCGCAGTCGTTCTTGGTTCTCCATTCGACATCTGTGGACATCTGAATACCTACATATAATTCGATATCTGACCTGATGAAACGCCTATGAATGAGCTTGAGATTAGTTTCAAAGTGGCGCTTGAGAAATCTGTTGTTTACGAATTCAAATCACTTGGAAAAGAATTGTCCGATGGTAACGGAAGAGAATTAAGAAATTCCGATTGTTCTAAAATGTTACTTTATCAAAATGATGTTTGTCACACTCATGAAATAGATAGGCCTACCCTTTCTTAAATGCTTTTATATTACAATTTTCTACAAATACCATTTCTATTCCATTTTATCACATGCCAATTTGTTACCTTCCATTTTGTCACGTGACATTCTGTCACATGCCTTTTTATCACGTGTCACGTACCATGTTGTCACGTGCCATTGTGTCACATGCTCTTTTTTTAATTACCGGTTTGGGCGATCTTTTTCACTACCTGCTGCTGCTCGGGAGCTGTGTCTTTCTGACGAAAACTTTAATGTGCGTTAGGTTTATGCAGATATTATATGTGTGTTAACCGACATCTTAAGGAGTGTTGTGTGTGTGTGTTATGTGTGTGTGTGTGTGTGGTATGTGTGTGTGTAGGTGTGTGTAGGCGTGTGTGTGTTTGTATGTGTGTGTAGGTGTGTGTGTGTCGACATTCGAAGGATCTTTTCGTAAACACAGAAACGTGTTGTGCAAATGAGTTGCAGTGCTTTGCTGATGATATGCAGCTGGATACAACGGTTTGACGACATCTTAAGGCAGCAGTTGAAGTCGGCTGATAATATGTTGATCATTTCTCTTCGTTCGCAATACACAGTGCAGCCTGAATATCCACATGTGTCGTCCGCTATTAGTCTATTTGTCTGCATGTGGTTGTTACTGTGTGTTTCTACCTTTCTTTATCCTCTTGTCGTCCTCTTTCTGTATCTTCGTCTCTTTCTAAATTCGCCATAATTTCTTTTCTTCATCTCCATATTTTCTTCGTCTTGAATTCGCAATTCATACGCATTATGTCGACTTCTTCTTTCTTCTGTAATTCAATTCTTCTTGCGTCATTTTGTAGCTTCCTCATTCACCACTCCTTCTGTCTTTCATCCATCTTCTATCTTTCTGTTAGACACTTTTGTGTTCCTCTTTCTTCCCCATCTCTCTTTTTGTCCTTTATCCCATTCTTTCTTCTACCATTTCTCGGCCCATAAACCTTTCGTGCGGTTAGTTTTCATTGCCTCCCAATAACAGCAACTGGTCTCTCTGTCCCTCTGTCTCTCTCTGCCTCTCTCTCTCTCTTTCTGTCCATCTTTTTCTTTCTCTTGGTCAAGCCTTTTCTCAACTCTCTACTCAACCATCCTGCAAACCCATCCGAGCGCTGACAATAAGCGCTGTCAGTCAACGCTGATGTTTCTCATAAATGACGCTGTCCTTTGTGAAAGAAAGTTAGAGGCGCTGAGAGAATTTTCGATGAGGGATAAACGATCTCATGTTCTCTTGAAGAGTAATAATGATCACAACAATACCCCCAATAGAGAGCGTGCAGTCTGACTGAGTTCATCTTCTCAGTCTTAAAAATGAGATGTTTGACTTTAGCAAATAAGAACAGGAAGAAAAAATTGACCGCAGCTAACGATAGACGAAAAGGTGAATGTCGCAAATCAAACCCAGTTTTGTGAATTGAACGCAGCGCAGAACGTTCGCGAGGTAAATGAACTTTTATTTCGGTGGCTCAGCGAATCGTGTGAGAACAAACGTCGAACAAAATTGACAACAACCAACAGTGCAGAAATGCGACCTAACCCAGATGGATGACGACACCGTTCAACAGTAGGCTAACTGTCCGAGACAAAGTAGATTGCACGTGAATATAAACATTCCACCTGAAAGAATAACTGGGGAGACTCTGCCTCAGTCTCTCTGACTTTCTGTCTGCCACTCTGTCTCTTTCTGTTTCTGTTTGTCTGTATGTGTGCCTGTCCGTCTGTCTAAGCGACCTGATCTTTGTGCTTCCTCGCCTGATATTTTAATCAACAGTGCGCAGCTGATGTGTTTATCCACGTCCGTTCTCTGTATCTCTGCATCTCACTTTCCCTGTTTGGGTCTGCTTCTTTGGCAGCTTGTGTCTGTCTGTCTGTCTGCGTGACTGTCTCTGACACTTGGTTCTTTGCTGAATCCATGTTTGTTTGCATTCTCTCTTTGTCGGTCCGTCTATCTATCTGTCTCTGTATCAGTCGATCCCTCTACTACTAATGCTCATTCATGACCAACTTAACCAAGAACGTATAGCATCAGCCGCATAACCACTAACCAACTTCCGACGCTTTTGAAACGCTGAGCCATGGCAATGGAGCACGTGACACAAGACCAGCAACAAGAGCGACGACGCCAGAGTCGTATTCAGAATAACACAATGTCGATTGCGTCACGCACGTGTGTGAAGTCGCGAGGGGGGATTGGGGGAAGTCATGCCCCAGATGATGGCCTATAGACGCTATAGTGGAGCGTTATTGTCGCATGTCGAATTCTCTGTTGCAGGTAACCGGAAGCCCTCAATCATATAGCGTGCAGTAAAGATAGGAATTTCTATACTTCCTTCATACAATATTATATATATATATGTACATATAATATTAAAAAATATCCATCAATGCGAAGGCAGCTCTGTATAGAGTATGTATTCATAAATATACTTATATGTATATGCAAAAACCTCAATTTGTGTATAATCTGTATATACAGTTTTATACACATGTATAATGTGCGGAACGAATATTTATATCTGTAAGTCTATAACTCAAGATTCAATCTAAGCTGCAATAAATATTAAGAGAACGAAGTTTCAATTAAAAATATGGATATTATTTAAATTTTCTTTTACAAGTATCTAGACAAATGCCCGTAAATTGCAATCCAGACATAAATAAATGAATCTATAAAATGTTAAGTTTATGATCCATTGTAAAATACCCTACGATATAAGCAACAGGTCAAGTTGGCCCTTAGGCGTCAGACACAATCAATCATACAACCAATGAAACTGACTTATATGGTTGAATTCACTTATAATATCCACATGTACATATGGATACACGCATGGGTGTATTGTATGTGTGTACTCATACGTGGGCGGTTTGTGCACATGTTATGCGTATGTATGCGCGAATGTATGTGCGTTGGTGAAGACGAATGACGTGAGGATTGTATGAACATGCGGCTATAGTAGCAGGTGGTTCTAGCAGAACAGGTCGTTTCAACGTAGGGCTGTGTGCATCGTCGATTGACCATTGAGGATATCTCAGTCGTTTACTCGGATGCCATCCATACTTAATGGACGCGTTGCGTCGTTGACGGTCGTTTTGGATTACTACTCGATCGAGTCTGCTCAATTCGTCTCGGTAAAGTCATCGTGATGGCGTCATCATTCTCATCATTGTCGTCGTCGTCATCGTCGTCATCATCATCATCGTCATCGTCGTCATCATCATCGTCGTCGTCGTCAAGGTCATCATCATCATCAAGGCCATCATCATATATGTTTATCGTGCGCCTCTCTGAGGTTAGTAAATGATCCATGTAAGTTTTCAGATAGCCTACTGCTTAGTACAAACATGTAGCATCAATACGTGCATACTTAGACTCTTCATCATAATCATCGTTGTCATTCTCGTTGTCGTCACCGTCATCGTCATCATCATCATCATCATCATCATCATCATCATCAACATTGTCGTTGTCGCCGTCATAATCAGTATTTATTATGTGAAGTCATGTCGTGTGATTTAATATACTTTAACAAAACATTTATATAGCGCCTTTAAGTCATTTCCAGCTAGCGCTGCTTGCATGACTATCTGAGGGGTCAAATGAACGTTGACACCAGGTAACAAGAATATGTGGATTCGATCGAATCAATTGAAACAGACCGTATATCGAAGAAGAGTCCGACATGAAATTGGACCGATGCACGAGAGAGCCCGATGAGCTCTCATCGATGTACGGAGGCTAGGAACCTGTAAATCTCCACTGTCAGCAGAGCGTTATCGCCAGCGACTGGTCTGATTGGAAACTGGAACACGAAGCTCTTTCATCTACTCAGTGCCAGACTTCTCGAATTGTTCTAACATTATAGACCTACCAGCAGACCGTCTCGTGATCTCCACCCCATGAAACCCCAGCCAGCCCCCCCTCCAGCCCCAATGCTCTTGGATCAGTGAGGTCATTCCAGCACATAAGAGTTATTATTACTTTTGCTGCTACTCAGCATCGCATGCTGTCCTTAAATCTGTAACTCACCCGGAATCTTGATTTATCCAGAAACACTTGCCAACCACACGCAGCCTGTGTTCCGCATTTGTTACTGACCAAAACCGATACTAAAGAGTGGTTATGCGGAACATTTGTTTTGGACATGAAGGTGTTGCCTTAATTTTTATAAATAAATAAAGCATTAAAATAGTAATAAAAAATTTAACACGTGTTCTGAACACGCTCTATTATTAGGACTAGGCTATTGAGGTGTAGGCCTACTTAAAATGTGGTTACTATTACTAATATACTAATATATTTATCCAATACTTATTAATCGCATTTTCGTATTAAATGCAAAGCGCGTGAATGTGACGTCATGACCGTTGAAGAGCTTAATATAATTAGTAGCGATACATATAATCAATTTCCGCAACAGAAAACTCATTTCGGTTGCAGTAATTGATCAATACTTGTACTGGCCATCTCTTTATTATGCTTCCTAACAGCTGGGCACAATGGAATAACAATGATAGAGTCACCCATCACAGCACCACAGGAGAATCTCCATTTCTAACCAATGAGTTTCATTGTCCGTTCCGCAGATCAGAAGTAGCTTGCCTTAAACTCTCCGAGTTGCGTTGGTAATCATTCACTGTTAGTACATTCTCGTCGTTGAATTGTTAATTAATTAATTTAATTAATTGAATGTACGATTGGTATTGTTGGGAAACTAAATCTTCCGCAAGAGCTTCTCTTAGTCTTTGTTGTTAGAGCAGCCCATTTTGATCATATATAATTATAAATCGCTTTCTCAATGAGTAGGGGAGAATGTTGTGCATTGGGTAATGTCCTGCATTAGGTCAGTGGCGGTACCAAGGCCTAGTCTATCATTGTATCGGACGTGCGTCACCTAGCGAACGTTTTTGATGTCGCGAAGAAGATTATCACGTCTTAGGCAGATAAGAAGACAGCGTCTATCAGATAAACGGAAAATCTATTTTTTTAAGTAATGAAAGTAAATATTAATCGTTTAATGTCAGTCAACACACAAGACGCTTTGTGCTAATTTAGCCTACAATTTCTGTAAACTACTTTAGGACAGTATATTGGGAAGCATGGGGTAAAGTTTGGATGTCGTATGCAGCATAGTTGTGCCACTATCAAAAACGTTAGTCACTGACCATTGATGGCCTGCATTGGGACAATTTTTACCAGTAATGAAAATATTAAATTTTTGGAGTTTACACTTGGAACAATTTTGTTGTATAACCGTATTCGATCCAGAAAACATTGCTGTTTCTGATAATTAAAATAAAATACATATACTGCAGGTGATACCGATTGTGTGCATTAAAATGTAAAAATTGACCCACGCTCTGTCCCAATGCTCCCCATGATAGTGTGCATTGGGACAGTTTGTACCAGTAGCCCAATTGAAAGTAATAATATTTTTGAGTTTACTCTTTGAACAATATTGTTGTTTAACCGTATTCGACCCATAAAACGTTGCTGTTTCTGATAATTAAAACAAAATACAACTGCTACAACTAGCACCAATTCTGTGCTTAAAAATGTAAAAATTGATCCAATGCAGCACATTTTCCCCTAATAATGATCGTAATCGAATCGTAATCGTAATCGAACGACCTGCGTGAAGCTCGTGGAAAAGTATACATTTTGGCGCCCTCGTTTGAATAAAACGAAAACATGAAACATAATTTGGCGAATCACTTCATTCGTGCTCCAGCTCTCTCCACGCACTTAAGGTGTTTAGAGCTCACGGACTACCTGATGGGACTCTGCAGAACGTCACTGAATCGACCACCATGGCTCGTCTGCTGTATGTCGCCCTATCTTGAAAGGGTTATGCTTCTGAGAAAGACAGATCAAGACTCGATCGCTTCGCTTCTCGTCAGCAGAGAGCGGGTTATCTCTCGAAGGACTCGCCTGGTGTTCGTGAAAGGATTGGTAGCGCAGAGGATCGCATATTGCAGGTTGTTATCTGGAACGAGTTCCACGTTCTACGCAACATTTTCCCTCTGTCAACAAGCGCGTGTACAACTTTCGTTCAAGGCCTCACGACTTCACCCTACCCGTGAAAGACAATAAAAACTTTATCCCAAGAGTACTGCTCAAGCATACGCAAGAGCATGACCCTTATCATCAAAACTAAACATTATTCTTAACAAATATCTTGTAACAAGGTTGCGGTTGCCAACCTTGTCTTAATAATAAACGAAATCGTCATCTTCGTCGTCGTCATCATCATCATCATCATGATTTTCGTTCATGATGATCGTCAGAAGATCATCATGATTGTCAGAATTGCGCCTGCATCTTAAGCTGGTCGTGTTTCAGCGAATCTCCAGATCTGATCCGTTCCCAATAAGCGCTCAGTTAATTAAAAACAAAATCTCAGGGATAAGAAAGGTCTATAGCTCACTTCCTAGTTGATATCTAAAAGTCTGGTAAGAAAGTTCTAGCTCACTTCCTAGTATAGGCCTATATTTAAAGGTCTGGCTATAGAGAGAGATTGGATTTTTGGGACAGTTGTAAATAATGATCATAAATCAGAAGATGTCAACTTGAAATTTTGTGGGAATGGACTTTCACTTGACAGGCATGTGTCGCTTGTAAATCCGTTTAGTTTGCCTCTTGATTAATTTCGTTTTCAAGCGGTCGGGATTTGTAATTGATGGGTCGATTGATGAATGTTTAAATGACATGGTTGGAGGAGAAATGTATGGATGAATGGATAGGTGGACGGATGGATGAATGATTAAATAATTGAACGAGTGAATGAGTGCATGAACGAATGAAAAAATGAATGAGCGAATGAATGAATGGATATTTCGATGGGATGAGTGAATGAGTTAGTGAGTGAATTAGTGTGTGAGTGAATGTGTGAAAGGGTGAATGCCTGAGTTAGTGAATGTAGATGGCATGAATGAATGAATAGATAAAAATATGGATCGATATTTTGATGGGATGAATGAGTGAGTGAATGAATGATTGACTGAATGGATGGATGATTTGGTGCATGGATGGATGAATGGATGGATTGATGGATAAGTGGATGGATACCTTGATAGTTTAATTGCTGAATGAATGAATTAATGAATAGATGAGTGGATGAATGAGTTTTTGGTTGATTGATGTACGACGGAAGATTCATACGTTTGGATATTTATATAGCGCCCTTAAAGACCTCTCTATGACGCCTCCCTTTGTCTCCAATAGCGATGTATTTCAATGCACCGATTGAACGTACGCATCCTTCCTCAGCCACTGCAGCCGTAGCATCATCGCCAACAGCTGAATCCACTGGTTCCTACAGTGCAGGAGCAGCAGCAGCAGCTCATATCACTACAGGCGCTGCAACTGAGACGTTGACAAACCTATTGCAACCACGGCGGAGATGATGCGACGGAGGAATGGAATGACTGATGGATTGACGATGACAGTGATGATGATGATGATGATGATGATGATGATGATGATGATGATGATGATGATGATGATGATGATGATGATGATGATGATGATGATGATGATGATGATGATGATGATGATGATGATGATGATGATGATGATGATGATGATGATGATGATGATGATGATGATGATGATGATGATGATGATGATGATGATGATGATGATGATGATGATGATGATGATGATGATGATGATGATGATGATGATGATGATGATGATGATGATGATGATGATGATGATGATGATGATGATGATGATGATGATGATGATGATGATGATGATGATGATGGAGAAAGATGCTGGGAAGGGGAGGAGAGCAAGAAGTGTGGCCAGTTGGTGATGAGCATGGTGATAGTAATACTGATGGCTATGATGATGATGATGATGATGATGATGATGATGATGATGATGATGATGATGATGATGATGATGATGATGATGATGATGATGATGATGATGATGGAGAAAGATGCTGGGAAGGGGAGGAGAGCAAGAAGTGTGGCCAGTTGGTGATGAGCATGGTGATAGTAATACTGATGGCTATGATGATGATGATGATGATGATGATGATGATGATGATGATGATGATGATGATGATGATGATGATGATGATGATGGTGATGATGATGAAATTGTTGTGGTTTTATAGATGTTGATAAATGATGATGATGATGGAAAGTTATGGTAATGTTGATGATGATGACCATGACTATGATAATGATAATGATAATTGTGATGGTGATGAGGTTGTTGTGGTTGCAATTGATGATGATGATAAATGATGATGATGGTGATGTTGATGATGATAAATGATGATGATGATGGAGAGTGATGGTGATGATGATGATGATGACTGATGATAATTGTGATGATTATTGTGACAATGATGATGATTATAATTGCGATTGCGATGATTGTGGTGGTGATGATGATGATGATCAAGAGTAAGATGTGCAGTAAGCTCCTTCAACAATTGGACAGAGAGCAGAAAGGTGATGATTTGGAAGTGATTGTAATAATGATGACGATGAAGACGATGATGATAAACGCAGCCACAGCCGAACAAGTGGACAGCAGCTGGCGGTATAAGTCGGTGCGCTTTTGGTCCATCGCTTATGAATGCCGTGGTTTCTTACAAAAGCCATCTACCAGAGAAAGAAAGATAGAAAGGAAGAGGGAGATAGAAAGACAGCGATACAAAGACAGAGAGACAGAGACAGAGAGAGAGATAGGGGAAGAAAGGAGAGAGAGAGAGAGAGAGCATTGTTAATAAGTGCTCTGCTGTCTCATTCTCTTTGAAATTGCCTCCAGGAAGTAGACCTTGGCCATCGCAGCATTGCCATTGATGAGGTCGGACTGTCGAAATTCAGCTCCACTCGGAATATTCAATGGGCTTTCTGATTCTCTACCTGTCTCACTGTATCTCTCTCTCTCTCTCACTAACGCCACCTGTCGTCCATCTGTCCTCCTTCTTTTCCTTCATAGTTTACTCATTGTGTTGCTCTTCATGCTCCTTTTATATTTGTCCTCCGTCAGTCTAATTCTCCTACTCTTACTCCTCACTTTCTTCAACCTCTTCTTTCTCCTCCTCCTCGCTTTCTCCTCCGTCTCCTCTGTATCGCTTCTCTCTTCATCTTTTCTATCGCTTCTCCCTTTACTTCTATACCATTCCATCTCTTCCTCTTCTTCGCACCTTCTTTGTTCTATCGTCTTATATGCAATTCTGCCTTCATTACAAATCTTCCTAGATCAACCTTTCCTCCTTCTCCTCTTACTCCTCCTTCTCCTCTTACTCCTCATTCTCCTCTTACTCCTCATTCTCCTCCTCCTCCTCCTCGTTCCAATTCTTTCTTTCTTCTACTTTTTTGTCCCATTATTATCTTAATCTGCATTTTATTGTATTCCTCCTCCTCCCCCTCCTCCTCCTCTTACTCCTCCTTCTTTTCTTCTTTCTCTGCGTTAGTCCTCCCGCAACTCTGTCCAATATTAAAGGATCAGGTGACATCACTGCAATGAATTCCTGGCGGCCATGACAGCGTCCGAGGACTCAGGACCGGAAGTCGCCCTCAGATCCTTGACGGTCAAATCTACTCGTGCGCTCAGCGAATGAACCAATCGCTAAAGACTTGATTGGTTTTGCTGACTGATATGGCTGGCTGACTGACTGACTGACCGACCGACTGACTGGTTGACACACATGGCTGACTGACTGATTGACTGAATGACCGACCGACTGACTGATTGACAGACATGACTGACTGACTGACTGACTGACCGACCGACCGACTGACTGGTTGACACACATGGCTGACTGACTGATTGACTGAATGACCGACCGACTGACTGATTGACAGACATGACTGACTGACTGACTGACTGACTGACCGACTGATGTTGCTGACTGACTTACTGACTCACTGACATGGCTGATTGACGGACTAAATATTTTTTAGTTTACTGGTAAATTGACTTTATGATTGATTGATTGATTGTTGATTTTACCGTTTTTAATTGATTGATCGATAGATGGTTGCATTGATTGCTTTCACGACGGAATAGTAATGATCGCAATAAAGAAAAATGTTGAAATAGTGTCCCATTGAAGTCAACGAAGGCTCTGGATTGCTCCTCCTCGTCATCATCATCATCTTCCACTTACTTTCCTCATCCCTCTACTCCTGCTCAACCTCCATCTGCTCTACCTCAACCTCAACTTCTACCTATTTCTTATCCCTTTTCTCTACTTCCATCTTCATTCCTCCACCTCCACCTCCGCATCTAGCTCATTCTTTACTACCACCTACAACATCACCTTCACCTATACCCCCACCTCCATCTCCACCTTGTCCTCCCCACCCTATCACCTCCCTTCCTCCTCTTCTTCCACCCTGACCTCCTCCTCTTACGCCTCCTCCATCTCCTTTGGTTGGTTTTCATTAAATATTTGATTTGATTTCACTTACTAATTGACCCTTTAATTTGCTATGACTGATCGATTGACAATTGCGCCTATTGATTTTACGATGGAATGTCAATTTCGTGATGATCGATGAATTGATATGGTTGGTGTTTGACTTCCTGATCTGCCCTCATCATTCGGCGTACCCAATAATTTCCATAGATTGAGGGAGATGGAGAAGACCGGACAACACTGGTACATAATGACTTCCAAATAATTAAAATAACTAACACGTCAAACTATTGCACCTTGTGACATAAATATGCGCTGAAAATATAATAATATAATATCTACTACCAGTTCATGGGAATATTATGCAATATTAAAAAAATATATACTATGACATCACGCCCTTACATATATATATATAAAATATCTTTCGAACAAAAGTATGTATGTAACTATATTCCTATCCTCCACAAAAACTTTTGATCCACTCGACGGATTGTTCCCAAATTTTCCACGAAGACTCTTTACCACTTTATAACAAATATAGGGGGATTGGCGATCACAAAACCTTACCCATTCCTCAATAATTCACCCTTACAGTGGCAAATCGAGCTAAATTAAACTCAGGCCATTTTTCCCGTCGTTTACGAAACGTAGATTAATTACTATGCGTGACGTTGCAGAATTTGGCAATAGCTAATATCTAGTTGGTTAAGGTAATAACGCAGACAATTCTATGAGTCGCCGACAGTGCCATAAATTTCCCGCTAGCATGGAGAAGCAAGGTTTGACACTTTCATAATTGCAAGGCTACCTTACATTATTTCGACCCGGGCAACGTCGGGTAATTCAGCTAGTAATATCTATAGAACATGCTTCATACGCTTCAGATAAACAGGAAGATTTGACAGGAGCCAAATTACTGTTTACTTTTCAGTATAAGAACGTGTTGCATACATATATAAATGCCATACAGGCATGCATGCATACATACTGTATGCCTGTATGGCATTTATATATGTATGTATGTATGTATGTATGTTTGTAGTGAAAAGTATGTATGCATGTATATATTGTATGTATGAATAGATCGAAGCGCAGGCATGTATGTCTTCATTTGATTCTTATGCTTAGCTTATAAAGTGACTATTCCGGAAAATGGCAAACACACACCAGGCGTTGTTAGATATAATTTCTACACGCGCCAGGCAGCCGAGCAACTGATAAGGATAATGTTGGAATTCATTTAGCGCAAGTTTACTTTAAGGTTTGTGCTTGAATTTGAAACACAGAGCGAAAGAAATCCATATTTCTCCTGTTCCGTCTGGTACTGTCCATGAACAAATATGCTTCTCTGTTTATGTATCAATCTCGATTTCTGTCTCTCCCTATCTGTCCTTTTACAAATTATATATATCTCTTTCTATCTGTCTCTGTCTCTGTTCCTCGCTCTGTCTCTCTCTTTGCCTATCTCTCTGTCAATCTCTCTCCAACACCTTTCTGTCTGTTGAATCTCTCGCGAAACGACAGAAAAGAATCACAGACAGGACAAGCTGATATCGTTGGTTGTCAGACTAACCGTTCGTGAAAAGGTGAATAACCAGCAGTGATGTCTGACATTAGGCTCTACGTAATCCGTGCCTTCTTCCTAGACAGTATATGCCAATTAGCGTTCCGTCTACAAATAGAGTATGTTACTTCCAGAATTAACAGAAGCAAAAGTTCTGCTTGATAACAGACAATTCTAGACGCTCAAAATCACCCATTAGCTGACAAAGCTTAAACAATAATATGTTTCTTGGTATTAAACACAATAGTCAGGTTATGAGTTCACCCCTGGAAAAAAACCGTCTGTAGAAGAGTCGTAAGATTAACCGACCGCTAGAGATCGTGAGATGGAAATCGTCATTTCAAAATATCATTGCATAGATTGTTTCGTTATCATCCTAATTCTCGTCTGGTCGTGTTGTCTGAAATTGGTTGGTCGGTAAGAGAAAAGAAGGATGATGACGTCGATGATGATGAGAAGGTGGTGTGGTAGAGGAAGGCTGAGGAAGGCAGATAATATCGGAGAATGGCAGAGTAGGGTGCAGAGAACACAAGGGAAAGAGTTATATGTGCGTGGAAAGAGGAGGTGAGTGAAAAGAGGCGGTGGGAAGAGGAGGTGGGTGGGAAGAGGAAGTGCGTGGAAAGAGGAGGTGAGTGAAAAGAGAAGGTGGGAAGAGGAGGTGGGTGGGAAGAAGATGTAAGTGGGATGAGCAGGTGGGTGGAAAGAGAAGGTGGGAATAGGAGGTGGGCGGGAAGAGAAGGTGGATGTGAAGAGAAGGTGGGTGCAAAAAGAAGGTGGGAAGAGGAGGTGGATGGGAAGAGGAGGTGGGTTAAAGGGTATTTGGGAAGAGGAGGTGGGCTCGAAGAGAAGGTGGGTGGGAAGAAGAGGTGGGTGGGATGGGCAGACTACGACGAAATGAAATTTGCTTAAACGATGGAGCTACAGCAGCTGGTCAACTGCGTCGTTGTACCCCATCTTAAGACCAACCGACCGTAACAATCGCTATATAACGTTGGACATATATATATATATATATATATATACTATGAGAATATATATTTTTATATATATATTCTTTTATCAATCAAATCAATCAATTCAAATATGTTTTTATTGATCCCATATATATATGCATGTATTTATGCGATCATGGATACATTGGGTAGGCCTAAATATAATTTTATGCCTTAGTGTATTTATATATAGGCATGATGTGGATGCATGTGTCATTGTGTAAATACATAAATTTACATGTGCATTATATATATATCCATATCTATGTTAAATGCACATGATACGTATATATCGTAGTGTATATTATGTATACAGCTTACCATTTGAAAGGCTCGAAGAATATAAACGTAAGGCAAAGATCGCTTATAAGTTAGTCACACTAGAAATTCGTGACCATTGCAGCTTCTCGTCCTATTGCTTAAGATAAGGAAGCAGAGGACAGGGATGAAATGGCGGACACACTGACACACAGACAGACAGACACGGATACAGGAAGAAACATGCAGACACATTTACAGACAGCGGGGCAGAAGCGACCAGATAACAACACAATCAGACGAACAAAGGTGCACAGCAGACTACTATATAGACGCAGACAGATAGAAAGATACAAGACAGACACTGAAAAACATTAAATGAGTCAGACAGTGGAACACATATGCACGCATACACAGACGCAAACATTCGGACAGATGCGAAGTGACGCGCAGTGCCAGCCAGCTTCTATGTGGTTTACGAGCTTATCATCAAATGGCGTACAATTACCCCGTTCGCTTCTTCTGTTATGTGTCAGCGTTGCCCTTTGCAGTTTGTCCCCAGCTCTGGGGGTCTGTTAATGGGTAGGAGACATTGCTGTCTTCGTCTTGGAGATAGGTGTAGAGCTGATTGTCAACGGTTGGGGGCGCTACAGTCATCCGCTACGACCGCTCAGAAGAAGGAAGAGCCTTTGCTATCCCAGTGAACTGCGACGGAATTCTGATCAGTTGATTCCTCAGTCGAAGATTTTCGTCAGCGGCCATTGCACCGCAGATGAAGATGACGATGATGACGATGATGATGATGAACGGAGGAGGAGGAGGCGGCGGAGGCGGACAGGATGTCAGCTGCTGCAACAGGCGTCGTTCTAGTGTGCTCGATCTCCTTCTGATGGCGCCGAGGAGAGAGCGAAAAATGGGAAGCAACCTGCCTCCTTCTACATCTATGGACTGGCGTAGAAAGGATGATGCGGTGAAATCTGTGGCGCCATCGAGGAAGGTCAGTTGTAGGGAGATGCTACACGAAGGCCTTTGTATTTTGGGATTTATATTGCGCCTTCTAGGAACCTCCCCTCAAAGGCGAGTGTAATTTTTGTCATAAGGGGCGTGGGTGGGATATGAAAGCCAATTGTAACGAGGAGAGTACAACACGAACCTCCACCTGCTCTTCCATTTCCTCTTCCTCCTTCTTCTTCTCCCTCTTCTCCTCCTTCAGCTGCTCCTCCTTTTCCTGTTCCTCCTTCTTCTTCTTCTCCTCCTCCACCTGTTCTTATTTTTCTCCTCCTCCTCTTCCTCCTCATTCTAGCCCTACTCCTCCTCCTTCTTCTTCTTGTCCTTCTCCTCCTTCTCCAGCTGCTCCATCTCTGAGACGGTGACTTTGTAAGGGTCGCAAGGACGTCCTTCGCGCACAGTTCTCATAAGACCAGCGCTTACCAATTGATGGTTCTCATACCATCAGCAATCGTGATCTACTGTTTTGTAGTACATACTGATCTTAAATGGTGTTTACTATCATTTCAAACTGTCTGTCCGAAGAACGATAGCAAGTCATATTATGAACTGATGACTACAAATTATAATCACATAAGTCGAATTTAAGTGTTCAGCATCTTACACTCGCCCCTAGCGAGTGGAAGGATGAGCAGGCCTTTGAGAGGGTAACTTCCCACATATATGTATGGTTCTTATTCAAAATAATTGTAAAGTTAATTTGGGCTTGAAAATACAACGTCCATGTTTCAATTTTGGTGCTTCCTTGATTTCCTATCTGGTGCTTCTTGCTTCCACGCTTTTAAAGCGTGCTCTAAAAGAATCTGGTGGACATTTTGCAGCTTTCTCCCTCACAACTTTAATTAAAACGAAGTTTAATTACTTGAAACTAATGAAACCTCTTTGTTATGTCTTATATTATGTCATAATCAAGAGACTTACCACGGAATCCCATTGCGTTTCTCGAATTGCGTGGCTATTTTAGAATATTCTAATTTCAGCCTGCCCTAGTTTCAAACAGACACGTGCCATCTTTTCTAGACCATATCGTAAGCAAGTTCTCCAGAAACGTTGTCCCAGAGTGGAAAAACCGCTCTTCATATGTTTGGATACAATTGGTTCTACTATTACTACTGCCTGTTCCTATTGTGATATTAATAACTATTATTCTATATTTACTTAGTTATTCAGCTGAAGTGCAACTGCAATCAATGCTGCGAATAGAGATCGTTTTTAAACTTACGCTCAGATTCTAAAAATCGGAAAATCCATTTCCATTAATGGTGTCTTTATCACGCATCTCTTACTGTGTATACAATGACTACTACTAATACTATAATATTATGACTACCATACAACAACAACAACAAAAACAACAGTGGCTTTCACTCCCATCACCGCCACTACTACTACTCTCAGCATTTCCACTTTCCTCAATACTAGTAGTACAAAGCACAGGTATACGACTTACAATAAAAATTACTATCATTAGTATTATTAATATTGCTAGAACTATTATTATTATTATTTTTATTACAACTACTGATACTATTATTATTATTATTTTTATTATTATTATGATTTTTATTACAACTATTTATTACAACTATTGATACTATTATTATTATTATTATTATTATTATTATTATTATTATTATTATCATTATTATTATTATTATTATTATTATCATTATTATTATTATTATTATTATTATCATTATTATTATTATTATTATTATTATTATTATTATTATATGTGTGTGTCAATATTATACATCTAGATCATCAGTTGAGATTATGGT
Organism: Bimastos eiseni; assembly: GCA_959347315.1. Taxonomy (NCBI): domain Eukaryota; kingdom Metazoa; phylum Annelida; class Clitellata; order Crassiclitellata; family Lumbricidae; genus Bimastos; species Bimastos eiseni. The sequence goes on along the minus strand of OY365814.1, from coordinate 18,676,795 downwards.
CAATCCAAAAAAATATAGATCATCAATTGAGATCATGATTACGTTCATCCACTTTTGCTTATGATCTTTCGTTGATTATCCATGATCATTGACGATAACCACGATTATATTTCACCATACCGTATGATCGTCCAAGATCACGACTATCACTGATCATCTTTTGTTATTCTTGATTAGGCACGCAAGAACTATATTGTATCCGAAAACTCGAATTGCACCTTTTGCACACTCTCTCCGTCTCTGTCTCTGTCTCTGTCTCTGTCTCTGTCTCTATCTCTCTCTCTTGCTCTCTCCGTCTCTCTCCGTCTCTCTCTCTCTCTCTTACTTTTTTTTCTCTCTTTCTCACTCTCTCTCACGCTCTCTCTCTCCCTCTCTCTCACTCTGTCTCTGTGTCTCTGTTTTTGTCTCTTTATCTCTTCGATTTGTTCGATCTGTCAGGGTCTTCAACCGATAGCGCTCCTAAGTAGTCTGTTCCTAAGAGGCGCTATATAAATTGCCCAAGTACAAATACAATCCGTGATCATTCATTTCCGTGACTTGTGTCATACCCTATTGGGAGGGGAGATCCTCTTCAGCCCCCTCCTTGTCGGTTCATTGTTACGCTCTACAATTGGCGGCAGAGAGACGGGCGGGGAGGGAGGATGGGGGGGGGGGTGTCCCTCGGACCACGATGGGACTCTGGACTCAGATGTGGCGAATCGCAGATGCTCTCAACTGACAATGGACGACCATTTGTCAGTGAACAGTGCACAGGAGACAGACCACAGTAACTCTTCCAAACGACAGACAGACCAACAGAATCCACCCATACGTACACAGACAAACGCACACACACACCTATGCACATACGCACCCCACACATACACACACACACACGTGCCTACAGGCATGGGCACCCATAGGCAAGCAGATACTGGCACTTACACGCACACATACACACATATTATATTGTTACATTTAGAAGCGTACATCATGTATGGAACAAACTGTAGGCTAAGTTAACTGCAAAATCTACTGACAGTATAAAGCGTGTTTGTTGTTCAATAATTAATTTTCAATGGCATACGTATAGCCAGATATAAGAAGAATCCACCTTGCACTCATTCATTGTGGTGTATCTCAGGAGCGCATCTTCTTTGGAACGGAGAGTCTTTTGTATACTGGCGTTATTTTTTCTGAGGCATTTACTTGAAAGCGTTTAAGCCACGCTGTCAAGAGTGCTGCTGCCAAGCGCTGAAACTCTGGTATTGGCTAATGTTTCACATCGAGGTAATGAGAGGATGCTATGGCTGATGTTTCTTGCGATGCGGCTGCTGTGCACGAAACCAGTTGCCCTTATGAGAAGATGGATGACTGGATGGATGGAAGGAAGGATGGAGGAAGGGAAGAATGAAGGAATGGATGGCGAGACAATTGCCAGAATGTACGTACGTGTGGACGGATGGATGAACGGATGAATGGATGTTGAGACAATTGCAGGAATGATTTGAATGGCAGCGATTGTGTGCCAGGCAGGGTTAAGTTTCTACGAGGCAGACGGAACTACACGGACAGAAAGACGGACAGGGATTCATAAATGTAAAGGCAAGGACAGAGGGAGGCAGACAGATAGAAAAGGGCAGTGGGACAGAGACATAGAGACAGAGTCAGAGACTTAGAGTGGGATAGAAGATGAGAAAGTGGAGCAAACAGACAGATAGACAAACTAACACACATAGACAGAGGCGTGCCACAAGAAAGAGAGACAGCAGGAAAGTTATGCAGAGCGACAGAGATACGGAGTCTGAGATACATGAAGAGAGACAGAGAGACAGAGAGACAGGGAGACAGAGAGACAGAGATATGGAGAGACAGAGAAGCAGAGAGAGAGACAGAGAGAGACAGAGAGAGAGACAGAGAGAGAGACAGACAGACAGAGAGACAGATGGAGACGGGGAGTTCGGATACCCTGGAATTGGCACACAATCGCCCATTGTCGCGAGGTCGGACCTTCACAAACCGCTACACAGGACGCTAGGCCTTACACTGGCACAAGACTTGCCCTTCGCTTTCATCCTGCGTTGAATTCGCCCTATGACCTGAACGAGCCACCAAACAGGAACTAGGAAAGGGACCCTATATTAAATCCAGCTGAATGGACTAAACGAATAAGCCCTGTCTTCGAAAAAGTCGACGGGGTCGCTAATGGTACTTTGTCTCTTTGCTCGTGCTATCGACTCGATTCTACTTGGACTATTAGACTCGAATCAACTTGCTTAGTCATTGTGAGTATCAACCACCTAATAAGTTGAACGATTTCTGTAGTTCTCAAATGCGGCTAGTTATATATACAGTGGTTATCATAATATGATAACATTCAATAACAGTCCGATATTAATGGACTGTTAATCGACATACCGTAGAGATAAAACTCCACCAGGACAGAAACCTTTTATTTCATATTTTGCGCATACATCCCCTGCAGTGTTAAACCGGTTAGAGTTCGAAACTTGGTGGGAGGCTCAGGTTGTGAGGAAGAGGACTCGATACATGCCCTCGCCGCACATAGTCGCCGACTTCACAGGGGTAACGGGATTTTTGCCCCTGTACTGTGGAAGGTACCAGTGCTAGAGTATGGTTTCCCTCGGTATATTTTGTATAATAATTCATACTCTACTAGACTCTATAGAGGTCTGTTAATAAAACAGTTAACGGTCAATAGTCACGTGACTCACAGGCACAAGGTCAAGTGAGTACGGCTCGGACAAGGTGGGAGTAACGTAGGGGTGTTTTGTTTGTATTGGTTCCGGATGCTGTTGCCGATTGTCGATGCCAAGAAATACGCTGTCGCTGACAATTGTGAGGAAAATGTTCCTGCATTGTGTAGTCGATTGAGGGTAATGTAATGTAATGGAAACCTTCGAGACCAGCTTACTACCGGCGCCATATTAATCCAATTCGAAATAGCAATGTTGTTATCTGTTCATTCATGCAACGTCGTCTTATTGCAATAATAATTATTCCACAAGCACATTTTCCTGCGTTACCCGATACACTACGTATATATTGCGCTCCACTACGAAAGACATACCAGTATCGGGCTACTAAGTTCAGGTACTCCGCATGTATTCAGCCCCTCTTTTACACTAAGCCCCATCAATGGCGGTATTGCCATACACTTATTTTTTACTCGGAGGCACCTCCCGCCCAATCAGAGATATACAAATCAGGTCTAGGGTGTAAACTATACCGGTAATTTTAGAGTCGATTACTTGCCCTCCTGGCGGAGGGCAAGTAATCGACTAATCGAGTAATCGTGGCCACTAGCGCGGTCGAACTTATAAGATCCGCAAGTACAGTTATATGATCTGACGAGCAAAGGTTCTGAGGCGTCCGGCAGTTCAAAGAGCCAGTCCATATTATTTAGGTTGCTAACAATGTCTAAACATCGGCATTAACAGAACGCATCTTTATTAATAATGCATAATTATACTTTGCTGTTCACCGTACGCTTATATATACGTTCACGCTTTCGCAGTCTAAGCCATCAACAATATATATATATATCGTACATATTCAAGATGATGTGAACTAAGTAAGTATATTTACTTATTTAATTTAGACTGTTCTTCTCGACCTTGTTGAGATTTATACCATCGAGTTATACCTCGCTACGTCATGGAGAAAGCGCTAAATAAATAGGTGATATCTGATAGGATCGGATTCTACGAGATTCAATACACAGAACACACATATAACAATGCTAATAAATACGTAACAAAGTCACAAGGTTTCTATTGTGTGCACTGTATAGCGCATGTAAAAATGTATATGCTCAGATTATGCAATCGTATAATAATAATAATAATAATAATAATAATAATAATAATAATAATAAAAATAATAAAAAATAATAATAATATTAATGACGCTTTATAAGGCGCCGTTAACGCGGCCATACCACTGCAAGTGTGCCTAACAATCCTATAGGAAGTCAGCAGGAAGGATAAGCCTTAGAGAAAAAGTAGGCCTACGACTTCAATTTCGTTTTGAAGGAATCCACAGAATTGGCTGTCCTTATAGCAGATGCATGGAAGACTATTCCAACACCGCGGACCAGCAGCCGAGAAAATGAGGTCACCGAAACAAGTTCTCATCCTCCGCACACGGAGATCAGTCATCTCGGACGAATGGAGTCGTAGGCCAGACGCTGAGGATTCATAGTATATAATAATATGCTCTATTTACAACAGTGTAATATATACATTTATCTACATATATTTATAGTACACTTTAATAGATACGTTGGTCAAGTCCTAATAGAGCTGACGCGATTCGTTCTTTTTTATTCATGAACGACTTGAAGGCCGTGTTTGTACAAAATTACTTCTTAAATAACGGTTCGTCTAAAGAAATGGCAATGCTTAATTTCCTTGTTATCCATGATGGTTAGAGTTTTTGTTGTAGAGGCTGAATGCGTCGTAGACCTATCCAGTCATAGAAATTTACAAATGCCTGTTGTAAATTTGGTATTGATCGAGGTTTTCAGATAAGGTTTTCTATCCAGGCGAGGATTTAAAAAAATTTTCATCTCTGCGCTGGAGTACAGACGAGCGCGTAACGTTTTGTAAATGAACGCTCATTCATTCCTTCCTTCGAGAGGCCTATGCATAGACACGAACAGTCATGCATTGTCTTGATTCGCCTCGAGGCCATGGATTCAAGAACTTTTATAGAAGCCCTAGACACGTGTTCTCTTCAATTACAATTCAATTGGTCAGTCGAGATTTATATAGTGGTCCTTCGATAATCTTTACAAAGAGGCGCTCCTCTAAGATGCATGTGGAAATGTGTTGAAGTATTGTAGCATCATATTCGAACCATATTGAAGAAAGGAAAGAGACAATTTAGTTAAAGCTACTTTTGCGATTACAATACCTTTGACTTGACGTAACGCTTATTAATAAGCTGGTGCTCTGCGTATATCTTAGACTGGCGCTTAATAAATTCTATGTGGACATGTAGAGAAAATGTCTGAGTAATTTTCAGGGAAATATCCAGAGGAAATGCCCAAGATCCGTCCTGGGACTTTTCTTTGATAAGAGAGTGACCGAGGAGAGTGCTCGATCGCAAGCTTCAAATAGGAAGCGCTCTGCTTTTATGCAGTGGAGTGTGTGCGGAGGGAACTCACTGTCCATCTCTATGATTTCGTTACTTATCTAATGTCGGCCAAGTTGACATTGACTGCTTATCGTTTATCAATGTCCATCAAATGCTTGACTTTATGGATAATTAGTGTCACTCTTATGCAAGGGACTGGAGCTTATTGAACGGACTGAATCCAACATCTCTGATAAATTGTTTGTAGCGTTCTGTGTGGATTAATTAAGTGTGATTTATATATAGTCACTACTCACCAGTCAGAAACTCTTTTTTGGAAATCGATAGCTGTAAATTATGTTAGATGGCCACTGTTAGGGTTTCTATTGAAATGTGATTTCTCAAATTGAAACAACTTGTATAAAACCATTGAAAACTGACTACTTAGCATGACATTTTCATAGAGACTTAGTCCGATGACTTTCGGGTTAAAAGCAATAGCGAGTCCACGGAAAGCTTCTGAACTGTTATCGACGAATGGTTGGCTTTCCCACCCCGATAGAGTCGCCCCTACAAGTCATAGAGACACGCTATATATAAAAAAGTTGATGACAAACAAACCGTCGCAAGATTTCTCGCCAGATAATTGACGTCACCGGCGTTTGCCTCACGCGACGAGAGACGATGGAAAGAAGAGAGGCGAAGAAAGACAGAGGGAGAGATGGACATACGGAGAGGCATACATAGAGAGCTGCAAAGATACAGAGAGAGCGAGTCGCGTATTAGATCTTCCGTCGTTCTCGTACTCACGAAAACGTGACGCCTTTCGAGTCCGATAACAATGATTTCTCGGCTCTTTCATATAAATCAGCGATGGCTGTTATTTTTAGACCCATGCGACATATATATATATATATATATATATATATATATATAATATATAATATATATATATGTATAATATATATTTATGTATCTGTTGCATATATCTGGCATGTGATACTCGTACGTAGGCGTTGCTTCTCGCGAGATTTGACGAGATCTCGCCAGTTCTCGTTTAGAGTTGCGTCAGATCGACTCCGAGGCGATCATTGCTTTGCGTTTCCAATCGTTCATATATCGTTAGCAACAAAGAGCACGGCGATGGCGCTTCTGTGAGGAAGAAGACAGAATGAATGCGATGACGCATGGGGGTGATCGATTGGTGCGACGCTGTGATTTGTCGGCGATTAGTTCAATGTTGAGGCGGGCGCTTTTTCGTGACTACATATATGCTATCGATTGATTGACATATGCTTAAAACGTTTCCTCTCGTTACCATAACATACCTCACTTAGTGATGCGCTTCTTTCTTAGTCTACCTTACGAGGATCACCGTTATTCGTTGTATCCTATGAGGCTTTAGCGTTGGAGTAATGACTGTACTTTACCATGCCTTCCTGATGTTTAGCGTTTAGATTATCAGCACAATTTTATCTTCCTGAGAGCCGTAATATTTATCTATAGATGTTAAAATCAATCGTTCTCTGGTGGCCCAACCTTTAGATGCCCTGATCGCATTCTTCAGATTATTCGACTCTCTGTTCAAATCTATTCAGCAAACTCTCTTACCTGAATACTAAGATTCCGTTACCTTCATTCCAAGATGTCATTATTCCAATCGTACAGCTTACCTTAACTTAGCCCCATAGACTCACTTATCTAGCTGCCACGAATTCTCTTATCTTGATCAACCAGAATTCCTAATTTTTTCTCACAATGTATCTTAACTGAATCTCGCTTAATATTCCCATATCAGAATCTCATGGAGATCCATAATTTAATTCCACAGAATTTCTTACCTTAATCTCAAGGATTCCCCTAATTTGATCCCACCCATTGCCTTACGTTAATCCCTCAGATCCCCTTACCTTAGTCCTAAGAATTTCCCTAATTAAATCCTCCAGATAACCTCATTCCTGTGCCTTATTTTTTCAGCCAATGAAAGGGCGTGCGTCGTCATCGTCGGTCCAACGTGACGTCATGAGCCTACCGGAACTGGACCTGGACAGCGACATCGACCTCACCTTGGACGATATGTCCTGGCCGGTCGGAATGCACCTCCCTTCCCCTTCAGACGATACTCACGGACTCAACATGAAGCTCTCCTCCTCGTCCTCCTCCTCGTCCTCGGCCGCCCAGCGCACAGACTTCCCAGCCTCACCCCCGTCCGACTCAGGCACTGCCTCGATGCTAAGCGATGAGCAGACGACGGTCATTTCGCCTCGCGATGGTGGCGCCCCTACTTCGCCGGCCGCAGGATCCTGTCGAAAACGTCGCCTGACCGGGGCCGAAAGGACCTCTCGCCGGTCGAGAAACTCGGCGCCCAGTGCCCGAGAGAGGACTCTGCGACGCATCGAGAGCAACGAGCGAGAGCGCATGCGCATGCATTCGCTCAACGACGCCTTCCAGGGTCTGCGTGAGGTCATTCCGCACGTCCGTTACGGCCGGAAGCTGTCGAAGATAGAGACGCTGACCCTCGCCAAGAACTATATCAAGTCGTTGACCAACGTCATCTGCGAGATGAGAGGGGAGAATGCGCCGTACGTCGTCAGTGAGAGGGACGCCGAGGCCTGTAAGGAGGACGAAGGAGCCCCTGGGTCTGTGTCTGGAGCCCTGGCCGAGTCCAGTGAGGATGAGGGTGTGGTCAAGACCCCTGTGCCGCCGTACGAGGGGTTCAAAGGACGGTTACACGACCTTAGGTCCAACTCATCGTTTCTTGACTTGGCCGCTGAGGCAGGTGCGATGTGGTTCGGCAACCCGACAATATGAGATAGGACGCAGCAGCAGGGAGGCTGAGGAACATTTGACGGAAGTAGAGGAGCGAGAAAGGCAACCGATGCCGTTGACGACATCTACTCTTACCAAATTCCCTGCCCTCAACCTCCTTCTGCGGACCTGTTGCAAATTTCCGTGGACAGTACAGCTCCCCGAATCTGGTTTCTGGCTAAGTGCTTAGAAAGGTTAATGCATCTTGGAGATCAGCCAATATGCTTGGGCTCTCAGCTCCCACATCTGTACATTTCATTGGCGTTTATGGGCTATGCCGTCAAATATCTAGTTTCCGTTTGGACTATTTTTGAAGGTCGCCTGAAGAATATAGTAATTTTTGGGCACACATTAGACAATGTCGTTGAGAAATATTCTAACGAGTAAATTGTGCAATGTAATTATGACAATATCCAAGGAGTCGGATTGCAGAGCAGTCGGTAATTATTTTTACAGAGTTTTCTTTCAGACGTATATGAGAACTTTTAAAAGAGTAGGCAGCAGCGTATACGATAATTGCTTCAAAGCATAAAATTAATTCGTAGGATAAAGACCCATCTTGTGAAGTATTTTACGTACGAGTTATCATTTATTTCCACACACAAAGGTAGCTTGCAAAAAGACGCTGTTACATTTTACACGATTTCAGTGTTAATGCCAAGAGCTTACGCCTATAAGCTTGATACAGCAGAGTCCATTAATTGCTTATTAATTGAGGTTATTATCTCGACACTTGATTCAGCAATTCTTTACAATTCTCAAAGAAGGAGCTGCAATGCTGCAGAAACAAATTTCCACGAATAGCAGCGCAATCTTTCTGCTGTCATTCCCTGAGTAACAGATCAATGAAGGTCCAAGTCCGTCCACAATCCCTGTCCATTCTCCACCAGTTCGTCCGTCCTATCGCTACTCGTGCGTCCACAGGTTGCCCTGAACCACGGCAATGAAATTGAACACCTAAAACGATAAACCTTAACCAGTTGGGAAAGAATTACACGGTGGCAGTCTAAGTTAGAGAGTCCTTGACTCGAACCTCTTGCTACACCTGTGATCAGACAGATGTTGTAGGTACAAGGCAAGACGTATGTTGTAGTAGCAGTTCATCTCCTGATGGCTAAGAACGGGAGGGGATGGAACCAACAAAACTGAGCTTGATCCACAGGCAGTTTGATATTGTTGATGAAACGCTGAGTTTGACTCCGATTGGGAGAATCGTCAAATTAATTTGTCTGGAATGACATGCATTGCATGAAATGATGGCAGAACATTTTAGGGCCTTCTTCGTTTAAATCCACGGATGAATTCGTGAATAACGTGATAAAACAATAGAATCTATGAAATGGAGGTCAGCATGAGAGTTGTGGCTTACTTCCTAACTTAGCCACTAGATTCTCTATTCAGATGTCGGAGTCCAATCACAAGCGAGATGACTGCCATAATAACTCTGGTCATGACACGCGATTAACGGATTGGCCTTGAAGGCAGGTCATTCTTCAATTACTGTTTTAACTTTGTTTTAACCCTAGACGTTATTATTATTATCATTATTATCCATCTTTTCTTACCTGTTCCGGAGTTGTTTTCACAGACAGATGATTAATTATTTTCACGTTGCAGGCTCAAATAAGCATACACATGTCGAAATAAATTATATAATAATTACAGCATTAGTGTTACAAGGTGTATATCATTGTATGTAAAATACGTGACATGTGTGTATATTTATGTATATGATAAATGCTGGCAAATTAGATGAAACTTGGCAAAACTGAAATCAGCGTCGGTAGAATAATTGGCGTGAAGAGCTATTTGCCAAAGAGCTTAAGGTTGACTTCTAACAGCCGAGGTGGTTTTTAAAGAATCATACATCGGTATCGGGTGTCTAATTATGATAATTATTTCTTTTGTATTACATCATGATCGTCACATAATTGACATCATCACCATCATCACCATAATCATCAACAACAACATCATCATTATCATCAGCATCATCATCACCGTCATCATCATCATCATCGTAGTCATCACCATCATCATCGTGACCACCAACAGCAGTTGCATCAGCAGCACTACTACTATTACCACCACCACCTGTAATGTCACTGGCGACTCCTCTTGCGCATCATCATCAGTATCATTGTCATCATTCAACCACACCTCCTCACTTTTTCACTATCCACACAATTCTCCCACTTTTGTCATCGTTCTTCTCCCCTTCGCCATTATCATCGTCAGCACTATCACTACTGTATGTGCTTCAGCCAATACAGCCCCCGCAATCACCCCACAAAATAAGATCGTAGCGTTGTAGAGCAGAGCATATATCATGATCTTTCGTTGGCATTAAATACAGTGAGATTTTCACTCGAATGAAATTCGATCTTGTCACGTGTCCGCTTCTGTACATATCAGTCGACCTGAAATTTGCTGTTTTATTTTGTCTTAGACTAAAGTTCAAATGTTTTGATCGCTAAGTAACTCTTGTCGCTCTAAGACTGATTTGCAGCAGACACGCATAATCATCGTCGTAGGAGAACACTTGAAAAACTAACTAGTTTCGGTCATACAAAGGATATAACCCATTTTACTGATCATTTTGTTCAATTAACCTAAATTACCAAAGTCTACAATGGAAATTTGATTCAGCAGATATCATATCAATGACTGGGTCAGACTTTCTAATAATCTCGATCTTAGGCTTGCCACATCGACTTGAGCCCGTTTTTAGTCTTTCCCTCTATTTCGTCTATGACCCGGATTATTAAAAACAGTACTACTGGGTCGGGTAGTGGATCGGGTAGTTGGTCAAAAGCTTTGATCTGTTACACCAGAGATCGGGTTCGATTCCCGCATAATGGCGTCTGTGACATCTACAATATGTGCCTGATTTGTTCCGAATGCTTTCTGCACCAATCGACGAATCGATTAAACTATGAAGCATTAAGACTTAAGATAGGATTTAATAATTTCGACAAAAATGCAAGTTGACCAGTTTAAGTAGATCCAGAAAACTAATGTTTCTTCAGAAAGTCTTTGTATGACTTGAGCATATCTTTGAAATCATGTGTCGTTATTGGTATTATTATTGCAAAGCTGTAACCTACAACTTCAGCATTGACACTGTACTATTTATTAAATTGCATGTTCTTTTTGGCAATTCGCCTTCGCTTAACTGGTGACGTTAAGTTCTCTTCTCGAAGGCGGGTTTATTTGTTTTATTTCGCCCGGGGATGAGCTGAGTGAAGTGGTTTCTCGCTGCCTTCGTCACAGACAATTATGGATGAGCGACTTGTCCAAGATCGCTACGCAGTGACTTAAGGTGGGTTCGAACCTGCGACCCTCTGATTGCAAGGCACAGAACATACCGCAACGCCATCGCAACCCAAAAGGCCTCCAAGAAGTGCTTAAAAACAATACTGCAATGTTGTATCGTTGCAGTTTTCAATAACAGGTGTTCGCATATCGAGTTTGGTGAGAACTCTCGAACGCTTACATTTCGTTGTCAATAGGAAAATGGTGTGCGCTTGTGTGAGTTTTTCTGCTATTACTGCTACATCGTCTACTACATCGCAAGGTTGTGGTCTACTTTATTGCCAATACTATCGTTATTGTTATTACTATTTGGCATACTGCTATTATTGTCAGCGTCATCAGCATAATTATCATCATTATATTTCTTAAAAGGTAATTCTGTTGATAACTTTGGTGTTTGTTTATTAGTAATTATTACAAGTAATTGCACTGTGTAGACCCTTAGTAAGAAATTTTTTTAAATTTCAATGGACGCTTCTTTAGTGTCGAGACAACTGATTATGCGAGAAACCAATGACTGAACACTGACCTTTGATTGGTTTTAAAAGTAAGGTAACTCCGTGATTGGGTGTCACAAAATTTGTAAACGATCAGTTGGTGATTGGTCGTCTTAGGAACGCCAGTTTGTGATTGGATGGTTTGGTTGAAGTAGTACTATTTTTGCCATGGGTTCATGTTTTATTTTCAACCGTGATTAGTTAACTGAAGTTAAACTAGAACTATTCCGTCAGTCGTTGGTTTGTAGTAAGCCCATTTCGTGACTGGTTGGTGATTGTTAGTCAAAATAGAAATAGTCTGTGATTGGTCGACTTGAATTAGAACGATTCGCCATTATGGTTTTCATTATTGTGTCTGACAGTGATTGGTTGGTTTATTCTGCCGTTATTCTGGCTATCTGTTGTAAGACTGTTACTTAATCGATTAGTTCAACGTAATGTCATTCTACCATTGGTTGTCTTGCATACAAACCATTCCATTTGGTTGGTTTTAATTGTTTCCATCCCGATAGGGCAAGGATCGGAAATTCGTAAGGTTTGACCTATTTTATGTTCCTTAGGTATAATCTTTAATTAGTCTTAACCTCACGTAGCCCCATCCATTTATCTCTTTTCTCTCTTCCGTCAGATGTGCACCGACGGCGCAGATTTTGTGTCGGTTTTCCATCCATGTCTTTGTTTGTCTTCCTCGAATCTGTGTTCCATCCACGGTGCTCTGGTGAGCTCTTTTTGTTCATTCCGGCTACATGACTAAGCAAGGTCAGTTTACCAGTGATTCCCACTATCCCAAATCGTTATCGATTACCTTCCTACTAGGGGCGCCGATCCCGGGTGGTCGAGGCGGACAAGTCCCTCCACCTTTTACAGAAAGGAGACATTCTATACATGTGTCCCCCAAACTTCCTACCTCTGTAATTGGGTGTCCCCACCTGTCAAACGAGATCTCCGCCTCTGCTCCCTACGAATCATCTCGTCTGCATGGTCCTTTCGGCTATTCTTCTTAACATGCTCATTTCCGCCACTAGAATCATCCTTTCGTCCTCCTTTTGTAGGCACCAACAGTCAGGTGCAAACACCATTATTGGAATGACAAATGCCCTTTGCAAATTATTTTTCTTCTGTTGATATGTTGCTCATTTTCATGTCCCATTCAATCCGTAAAACATCGACAATTCCACGTGTTATGTCCTTTGTCGATTGTCTATTTTCCGTTATTAACCTTCCAGGTACACACACTCTGTGAGTTATTGCTGCCCACCCCATTTAATCTCACCCTAAGTTCCCGATGGTCAATGTATTGCTTTTTTCGACATATATCTTGAGCTCAAACCAACTGCTGTTACGCGTCAGTTCCCGCAGTTGGTACGGCCACTCATCAAATAAGTTTTTATCATCAGCAAAACGCAGATTCCTGAATATCTGTCTATTTAGTGTAACTTCAGTTCCGACTGAATTCATTTCACAGCTCATCAACATAAATTATGGCGACAATTCGCATCCCTGCCTTACATCTAATGTGATCTTCAACCACTACGCAATTTCTCCATCCACTGTAATATCACTCATTGACTTACTGTATAGATCTTCAAGTATTGTCACCAATTCCTCTCGAATTCCACCGTTCCATTGCCATAATCCATGTTGCCATGCGATATCGAATGCCCGTGCAAATCTATGAAATTGTAATATTTTGTTCATGTTTATACGTTATTTCGATTTGTTTCGAAGTACTTTACTGATAACTGTCAAACGGTTGTTCTCTTCCTGCTATAAATTTCCACTGCTCCTCATCCACTACATCCTCGACATGATTTGCGCAGCACCTGTTGATATCTATGCTCAAAGTGGCTTTATAAGTGTGTATATGTATCATGTGTCTGATTCCTTCGATAATCTGTTTCTGCTTCAGTCATCTTCTTTAGTCTAAATCTGGCAAAATCTGGCAGTTGAACTGGTGGACCAAAATATTTTAATAAATAAACCTGAGATAACAATACAATACAACTGAAATTTTAATTCCGCCCTGATTCCAACATTTTTCGCTCAGAAGTGCGAAGTGCACAGACACGCCTCGACGGCGCAATTGCAGTTGTCCTGCAGAGCAATTGCATGCGAAGGACTTGCTCAAGGTCCCCACACAGTGACTCCCCGAACGAGGATCGATCCCGCACACTCAGTGCACACTGAGCGTTGCGGGTTGACCGCTCTAACCAATCGGCCACCGTGCCACACTAACATAACAAAGTATCTGCGTGTAGCCGTGTACTGTTCCAGGAACACTGAACACAGGCATACTGATGCCCCGATAATTACTGCAACATCTGTTGTCGTTGCCTTTTGTATTGGTATGATTATAGCTTCCTTAATCAGCTGACCATTTTTTTCTCTCTTCAATGATCAGGTTACATTAAGATGTGCAGCATTTGATATTCTACTTACCCTGGCATGTATCATTTCGAGAGTGATATTATCCTCTTCTGGTGTCTTCCTCAGTTTCACCTTTCCTATGGCTACTTTCTTTTCCTCTCTGAGGATGTCATCCATATTTTTCTTGGTATTACATTCTGGAAATTAATCCAACACTGTATTGTCCACAGGATTACCTTTATTTTATAGATCCTCATTATGCTGCTTCCAGCTGCTGTTTTGCATATGCTGTGTTGTCCAATTCTAGCTTCCCATTTTATATGTTACCGCTGCCGTCCTTGTGCTGAAAGTTCCACACATTTCATTTAGCGTCTTCAAACATTTCTAAAGTTTTGAAGCCTTTGGTTCCATCCACGATTATGCTCCATCTGGAGACATCTCCTCCACCCATTGCCCTTGACATTGTCCTTTCACTGTTTCTTATTCCTTTTGTTATCATGCTGTATCTTTTCCCATTTTCTTTATTATGTTCCATTGCCTTTATCTTCTCTCCCCAATCACTCAGTTCCAGTATGGCTTACCTACTGTGATATCAATGGCGTCGTCCTCATTTATTTTAAAACGCAGTACTTTGCGAGCTCGTAAGAGTCTATAATTTTGCTTCATCTTTTTATTCGATGCTCATAGTCTTTTTTCTACCTGCCTCCATGTTCGTTGAGCAAGGCGCTGTAGTATAACTGCTGTCCAACCATTCCTTTGTCTTTCTACGTCGAATCTTCTTCCAAGCATTTCTGTGTGGATCGTTTTCAGTTTGATTCTTACTCACGCAGACTGATTTCCTCTAAATATCAAGATCGCGAGTTCCATTAGTAAATGCATTTTGGATGTAGTTGTAGCGAGAGTAGTCTGCTTTCAAATGTTCGTAATATCCAACGGTCATCAATTATAAGTTGTAGCTACAGTTCAGCTGGCCAGGAGGTTATGATCAGCGCCAATTGTTTGTGTAGATCAATCTACGTGAAGTGTGTACATACAGGGCGTACGTTAAAGACGTTCGCTCGTATTTATGTAGCCTATAGCGTGCGTTTTAACTGCACGTAAGGTATACGGCACCGCATGCGAATGTATGATAACAAGTTAACCTGTTTACCTATCTGTAGCCCCTTTCCGATTTGCTTAGGACGTAGATCTGTTAAAGCCCGTCTGAACGTTAGCGCTAATTTTGATGACAGTTTAGAGTAGCAGCAGCCGGGGTGTTGAAACGCCGGAAGACTGATCACTTGGCAACTTGACAGAAGTTCCATTGGTTATTTATGTATGGAATCGTTTAAACTGCTCCTTGTTAAATTTATGTATTTTGCAGATAATAATTTTATGTGGATGAATATATTTTTGATAATAGATGTGCAAATACTGTGTCTGATTCCTTTAATAATGTGTTACTGCTTCAGCAATATTCTTTATTCTGAACCTGGCAAAGCTCCCGCAAAGGCAGTTGAAATAGTGGACCAAACATATTTTAATATATAGACCTGAAAAATATGGAATCGGCTAGACATACATCATTCGTGGTTTTAAAGCTACTTGGAGCATAGATATCAACAAGTGATGTGCAAGTTGTCCCTGTCTTCTCGGAAACCTATAAAAGTTGTCGCCCCCTAGGGTTCCAAACTTGTTCCTCTATTGTTGTTATCGTATATTGATGCTCTTCCTATATTTCTGCCAAGCCTTAACTCGGCTCATTTGCAGACGAAACGAATACCTTCTGTTTCAAAATTCTTTGCCCAACTGACTCGTTGAAATGGAATGACAAAATGCGAATGATTTATTCTAGAAGACTGGTTTAGGACCAATTGCTCCTCGCCCGATATAAAAAATAATGATTCATAGTATTCCATTCTACAAACAAGTGGATCCCAGATAACATAATGTCAATTGATGGAATTTCCATTTCCCAAGCTCACTAATTTAATATCTCGGAGTATGTATTGAATGTCTAACTTAGACTGAACATCTCAATATTACTGTTGGCTAAATTGCAAAGAATCTTGATGTAGACCTACTGGCGAGAACATCCTATATTATTATCTCAGTCCTTATAAGCAAGAATTTGTTTATAAGGACTGACTTCAGTACATTAACTAATCCTTAGCTTTATGTGCACAACATAGAAGGAAATTCACAAAACTCAGCCAAATATGATTCTATTCTGGCGATTCTTTTTTTCTTTTAGCTAAGGTCGTCAAGCGCTATACTGCGGTTGTGAATAAGCTGGTTGCTCTGCGCATGGCTTTCGAGGGGAGCTTTCAAAATAATGAAGATCAAGGTAATAATTATAGTATGGGCTTCTAAACTACTCTGCGGTCTTAAGACGTTTTGTAGTTCTGCATAAAATAGCCATTAGAATAATTGCATGAGATCTCGGCTACTATCAGTGATTGATTTGCACATTCAGAGTTACCGGATGTCCAAATATTTACAAGTGTAATTGCCTATCTGGTGAATCGATAACCGATATAATTATTCGGTATTTGATATTTGGACAAGCAAATATTGTTTGAAACATGGTGCTTTTGGTCGATAAGTGTAACAGAAACACATTTCGGTGACGGGCTTACTCAATTTAGGTACCAGATCTAGGTGGCGGATCTCATATCCGAGATTGCTGGATCTCAGACCCGGCTGAATTTAACCACTACACGACCTGTAAGTACCGATAATATAACGTTATGTAACTTGAGTACGTCAACCGCCACAAAATGGACGATTTCATGTTTGAAATATGCGACAAACTGCTGCCTGAAGCATTATTAGAATAGTTTAATAGAAGTGGAATTGCCATTACACGATGTCTTCTCCTAGTTTGTGTATTTTATATGGACGTTTAACTCGTCGTCGATCTTCTGCCTGTTGTAATAATAAAAATATCGGATTGCTCTGCCAACGAGTATTAGAAAAGATCGTACGAATATCCGATATAGGAAGTTGTTGAGTACTGGTAGCCACTTGAAGGTCGGTTGAAATATTAACCTTGCGTTATTATAGTAGTGTTTCATTGAGCTGCCCACTTGCCGACATATTAGTTGTATTGAAATCGAAATGCTATTAGCTAGTAAGTTATATTTATTTAAATTGTTAACCTCTTTAATTTTTTTTCAATTAAATTTAACTAAATAGAGTGACCCTAATTAAGTTAGGTTTGTACCCCCACATGGGTCACCTCTGGTTCAGAGCCAATGCTATGGTCGTTATAATTATATGCATTTTCCTTTTGTCAGTACAAATACTTGACATAAACACAAATTATGATTATTTCAACAGAATCTGTGCCATTATCATACAGATAAGTTTCTCTTCCCATAGAAAGTAACGTAAACATCAACGTTACGTTAAGCTCAGCTGAAGATATGGCATGAACATAAGAATTAAGTCTCTTTAATAGAAATTAACTATGACATAAACATTGAGTTATGCATTACCGATGACGTATGCACGCTGCTTCTATATTTCGCTATACCAGACTTGTTTAAAAAACCCACCCTGCTCGGACATTGCACCATAGGCCTACTATGACCATCGTATGCTTACTTTCCATTCTAACGTCACGCTGCTCCACAGTGTGACTCCTTTGATTACGTCCTAACCCAAAGCTCTGATTGTACACCTGATCTGATAGAGCGCCGTTGCATGAACCGTTGGATGAGCTGAGCTTCGTGAGGAAGGTCTTGTGAGGCGTTGAGAAGTTATGGACCACATTACAAGGTACATTTACCGAGGAACAGATCAGTTCAATTGGTAATTCTTGTACAACCACAAATAGACCACGTAGAGCTCTACTACAACAATCTAACGGCAAACTACGAACAGTCACTACTACTAACTACAACTTTAACTCTGTTTACAGCTTTTAGGCTACTACTTCTTATTTGCTATGCCCTTTTCATAGGATGAAGTACGTTGAGCTTTCTACGTTCAAAACTTCAAATGACTACCTTCTGCTTACCTATCGCCCTATTTCTTGTTCTACTCTATTGTTGTCACTCTATTGCATTATATTATATTCTTCTGTTTTCTATTCCATCATAATTACAATTATGGAGACCGTTGTGGAAACGTGGAAGAGCGTAACAGGTAGTTTCTTCAAGTGATATCGTAGTCAAAATCCAGAGGTCTGTTGTGACCGACAGCCAACAGACACCAAAGCATCTTCGCATCAACCCAGCAGCCGCAGCAAATTCGATTGACGTGCGATGTGGACCATCAACCAAATGAGCTCCGTATGTAATTAATTCAGGAAACGAACTTATCACGTATGTAGACCGTCAGTATCTAGGGAAATTAATTTCGTGAGACCTTTTATGACGACCTGACTGCTGGGAGTCGTCCACCGATTTTTCCATCCATCCATCCATCCTACATCCATCCATTAACCCATCCATTAACACATCCATCCATCCATTTATCCATTCACCCATACATTTATCCATCCATCCATCCATCCATCCATCCATCCATCTATTCATAAGGTTGACGAATCCTTCCATTCGCTAATTGGCGTTACAAAAATGAACAGTAGTTACGATGGTCACCTTGCAGTCTGCCACATAGTTAAATTCAGCTCCCGTTAAGCTTGTTTTACTGCTAAACCATTTAATCATATTGTGGTTGACTGCCTAAGTTGAATAAAATAAAATAAAATTTAATTTATCATAATTTAGGCTGCTAACGTCAGCCATTTGGCGGCGATGGGTACGAATAAATATGATCTCCGTTGTCCTCGGTTATATGTCAAGTCCACTGCTTCCTTTAGCGCCAGTCTAAAATTACGTAATGTGTATAATTAGCTCTGAATGCAAGTCCATCGGTTTGACTGTTCATTTCTTCAATTTCTAGGTTAATATTCTGGTAATTGTTTAATTTCACGAAGCCTTTAACATCAGGATATGTTGGCGTAGACAGCGCTTCTATAGGGACCTAAAGGTGTCATTACAAGTGTGTCTATGCGTACACAGAGATCTGCATTGGATCATATTTGCACAATGCATGGTCTATGGGGCACTCATCAGGTCGTAAATCAAAGTCTCTGAGGCTCTGAGCGCCTGGGTCAGAGGCCGGCTGATGATGTACCATAACGACGGCAAAGAGAGGAATTAAATCTGCAGCTGCAGCAGCAGCAATAGCAGCCATTAGCGATGCATGAATGAAGCGAAGGATGGAAAACAGAAGGATATTAACGAAAGAAGGAAGGAAGGAAAGAAGGATTCATGAATGAAGGAATGTAAGACGTTCTCCCGAAAGCCATTTGCACACATTGTAACAAATGTAGCAATTTCGGCAAGATGGTCGTGATAGGTAAATATAGAAGGATGACAATTACGACAGTAAGGGCCACGACATGGCGGAGGTATCGACCACAGCAAGGCAATGGCAATGATAAGAAAATTGGAGAATCGTTGCATGCTTTAAATAAATATACTAAATCTGATGATAATGATGACGATTTTGGTAATGGCGACGATGATGACAAAACAATAGTGACAAATTGTTTCCATAAACAAGATCAAGATAAAACTAAGGCCAAGTAGGCTAATATTTTCGAAAACAGCAATGACAGTAAACTCGATTGTTCAAAATGCTGAAGAATTTTTTTACAGTATTTCGTGCCATGTTAGAATTATCATGTCACTACTATTCGTAACATAGCATATCATTTTCTACTTATTTAGCATATGAAAAGGATTATACGTCCAACGCTTTGACCCCATGTCATCCGTCGGGCAGACAAAGCTAAAAACCCGGATTTTTGTACGATTGCTGTGTTGGGCTATTGACTAATATTTCATTTGAATTTTATAGACTTTAGGCAAAAGGGTCTGACCGGCAAAACGTCCGTTATACTAATTAATTTATTCTATAATTGCAGCTCTCTCTTTTCCAGACGTTTCTAATTCACGATCTGAGTAACGACGCATTGTATCCATGGGCTGTCTAGACTCTAGACACTGTGGTCTAAGTGAAAACATTATTTCGGTAGAGAGCGGATGCTGTGATGTTTTGGTCAGTACTAGGACTGAGAAAAAATGCAAGATCTCGAACGCTATGAAAACTAAGTACATATATATAATTATGTCTCGCTAAAGGACGCACAAAATACAATATGAATAATATTATTTATTGCCGAATCTTGTGCGAAGTTCAATTATGTTAATGACACTGCGGCGCCTCAGAGAAATACTGTGCGTAATCAATAGGGTGCAATCGATATCGGGAAGCTTAAATAAAATTAATACTTTGTCACTATAATGGTAAAAAGCCTCCACTGATTTCAACTGCAGCTTTCAACGTGACTTCGATTCTTGGTTACTAAGGAGACACCTCCTCTGGCTCCGGAGTAAAACATTCAGCGAGTCCTTCTGTCTCATCATTTACGGAAATATGTTCTGTTATCCTTTTCCTTCCCATTTAACGACTAAGCGCAACTCCCCAATTGGTAGAACCATAAAAAATCTATTGGAATTCTCAAAAAATATTTAACCATTACGGGTATATTGGGATTTCCTAATTCTTAAGACCATCTAAAATAAACAGGGATATAATCGTAAAATCAACATAGCAATATAATTATTGTGAACCGTAATTTATCAAAATTCAAATAACCATAACTCTCAAGTGAACCAAAATGTTACGTTGACATCGGGATTTTCATAATCAACGTAACTAGAGGTAGGCCTATACTTGAGGATATTTAATAAATTAGACGTCAGGTACAGTGATATTCAGGCCATTCCACAAATCGACATCCAATGAATCATTTAATTTAAATCAGGATTTTCACAAACATTAGACAAACCCAGTGACGCGCATCAAAGCTTTCTCAAAAATTGATACAAGAGTGTCATGAATGTATCATTATTTGTAATTAGTAACTTTTATAGAACTGGTAACAGCATGGTGTTATGCACATGCAAAAGCACCAACCGTTGCCGCGGCAATTTTTGAATTTCCCGGCTAGCACAAACAATGTAATTCACTGGTATACATATATATCATAATATATATATATATATTTATATCTAGCAAGAACCATGTAACCCAGTGGTATACATATATATGATAAACATACCAAAGTTGCATAAATACATTATACTTAAAAAAGTATACCACTGGCTAATGTAGTATAACTTTCCTTGAACAAAGCCACTTATGTACATACTAAATTTCCAGAGTATCCTCATGACTACGCAGTGTGCATCAAGGATTCGATTCATTCGATTCCTTTGAAGTCTTGACTACGTGACGGGAGGCACTATGCGATTTATTTGCATCGAGACCAGCTGAGCAGTCATTGACGCTCGATGCACGTTCATCAGGGTCCTGCAGCACCGGTCGCAGGTTGGGGCATGCGATGCGCTGTGTTTGAAAATCTGTTGTAGCGGGTTTTGAATTTCCTGCAGATGCGGTTAAAACTGTACACAGTAAACATTCGTTATGAGGTTGATTTGAAGAATTTGTTCCGCAATGCATAGATCCGCTTCCATCTCCAACCGCAGCAGCAGCATATCCTAAAAGACCTACTACGTCAACACCTGGATCTTCTGATATACATGCGCTTACGGCATTATCTGATCCTCCAACTTGATCAACAGGTGAAACCGTAACGTCAGCATTGCCTGGTAGGCCCATAGGCATGCCCGTGTCCCAACGCAGTCTGGCGTATTCTCCAAGTAGGTCTCTGCTTACAGGTAAACTCAAATTCTCAGGTAGATCTAAACCTACTGCAAAATCTATTCTCTTAGTCACGCCTGCATTTAAAGGTAAATCCGAACCAGCGGCCTCATCTCTGTTACCAGTTAAAGCTTTATTTTCAGCTGGAATGGTTTTTCCAGTAACACATCCAATCGTATGACCCAGATCTCCATAATCACGCGATGTGACAGTGTCTTGGCACAACAGAGGCGTCGACGCCCACGGACACGAGTACTTCAACTTTCTTCCGGTTACTGATTCGAAGCCGCTGCAGTGACGCAATTTCCGGGGACTTCGGGTCTTATTTCCGAGCGCCGCTGGGTTCTGCCGAATCCCAAACAGCGACTTAGGGTGCAGCAGGTTCACGGTCTTGACTTCCTCCAGCCGGGGTCTGATGGACTTAGCGGGGTCCGAATTTGGAATCAGACGGTTCCCGGTGACCGATTGAGAAGAACTAGAAAACTCCGGTCGTCCATCCAACTGATTGTCCGATGTTGAGCAGAGACGCACCCTGTACGTCGACCCTAACTCGACGATCTCCAGCTGCGTTCGGGGTCGATTGGACTGACTACCCGGGCGCAGAGGGTACAGACAGGACAGAAGCTTTGGTCGTCTGTCCCCCGCCGCGTGTGCGGTCACTGCCGGATGAAGATGTAGAAAGCGCAAGCCCCTCGACCCGCCGATGACCTTGAGAGGAATAGTATCCGACTCGGAGTAGCAGAACGCCGGTGCTGGAAGAGTTTCGTCCGAACCCTTTCGACGGAAGAGTTTGACCGGCTGGAAGATGGATGCGCCGCACGTGGAGTGAAAATGAGGCGACGAAATGCAGAGGCGATTCATGAGCTGCTCCGGAAGCTGTTCCCTCGATGTCCTTGCGTCGGAGCAGAAAGAGAGAGACGATGGTTGTGACTCGGTGTGTAGGCGCAGCTGCCTGTCACCACGGCAATCCGTCGCACCAACGCTCGACTCCTCCCTGACACCTGTGTGATGCTGGAGGAAATCGTCGACGGAGACCGCGTGCTTCTGGCACCAGACGAGGTCGGCTGAGAAGTGTTTGCATCCGCTGAGGACTCTGGTGACTAGAGATGGATGGACTGAGTGTGGCTTTTGGGTGGCGTGGGAGGCAACGCCACCAACGGGAATAATTCGATTGACTGGGTTCTCGGACGTCTTAGCATCTGGAACAACATAAAACAATAAAGTTCATTTCTAGAGCGGCTTCGAGGAATATTACTAACGTAAAGGAAACGAAAACAAAATAACGAAATCCAGCTTTAATGGAGTACGACCAACTCCGCTCTGAATAATAATATTGTTCGGGTAAGAATGCAATGTTTTGGACAAGCGAACAGAATGTCTTACCTTAATACCTATACCACCATCAGAAGATATATTTTGCCCTCATATTACACTCGTGCCCCTACTAAGTTACTCCATTGATTAATCCTCAGCCTACAAGTTCTGACTCATAAAGGTTAAGATAATTTCAAAAAAAAAATCGGCTATTTTGCCAAACGTCACCTTCTTGTCAACGGTAATTTCCACCGTCGCTTGAGAAAAACAAATCACACCCTGGAAACCGAATATATTAATAGACAGATATTGTATTAGGCTAAGATGAGATTATGATCATTGGATAATTAAATCATGCTCGATAAAATACGATCGTCACTTACGATTTCTCCGGAGAGGCCAAGTCGAGAAGATGGAAGAGCAATGGGACAGCGTTGGATTTGCGTCCTCTGATCTCTGGTCCCTGAGACACGTGACTCGTGACGCATTTTCCTGCCCACAGGTGTCGCCAGCGACGCTCGGATCTGACGTCACTTTCAGAACGACGAGATCATCGCGTTTGCCAGAAGCTTCCGTGTGGATAGTCATCTGAAGTAGCACAAGTCATACGCATCTACATTATGCCTGCATGCCTACCGGAATGTATGCATTCCTATGCATGAGCATAAGTGATTGTATGTATGTACGTATGTATGTATGTATGTATGTATGTGTGTATGTATGTATGTATGCATGTGTGTACGTACGTACGTATGTATGTATATGTATATATGTATGTATATATGCATGTACGTAAGTATGTATGTATATATATGTGTATGTATGTATATATGTATGTATGTACGTATGTATGTATGTATGTATGTATATATGTATGTATATATGTATGTATATATGTATGTATATATGCATGTATGTATATACGTTGTATGTATCTATGTATATATGTATGTATGTGTATACGTACGTACGTATGTATGTATATGTATATATATATGTATATATGTATGTATATATGCATGTACGTATGTATGTATGTATATATGTATGTATGTACGTACGTATGTATGTATGTATGTATGTGTATGTATATATGTATGTATATATGTATGTACGTACGTATGTATGTATGTATGTATATGTATATATGTATGTATATATGTATGTATATATGCATGTACGTATGTATGTATGTATATATGTATGTATGTACGTACGTATGTATGTATGTATGTATGTGTATGTATATATGTATGTTTATATGTATGTATATATGCATGTATGTATATATGCATGTATGTATATACGTTGTATGTATTTATGTATATATGTATGTATGTATGTATGTATATATGCATGTATGTATATACGTTCTATGTATTTATGTATATATGTATGTATGTATCTCGTTATCGTCATCGTCGTCGTCATCATCATCATCACCAACATCATCTTCATCATCATCGTCGTCGTCGTCGTCGTAGTCGTCGTCATCATCGTCATCATCATGATCATCACCATCATCATCATCATTAACGCAAGCATCATCATCATCATCATCATCATCATCACCACCATCATCAATGCAAAATCAAAGAAAGATGAAGAAAATTAGAATCGTCTTAAATGGAATGATATAAAAAGCAATTGTTTATTAATGTTCCACACGAGGGACCTACATGTTTAACAAGCACATCATTTCCTGACTGATGAGAGCCAGATGAAGTTGTTTCTGCTCCCACCAGCCAAACTCTCCACTTATAATTCCACTACCACTTACATTACAATATTACAATTTACAATTACAATTTTATATTATAATCTCATTTACGGAATCACATTGCGAGCTCAAACGCTGTTTTTCCGAAGCTTACATCCTGTTCCGAGACTGTGGTCACAATGATATCACATGGTTCCATTGTCGACTGATCCAGTTTGTCTTCTGACGTTTGTTCCGTCTCTTGAGTCATTTGACGGTGAGATTCCTAACATCAATTTACAACGCAGTTATATGGTTAACTGCTTTTATTTAAAGTATTTATTTTGCCCCGACAGGAACAAGAAATGAGTACACGAGCAAGACCGTAAGGATATTGGAACTCTTGTCTTTACTGCAAACGTAATCATTTTATTTAATAACTTTGTCAGAGGAGGAACTCACAAATAATGTTTAAATGGTAAAAATTTTATATTATAATCTCATTTACGGAATCATCCTGGAAGGTATTTCGCAAAGCAATAGACATTTGGCGGTGCACTCCAATAGCGATGGCAGGCGTTACGTAACTATATAAGTTTGGTCCTTAGGCGCGAAGCAAGTGGTTGCATGCGACTTGGCCAACGTCATTGCACAGGCAATCGTTGGATTATAATCACTGTGTGCTACCAAATGGAACATCTTGCCGATAGCCATATATATATATATATACATATATATGACTCGTTTTTTCATCATCACAATGAAATGAGACGATGACTGTTCTTTGGTAGATTGCCATTTTGGAATTCAGTTTACGATATCATCGTCGCCTTGCAGTGCAATTATATAGCGACACATTAGACTCTCCAAAATAGTATAAACAATAAAAATTGATGGAGACGAAAGGATTTCTGAATAGAACGAAAGTGAATAGATAAGTTTGCAGAATTGGAAATAATAGAATTAGATATAATAGAATTCTTGACCGAAAATAATAGAATACGTCATAATGCATTAAGACAGAATAGCTTGTAGCAAAATAGAATTGAATGGGATAAAATATGATAGTGTAGGATAGAATATGATATGAAATAAAAATGATCATAGTAAAATAGAACAAAATTTTTATTACATCAAATTTAACACTGTTGGGTGTTACATAATTAAGTGAATGACGACATTAAACGGAACATCTTAGATACTCTGTTACATCCAACTTATCAACTGTTTGTTCCAAGAGCAACGCTTTATCGAACCATTGTGCATTGATAGACCTACTGGGTATTCATAGAACCACTGGTATTCATAGAACAATTGGTATTCATAGAATCACTGGCTATTCATAGAATCACTGGCTATTCATAGAGCCTTTGGGTATTCAAAATTGATACAATTGAGACATTATAGAGCCGTAACAATTGAGAGTGTGCATTGCGATAATAACGTTACAATAGTCTAGAACAGGTTCGTCTTTAATTGCATCGAATGAACATTTTCTGTGCGACTAGATCTAAGACATGCAGACTATTTTGTAGTAGTTCGTGTCGACTAGCATGCGTGCGGAGAAAGATACAAAAGGTGCAAACTGCTGTAAACGTGCCACACCAGATGTAGACAATAGATACAGACAATCGATATAGACAATAGATGTTGACGATGGAAGCAAAACGACTGCCATTGAGGTCATAATATTTATATATCGACAAAAACATCCTTTGAATCGAAGGCCGCAACAATGTTGAAATGACAGAGAAGAGAAATAAAATGTATTTACGACGAAAAATAATGTGCTATGATGAGATATAGAAAAGTCTGGTGACATACGAAAACAGTTGAAGGACGATACACGTAGAAGAACGAGTGCAGCTATACTTAAAGGTTCACAAAAGGCGCAATATACATTATATGAATACAAACTGGTAAACACACTCATGCAAGCACACGAACATAAATCCCTACACCAATGCATACACATACAATGCCATACATGCAGTCATACATAGATACATAATTACATGCAGACACACACGCAGTCATCCAGACACACACATACACATGCATATATGCACATAAGCATACATGCTCATTGCTTACATATATGCATACTTGCATGCATACATACACACGCACATACATACATACATACATACATGCATGCATGCATGCATACATACATACATACATACATACATACATACATACTCAGATTGAAGGGGTTATCTGGTGAAAATGCGATGAGGAGAGTGAGTATGAAGATGTATTTAAGATGAGGATTAGGAAGTCAAATGGATTACAAATGACGAGGAAAAAATAATTCTGTTAATGTTTTCTCAAGGCTGTGCTCGCGTGAAAAAGAAGCGATTAAGAACTCGTAATAGTAGAGTACCTTTTAAACACCAACAGAGCTAACAGGTGCATTTTGAGAGAAAAATCAAATGAGACGACAAGTTTTATTAGAATTAAATTTCTCTAGGGTCATAAATATGACTCTATCATCAGTAACTCGTGCCAAAAAGAGCAGAAAAGAGCAGACAAATGCAGCGTTCATTCAAGTGCAACGGAGAGTTAATACAAGTGCAGACGATTGCGGATAAGTACATACGAGTGTAAATCAGTGCAAAATAATGCGGGCGAGTGCAGATTAGTGCAGATAGCTCGTGCAGGTACAGACGATTGCCGATAAGTAAGACTTGCGCATGAGTGCAGATCAATGCAAACCAGCGCAGAAAGGTGCAGTTAAAGACACACTACTCATGCACACTGAAGTGGTGTCTACGTGACGAACGACACGTGGTCGCAC
This sequence comes from Bimastos eiseni, assembly GCA_959347315.1. Lineage (NCBI taxonomy): Eukaryota > Metazoa > Annelida > Clitellata > Crassiclitellata > Lumbricidae > Bimastos > Bimastos eiseni. The sequence goes on along the minus strand of OY365814.1, from coordinate 18,649,191 downwards.
GGTTGATGCGGAGAGGAGGAAGAGGAGAAGGAGGAGGAGGAGACTTAGACCAACTTTCAGGTGAATCTGGTAGGTGGATACGTTTCCAGGCAATCCGTCTTCGTCGTCGCTGTCTTCGTAGTACTTCCTTCCGTCCTTTTTTGGTTTAAGAAAGAACGGCAGCCATTTATATAGACATCGCGCCACACTGGCTAAACACATCCGGTTCCATTTCAACTAACGCTCAGTCAACGGCGTCAAATTAAAGAGAATTACCTGATTATATCAGCTGTAGAATATGTAGTAGTTGCAGAAGTATAGTAGTAGAAATACTAGTCGTGTTAATTATTAGTAGCGTTAGCAATAGTCTCGCGATAGACCATTGTCTCGTGACAGACCATTGTCTCGTAATAGGCTGTGTCTTAATAGACCATTGTTTCGCTATATCAGCGCTTAGTAAGCCCTGCATTACACATTACGCTATGCTACGTCAGTGTTGGTCTCCATAGTTTCAGCTTTGGGGCGGGGTGATGGTAGAATGGCAACATACTGGTACAAAGATAAGAAGGACGCTGGTTCGATGCCCGCTAGTCCCATAAGTTTAACTAGACCTTTCATTTGCTAGGCAGCGTTGACAAAACTGGCAGCCGGAGAGGTATCTACGCAGGCTGTCATGTGGTAAATTAGACTCCTGTTAAAATTGTTTTCACCTGTTACTAACTGTATCATGTAATCTTACTGCTTACAAGTCAGTTTGAATTAGCAATGAATTTCATAGCCGTAGGACGTTCCAAACAAACGCTTTAGCTACTGCACAGGTATTTCCCCAATGTTTTCTACAGTCTGTAATGTCAATGGCCTGTATACAGCGTTAGCCAATCGGTTCTCAGCTTAAATTAGGCCAACGTCATTTCGAACGTAAATGATATTTGCATGTAATTGTAATTTTAATTATGCCGTCGGTAGCAAGGCTCTACTAAGGTGCTTTACACGACAGTTTGCTCTGTCAGCGTAAATATAAAAGGCCGTGCATTAAGTGAGCTGATGATGTTCAGCTATAACTGAAATGCAGTTAATACAATTTTTAAATGCTGCACTATTTGGTCCTTTGTGTAATTAATACGAATTAAGATTATTGTGCATCTCATAAAGTTCTTATTCTCAATTTATTCATTCGTTCGTTCATGTGTTCATTAATTCATACATTCTTTCTTTCAGTTATTCACTAATTCATTAATTCATACATTCTTTCTTTCAGTTATTCACTAATTCATAAATTCATACGTTCATTAACTGAAGCACTACTATAAGAAAATACGGACAGACCTCGAGGTGTTTCATGAGAACAGCAACGACGACATTGACAAGGACGAACTGCGCCATGAGGACAAAAGCGACAAAGAAAACGGGAGCAATGATCGGACTAACGCAACAGTTACGCAGACAGTCATCGGAGAAATCACAATCTTCTCGAAGAGTATCCTGCGAAACATGGACATAATGTAAAGACAACGGTAGACAGAGAGACGAGGAGGAAAGACGAACAAGACAGGTGCATTACGAATAAATAAGATATTAGTGAAAGGGAGGCACGGTGACAGAGAGAAAGAGAGAGAAAGAGAGAGAGGGAGAGTGACAGAGGCAGAGACAAACAGATAGATGGGTTGAGGGAGAGAGAGTGTGTGAAAGAGAGAATGATGTAGACAGAGAGAGAGAGAGACAGACAGACAGACAGACAGACAGACAGACAGACAGAGAGACAGACAGACAGACAGACAGAGAGACAGACAGAGACAGAGACAGAGAAGAGACAGACAGACAGCGACAGAGAAAGAAAGGGGAGACGGAGGAAGGGAGGGAGTTAGAGAGGGAGGGAGGAGGATAGACAGAGAGAGACACAGAGAGAGGGGGAGAGAGCTGGGTAGAGGAAGAGAAGGTTGAGAGCGTTAGAGACAAAGGGACGGAAAGAGAGAAGTAATCAGGCAGAGGGACATAGGAGAAAATAGGGAATAAGAGGAGGAGAGTGACGGAACACTGGAGAGATGGAGAGAAAGAGATACACGGAGAACAGCACAGAGATAAGAAGATGGAGTGAAACATTGTGGAAAGTGGGAAACAGATGCGAATAGAGGAGATTATGATGACACTAAGGCCGGCACACTGCTACTGATTGTTAGATTAAGCTTCAAGAATGAACACAAATCAACATTGATACCTTCATGATTCCATTCCAGTTGTCCCCAGTGGCAACTCGAAAGAGCGTTAGGAAAGCCATTCCAAAGTTTCGGAAGTGAGCATGCTTACCAAGACCCTCACACGGATGTAACTCAGAACACTCTGTATGGCAGAACAACAAACATAATTCTAACGCCAGAACATTTTGCACATAAAAAACCGTCATACTTCTAAATGTATCACAAAATGCGCAGTAGAATAACAGGAATAATTCTAGTATCAGAATAAACAGCACAATTTAAATTTAGAACGGTTTGCGTATGTTAAAAGCAACAAAATCAGCTCTATGCAATGTAAAAATTTATTAGGACACGAGTCTTCAAAGCTGAGTGAAAATGTCCCTACGTTGAAGGCCATTGATGAATAAATTACTTTAAATCTATAGCGTTTGTAATGTATGTATGGCACGATTACAGAGCAGTAAGGATAACACTCACTTTAACGATAAAATCAACTATAAAAACGAGATTACGATAGCGAAAACAGTAAATTTGACGATAATGACTGCGATAATGATAACACTGACTACAACGATAACGATAATGACAGCAGTGCTGACCGACTCGTCCGAAGAGTTCCACTCCAAGAGCAGCAAAGATGAAGAACAAGAGGAAGAAAAGTAATCCGAGATTGCCCACTTCCGGTAATGCTTGCATGACTGTGTCGAGCAGTGCACGAACGGATTTTGCCATCTTCAGCAGTTTGAGTACTAGATTACACACACAGAACAAAAACGAAACTGACAGGCTAAATGTTTACACACTCTCCATGCTTGCACGCCCTTAGCTCACTCTCCATGGTCTCGTACATTGTAAACTCCTCACTACTTATCTCATAGGCTTAGATTTGCTAAAGACAAGGCTTCTTGTCCCGAAATATCTACTGGACGTAATACTTTGTTTTCATTCTGTTTCCTCCCATCGTCCACTTCGTTCGTCCAATAGACGTGACCTCTTGGTTTCTCGTACATTGCTCAGTCACGGTCCCTTTGCTTCAATTGATACCTCCCTCGGAATGACCTTTCTCCTTCCTGTAGCTTTAACAGTCTATCTGGAAGCGTCTCAATCTCTTATCTCAAAATCTGCTTCTTTTCGCATCTGGGAGCGTTTCTGAACGGTTCACCCAACTAGAGACACTTTACTTCTGCCTAATTACAATACAATGTTGTCGTGAGATAAATTGATGCCAGACAAAGTAAGTCACTGTTAAGGAAAGGTACAACACTGGAAGATAAATAAATATGAGATGAAGTAAGATAAAGTAAGCTATTGTACCTCGGAAAGCTGCAAAATAGGACGATGTAGTGGTAGTAATCAATTGTACACTACGTCCTATGCATGTAACTGCATTGCTACAAGACCATTTTTTAACGTCTTTAAAGTTCATTGATAGTCTATATATCTAAAAGTTTGCTGAAATGGTGATGTTCGGCAGGTTAAAAAGCATATACTATGACATCGAGTCATATTGGTGTCGAGCTATGATTATAATGCGTGGCTTGGAATTCAGGCTAAAGTAATGCTACTATACTCTGATAAATATTATATGATATAAGTGAACAAATAATAAAAGCTGTAATTTCCAAGGCGATAGATGAGGGGCTGTAAACAGGAGATTGCACTGTCAAAAAAGGAGATGTAAAGTTAGGCTAATTTCTTTCAGGAACAGAAAAGCCAGGTTAAGTAAGGCAAGATTATTATAATAGTTATTATGTCAATGAATTTATGAATTGAATTTATATGAATTTTAAATAGCACCCCTTCAAGACGACTATTCAGAGGCGCTTCCGATCCAGGCCCGAGCAAAAAAAGGGTCTCAAGGTGTCGATAAAATGAATCAGAAGGTATAGGAAGGGAGTGGATGACCGGAGAGAGACCATTCCACGATGTAGGGCCAGCATGGCCCTGAACTGTGTCATGGCTGTGCAAAAAAAAATGCATAGAGAGTATGTTGAGAGGCAGAACGTAAGTCAAATGTAACATGCCTTAATAATAATCTTGTGGTGTGGTAGTATGAATTGGTATGGTGGTGTAGGGTAGGGTGGAGTCAAACCTCTAGCAATGCGTAGGACTCTCATGACCCGAATGATGGTCGGGTTGATTGGAATGAACCCGGATTTGACCTCCTCCAGGACAATACCAACTAGAGACAGAACGACGATTGCAATGTCCAGTTGGTTCCAGCTGCAATCATTTCACAGATAGAAGCTCACTATCAGCGGGCGACAGAGCACTAACAATGGTAACTCACATTTAATACAACCAAGGTGCATCACATTATTCATTCATTCATTTGTTCATTCATTCAGTCATTCGTACATTATATTCATTCATTTATTAGTTCACTCATTCGTTGATTCATTCAACCATTCGTTCATTCATTGCAAATAATCAATCCTTTAAATCACTCATTTCTTAATTAATTCATCCATTCATTAGCTAATTCTTTCATTCGTTCATTCATTCGATTGCTCATTCACTTTCACCTCAAGGTATATATGTTCATTCGTTCATTATTCTTTCGTCAGTTTCGTTTTGTTAGTTTTCTCGTTCAAGTCAGTTACATAACGCTCCATAGAATTGCCTACTCAAGGCGGTTTCAGTCAAGTCCAGGCAAAATCGATTGGTCTTCAAATAGTGATGAAAGGAAATTATAATTGCAATTACTGGCCTCCATCGCGACATCGTCCAGTGCAAAAGGAATGCACTAATATAAAACCACAACCAGGTAACGTTAAGGTCAAAGTTCAGATGTAGATTCAGAGGTAATCTATTCCATGTAGATGGACCAACAAAAAACGCACAGTTAATGGATGACATTTGAAGTTCTCCTTAACGTGCCCGTTTAAGAGCGGTTAGACGATCATGTCTAAGACTCAGGAAAATGCACTATGTAAATAGCAGCGAACGGTCTTAAGCAACTGACGGCACTGGGAGGAGGGACCCTGCCGTATGTGAGCCCCACTATGGGGCATGGAACCTAATAGCAAGATGCAAACATGAAATGGCCTCGAGTCCTTAGACAATTAAAAACAAACGAACAAACTAAAAGTTGCCATTGCCCCGAATTTTTCACACGTAAAATAAACTTTGGCTGCATTACGCAGAAGACGTTGACAAGATGGAGATCCAACAGATGTTATTATCTAACGACACTGAGAACAGCGGCAAGCTTAGAAAACACTTTATCAATCTTAACTAGGATCTACTCCTAGGTAACGTAGTTATTAGAACGTACCTATCCATTAGGTATCTTACGAATCCGAGCGAAATGATTTTCACAGCAGCTTCCAGGATGAATATTGAAGTGAAGAAGAAGTTGAATATCTTCAGAGCGAAATGCAATTCCTAATGAATGGAAATAAATCGAAGAAGCAATGGTTTCAATTCAATGTAGCAACTCTGGTCTACTTAACGTTTTGTTGTAACTGAGTGTGCGTTGGTATATTTTTGCAGGCATCAAAAGTCATAAATTAGATGTTCAGTTAATAATTAGTTTGGTATTTAATTGAAGCAAACGTCGCAGGCAATTACATTACAAGTACATTCATGAACAGTACACTAATAATTCCCAAACAGTGCTCGTCAGAAGTCTAATTTTGATCTGAATTTCAGCACCAATCTTCAGGCACCAACCGCGATTAATTTGACAGTTTTAGAATCTTAACCTAAACTTATAAACGCATTTGTAGAGCATACACATATGAATGGTTGATCGTCAATGGATGAAATACCTTATCCAGAATTTATAATCACAGAAGAATACTTATTTTTGTGCATAAAATAAGTATTCAAGTTTCTCATTCAACAGTCACAAAAGTGCACGATATCATTTTTTAGGTAAGGGAAACCGATTAGCTGAGCACTGCATTAATAATAATAATAATTACAATCTATATCGTTTATCTACCTCTGTAATGTAGAAGAAGATACTTATGTTTTTAATTCGCTCATTAAAACATCTCTATAGCGCCCTCAATTTAAATACTTAGAAGAGTTCCGAACTCCAGCTCGAACATAACCAATGTAGTCAATGCAATGCACTTTTTCTACACGCCAAACCCCACCTATCGGATCCATTGAAACGATCGATGTAATGTTAGGAGAAGTACTTACCTTCGGCATCAGATAGTACTCGAGTGCCATGGTGATGACGTTGAGGCCGATGATTCCAGCGATCGACAGGTCGAAGTACTTGCTCATCGTAACCGTGTGAATGAAGCGGCGTGGTCGGGAGTAACTCGACCAGTATGGCAGCTCACGAAGCCCTGAACAGCACAATGCAAACTCTTCTGTACATTAGCCAACAGTTACGTATACTGTAACTTAATCGAACACTTGTCATAGTCTGCTGCAATTACTTATACTTTGTAATCGATTAATCTGCACGCATTAGCCTATAAGATCGTGTCACACGTACGACGTCTATTCGATAACCTGGCATGTAATGTAATGCAGTTTCTCTGACCAGTAGTGCAAAACCGTTTCCTGCCCTGTAATGTAATACCGTATTTCCATGGTCTGTAACTGAATACTGTTTATGAAGCGTGTAACGTGTGTGTATAATTTGCCTGGCCTGGTCTGGTTAAGCATTGTGAGGGTCGGTGAGGATCAGGCTAGGCGTTGTGAGGGTCGATTAGGGTCAGGGTTAGGTCAGAGTCGTTTCTAGACATTATTTAGCGAAGAACTTTCGGACGCAGAGGCTTTTTTCTGAGCGTTGAGAGGCCGAAGTTTCCGACGCAGAAGCTCCGAGCATTCGACAAGAGCTTATAAGAAGCAGACTCCTAACTCCGTTACTGTTTGCACTCTGACAGTGCCAGTCCCAAGCCTGGATAAAGGAGAGGAGGGCGAAGCTAATGATCTATGTTATCACACAGTGTAGTTAAACTGAAGCCACTGCTACTCCTCTGTTTTGTGATGATAAAGTGGAGTGGTGGAAACAGTGACAGCCCTTTCGCATGCCTTGTGCTGAAATAGTTTGCGCTACATAACAATGTTCCTTTGTAAAGTGAAAAGAAGATGTAAGAAGGAGGAAGAAAGGTGATAATCGGTCGCCATGACCGTAGGGCTACTGTACATGTAGGTGCAAAGTTACGCCTTGCTCATAAAAGTCAATTAGGCCTAAGGGAAGTAATTCTGTTTATCTTTGAAAATGCCATCATACTTTTCCACTTTTGTTCCATCTTCTTGGCCTGTTCCGCTGCGCGTCGGCCCTTTTCTTCCTTCTCTTGGTTCTCCTGGCACTTGTGGAAGTTCTCGACGACAACTCCGACGAACATGTTCAGAACGAAGAACCCGACCAGGAGCAGGAACGAAATAAAGTAGAAGAGTCTCCACTCGTTGAAGTTGACTCTCGGCTGCGAAGATTATAACACAAAACGATCGAGCGCAAGAAAAGACAGCTTTATGAACCTGGATTCGCTAACACCTCACATCTTCCGTGGTTGATTTAACGATCTTCCAATTTTTCTTCCACTCCTCGCTCTTCCTCCTCCTAATCTTCCTCCTCTTTCTCCACTTCTCTCTCCATTTTCTTCTTTCCCTCCTTCTCCACCATTTACTCTTTCACTTTCCCTATACATATGGCACGGTGGCTGATCGGTTAGAGCGGTCAGCCCGTAACGTTCAGTGTGCGCTGAGCGAGCGGGTTCGACCTTCGTCCGGAGAGTCACTTAAATCTTTATTGCGATTTATTTAGGGACCTTGAGCAAGTCCATTGCGAAAAATTGCTCTGCAGTCCAAAGCAATTGCGCAATCTGTGCACTTCTGAGCAAAAATGTTGGAGTAAGGGCGGTATCAAAGTTCGGTAATAAATAAATAAAAACATCATGCTCTACTCCGTCTTTCTTGTCTTCCGTCTCTCATTATTCTTCGTCTTCCATTGTCGTCCTTATCTCCCTCCTCTTCCTTGTCGTCCTCTTCCTCATTCATTGGCTTCTGGCCTCTTATTCAGAATCTTGAAGTTTGTCCATAGTTCTTTATAAAATAACTTGCTACATGTAGGTCGCTCTCTTACATAGCGTAGAGTCATAGCATATCAATACAAGTGACAGATTATTGCATATCGGCTGGCTACCTGTTGGTCAACCCCAACGGCGTCCAGTCCAGAATACATGATGTTAACCCATCCGTCTTTTGAAGCCAAAACAAACAGAGCCATCAACGCCTGCAATAAACAGAAAAGGAAAATAAATCGCAATAATGATTGTTAGAACTAAGCTTATAAGACAAAAAGCAACTGCAAGCATATTGTAAACTCTTGATTTATCTGCCATCCTAACTGAAAATTCCTAATAAGAGGCAGCCTTAAATTCTTAAGTGCTTCATGTTTCGTAAATAGTCCCATAAGACATCCCAAATATCTCTGTTGCTAGACCTATTTATATTCACATCTTTCTCGTTATATTATTTTCATATAGCGCCTTTTGAAATGCCTCAAAACACTGGAATCAGGCAATTTGAAATTATCTAAAGATCAGCTTGAAATTATTATGGAAAGGAATCAACTGGTGTTGCTAAGGGAAAGGCTTCACCAATAAGCTTAAAGTGCCTTAAACTTTCCACTGACTTGGCAGATATCGTCAAAATTGCATTTTCAAACTTATCACTGACTTAACCTGAATTCTTAGTTTATCTAATCGTGTTGGGAACTTTACAATTACCTAACCTATATTGACGAAATTGTCTATGCAGAGAAGTCACTGTTCTGAACTGAATCATATTTAAATTATATTTGTGAACTGTCAACTGACCTGACCCAGATTATCAAAATTGTATTTGCGATTGACCCATCTGTAGGGCGGTCCCTTGTTCTGGCAATCTGTCTTATTTGATACATCCGACAGATCTGGTCCTTCGCAATGATAAAGGGCGCCTTTAAACAACTGGAAAATATCGCAGCGTCGTGTTGTAACAACATTGCATAGTTCTGTTTCAAATCCTATTAGGTCTATAAAGGAAAAACCGCTATTCGCAGACGTACAAACTTTGGCATCAAATACGAGTTTCGGTTGAAAACGCGTGCAACGAAATCAAGCATATACATCTCAGAACGTTTTAAGGAACAAATTACGCCACAAAAGGCTGACTGAACTTTAAGACTTCATCCATTAAATGCCTGAAACGCTTTATGTAAGTGATTAACATTAAATTGTCCAGAACTGAAATGAAATCAGTCACTTCAATTAAGCACGAGAACTTAGTTAATTAAATTAAGCTGAAGAACTTGCCTGAACTCCAAGAATACCAAAGATGATGAAAAAAGTGCAGCAGATGAGAACTATGTTTCCAATTGGACGGAGAGAAGACAACAGCGTCTGAACAACAAGCTTCAGTCCAGGGGCTCGACTTATCACCCTAGAAAATGCCACAAATACTCCGTAATATTAAGCTGAATGGGAAGGAAACAATGGACACACACCAAGCTTTAACAGTATCATCCGAACACTTAGCATTTGACATTAACTGATCCTGTAAAGTACTATAAAACCAACCGATATAGATTGTCAGTATTAGATTGCAGCTACATGTAGGCCTATCACAATCGCCATCTTCAAGTTCTCAGCATATAAAATATGTCTGCTCTGTTGGTTAGACCTGCGCCTGATCTTTTTCAGATAATTTGCAAAATTCATGTGAATTCAATGTTTATGAAATTGATCGGTGTGCAATAAACCGCATTTTCAATTATACCGTTTATAGTTGGTAGCCTATTACTGCATTGGTAACAACAGTCAAATCTATAATGAGAACTTCTCCATCGGTCCAGTCTGAATGCAGAAGAATGCATCTGCTGTTATTACCCAAGACTTAGTTGGATCTAACATTAAACCCTTACGGATCTATTATCGTAAGCACTTTTGATGGGCTTTTAAAAGCGATAATAACAGTCTAGATACATACATATACGTAAGATTGCATACATACATGCAAACGAAACACGTGCATTCAAGTATCATTACAGATCATCAACTCATGACATCCAAACTAAATGCAAGTTGGAGATTTCTGTGGTGCAGTTATTGTGAAGCACACGCGGCATGTTTCTCAGTCGCTGGTAGCTTATAAGAAAATAATATCGATCCGAAATCCTATATTTTTGGGCAGCCAGAAAGCAAATAGACTAGCCTATATGCTTTAATTATTCAATAAGTCATCTGATTTTATTTTTGAATGATTCTAAGTTTCTGACGATAAGAACGTGCTTCATTTCGTGTTAGAAAGGTTCTACCACAATGAACGCTGTTCGAAACGTCGGTAAGAGGTTCTAGTAAAGGCACATCAAAAATGTCTAGGATCAAAGGCGAGTAACCTGAGAGGTCGAAGGGTTCGAAGCAGACGGAAGACCCGAAGGATTCCAAAGATCTTTGGACTGTGAGCGGCCGACATTGAGATAACGATGTCAATGAGTGAAATGAGGACCAGTGAACCATCCATGATGTTCCAGCCACTGTTCAGATAGGCCTGCTTACCAAAGAGTAGGCCTTTCGCCAACACCTTCACTCAACAACAAAATACCATATAAAATACAATACCGTTTAATTTCATATAAAATGCAATACCGTTTAATTTCATATAAAATGCAATATCGTTTAATTTCATATAAAATGCAATGCCATTACAAATGCAATTTCATATAATATAAAATCAGACCATATAAGATGCAATACCATATCAAATCATATCAAATTCAAGCAATATAGGATGCAATACTAGGCCCCTATATAATACCATTTCAAATGCAGTATACAATGTAATATATAATGTTATATACTCAACACATTATGTAATGTTATGGACCCTCGTGCAATTCGTGTTGCTACCCATAAGGAATACAATCAACTCCCAATGTTTTGTCCGATGCTCGAAATATTCATCTTCCTTTGGGAAAAGCCTTACAACTTTTAGGAGTAATTTCTTCTAATTGATTTTCAAGCATAATGTGCTCTCCATCTAGTGACTGACTCACCTTGCCTCAGACTCTCATTTCTGTGTCATTCTGTGACCGAAACTGAGTCGCATGTGCAGCCACAGCAATCGATCGATTAGATAGATACTCGCTAACTCTCACAGTACAACATCGTTTTGTACTGTACAAAGTCTGTAAGCGTTATCGAGAGTCTATTACAACAGATAAAATTACAACATGAAAACTGAGAAACTGAGAAATCGGTTCTCTCCGTCGCCTTCATGCGACTTTGTACAATATCCTCCCTACTCCGACGCCTTTCGTAGGAGAATAACGCAAGGGCGTCGCACATGGGAGGAGGGTACAGGTGGAAATATCCAGTGACTAGAACAGCTAGAGAACAAATCAACTAATTTAATTATTCGATAAATCCTCTGATTTCAACCTAAGGTCGATTCTGACTATATAATCCTTCGTAATCTTTCACCGAGTTCTAGTCCTAAAAGAAAGGCTCAAAAAAATATTTAGTAATATTTAGCTGATTTGAATTTGTTTTTGTACCTTGAACATCATCTCAACGGCAAATATCACAGTGAAAACGTAGTTTGATATCGTCAAAAACTGGCGTTCCTACAAAAGAAATAAAGATCGATAGCATATCATCCAAGATGGTATCATCTACCCTTGTTATAAGTACAAGACACATCTAATTAAAATGCAACAATCTTTATAACCTGCAAAAAATCTGAATTTAGAAGAAACCAGAATGAAATGGAACATTATTATTATTATATCCAAAATTTGATACCGACCTTCTTCCAACATTTTTTGCTCAGAAGTGCATACATACGCCTCGATGGCGCAATTGCAGTTGTAATGCAGAGCAATTGTGCGCGAAGGACTTGCTCAAGGTCCCTACACAGTGACTCCCCGGACGAGGCTTGAATCCCCGCGCTCAGCACACACTGAACGTTACGGGCTGACCGCTCTACCCGATCGGCCACTGTGCCACACATTATATAATAGAACATAATACCATTGAGCAGGGTTCGATAAACAGGAACAAAATAGATCAGAATAGAATAGAATAAAACAGAACATAAACGAATACGAATAAGTAAAATAGAATAGAATAAATTAAATACACTAGGACAGAATAAAATCAAATGAAACCTGATGAAATCAGATTTGACAGAATAGACCAGTAATCACTTAGATGAATTTTGACAAAATAGATTTCAAGAAAATGGAATCGAACAGGACACGACAAGACTACAAAATAGTATAACAGAGAACAGAATAGAATAAAAGAGAACAGAATAAAATATAAGAGAACAGAATGGAATAAAAGAGAACAGAATAGAATAAAAGAGAACAGAATGGAACCAATGAGAACAGAATAGAATGAAAGAGAATATAATAGAATAAAAGAGAACAGAATAGAATAAAAGAGAACAGAATGAAATAAAAGAGAACAGAATGGAATGAAAGAGAACAGAATGAAATAAAAGAGAACAGAATGGAATGAAAGAGAACAGAATGGAATGAAAGAGAACAGAATGAAATAAAAGAGAACAGAATGGAATGAAAGAGAATATAATAGACTAAGAGAGAATATAATCGAATATAAGAGAGCAGAATAGAATAAAAGGGAGCAGAACAGATCAGAATAGAACAAAACATTAAGACCGAACAGAAATGATAATACATTTAGAAGAATCGTGAGAGACTCCCTTACAATGCAGTTGGCTGGAATGTCTGGTCTTTCCATGGCCAGAGTGATGCAGTTTAGAGCGATGATGATCAGGATTGAATAATCAAACCAGCGTTGGCCAATCAAGAATCGGCAAAATATTCGGAACCTAGGAACACAGTCAACAGTTTGTTAATGTATGTTTATACTCATCAGATATCTAAGAATTTGCTTCCATGCAAATTACTGCTCAAACTAATATCTTCCCTATTTTCCAGATCATTCTCTGAGTATTCACTGCATATTCATATTCACGTTCACTGATGCATATTATTTCACTGCTTGTCTGATTTTATTAATAAAAATATGGTCATGGTCTTAGTCATAATTAGGCGCGTTAGATTTATTTACTAACCGCCACCAGATGCATGCTTAGTGACAATGCAACATTCATGGAGCTATGTTGGCCTAACGTGTGGCTAAGACTTGACCGATGTCTGTAGGCCTATACGATAACTCAAAGTCAAGGGACTCAAGGGAGGGTCTACCTGTCCTAGAAAATGTTAAATCTCTATTACGGCCCCTATTTCCACCAGTTTATATGACTCACCATAGCTTAAGACAACGCCCACACATGTGTCACACTTCCGGAGAAAGATGTTCTCAATAATTACATTCCTAGAATTCTCTACAGGTGATGACTTCATAATTTTTGATTTACATATGTTGTAACTGACTGCGGTTTTACATTCAGACAAATTAATTACTGCTAAATGCTAATTAATTACCATTAAACGAATATACAAATATAGTCGACCTGTTCCGTCAAACATACAGGTATTTCGTGCGTGTTACGTGCTCATACCAATTAGCATTCGTATCACACAAATATAATTACTTAAGCTTTAATTTTAATTTTAATTTTTAGCTAAGTGGATCAAAGAAACTAGGCAAAATTTTAATGTTATTTTACTTTTGTTTCCTGATATTATATGAGTTAGCGAATGTCGTTGATCTATCACAATTCACTGCATCACACTAATTTCTGTTTGCTTGGTACTAATAAATCAGTTATGTAATTGATAAGTCATTTTAATACACCGGAGAGGTTCTTGAGAGGCGCGCTCAACGTAAGGAAAGTAAGGAACCACGGCGCATACATGTAGCTCAGTCAAAATATATTTAAATTAAATCAAGTTAATAATAAAAGTAAGGTATAGGTTCCCTGTCCCTGTTGTAATAGAAAGAAGGAACCCGGTCCCTTTCCTCAGGTTTGAATACGATAAAAGCATTTTTTTTTGAAAACTCGATCACGTTTCGTGTAATTCTAGTCCAATAATCGCCTAATCTTCACCATTCATAGTTAAATGCAGTCAAGACAGAAGTCTAAACAGCATAAATCGCATAATCGAGTAACAGGTACGTGTAAGCTACGAGCATTCTACGTACCTGTTTGTTGGCGGAAGAACGTAGAACGTGAAGTCCGCCCTTGTCTCGAAGCAACCCTTTGGCTCTGGGCACCAAGCACAATTGCATAGCTACGGGAAAATCACAATAGAATGGTGCTCAGAGTCTGCCTTAACGCAGTCCGTTTCTCCGTAGGAGTTGTATGAATTGTCGTGATTTTTAATGTAATCTACTGGAGCTAAATAAAATGACATAGGTAGACAGATATACATGGTCTACAGAAATGTCCTAGAACTGTGACTGGGATTCTTGGGTTCTTGGGTTCTTGGGGTTCTTTGGGTCTTGGGTTCTTTGGGTCTTGGGGTTCTTGGGGTCTTGGGTTCTTGGGTTCTTGAGTTCTTCGGTCGAAGCTCTAACACGGCGAAGGCAACACAACGATAGGATACTGCCTTCTCAATTGTGGCTGTTATTGCAAAATTATGAATTATAATTGTAAATTTAGTTGTAATTTAACATTAAACTCATTCAAAGAGTAAACCAAACAAACTCGGAGGCTCTGTTGTATTATATAAAGGTGCATAATGTTACTATGTAGTTAAGTTAGTTACATTTTTAAAATAACCTCCCGTAATCTACTCTCACTTCCACCACTATCACTTATCTACGTTAAGGGTACCCCTACGAGCGGGATCTTGGTCACTTAGGAGTTTTTCCGTCCCTATTGTTCATTACAATTCTCTCTCTTTCGTTACCCGGTCATTTTTTGTGTCACACGATAATTTTGTTTGACTGTTTGATTGTGTTCTGATCAATAAAAATCCATGGTATTGGTAATGAGCAAGATTATAATCACCAAACATACATTCACCACAGCTTGGCTATGTGGAGCAGCTGTTTTACTTTTACCTATACGATGTTCTTAACTTGTTTTGATTCTTATTCAACTAGAGATGGATTGATGGATGGTGGGTTGAGTTGCACCGGATCCCACTTACATCTCCATCATAGTCATCATCATCAGAAGCGATGTCCTCAGCAGCCAATACGTGTCTGTGAGCCTGTTCCTTGGATGGAGCTGCAGCCTGCATCAGGTCGTTCCATGTGTAGTCATCCATAGCAGTCGTTCCAGAGCATGGCGTCGTCTGCATCTCAGAGTCGACGCTTCGTCGATCAGGGATCGGGTGAGGAACCGAGATGCGGTTGTGAAGGGAGTTCGGTTGGGATGCGGCGACACTTGAACGGTAGTTGGTCGATCGGTGATGAATGGGGCTGCTGCCGCTGGCCAGCGAACTACGAAGGCTAAGCTGACCACTCGGCTGTGATGGGCTCACAGGACGCTGGTTGTTTAGTCCAGCACCACCATTACAACCGCTGGTGCAAAGAGAAATCAGAAGATCATAATTTTAAGTCTACTGTTCTATTCATAATAATATACAACCATAACGATAACCAACATTTTTCTTATTATCACTCAACCAGTAGAACACAATGATGATAATACGTCAAAAACAATAGTACGCAGAAAGGAGGAATAATATGGAGAGGAAAAACTCTGATATATGTGATGTAGTTAATTGATAAAATGATAATGCTCTGTTTAATAATTAATTCGTTAGTTCCATCATTCGTACGTTCATTTACTAATTCTTGCATTCGGTAGGTTGGTAATTCATTCATTGATCAATTCAGTCAGTCAGTCAGCCAGCCAGTAAATGAGTGATTGAACAAGTGAACGGGCAAAGAGTGGGTGTTTGGTGGTTGGAGGACTTGAGTGGATGTGGTTTGGTTGACGAGTGAATGAAATAGTGAGTGAGTGAGTGTTTGTGAGTGAGTGAGTTTGTAAGTTAGTGAGTGTGTGAGTGAGTGAGTGAGTGAGTAAGTGAGTGTGTGAGTGTGTGAGTGAGTGAGTGTGTGAGTGTGAGTGAGTAAGTAAGTGAGTGTATGAGTGAGTGTGAGTGAGTGAGTGAGTGAGTGAGTGAGTGAGTGAGTGTGAGTGAGTGTGAGTGAGTGTGTGAGTGAATGAGTGAGTGAGTGAGTGAGTGAGTGTGAGTAAGGGAGTGAGTGACTGAATCATTCACTGACTCATTCAATCGTTAAATCATTTAATCGAAGAGTCATCAGAACAACCAATCACTCAAACAAATCAATTCCTACTTGTGACTTGACTGCAACCCTTTGGCCTCCAGTTCGTTCTTCTTATTTTTGTCACCCTTCGTCATCATCTCCTTCTTCGCTTGGATCTTATTCAACCAACTTCTACCAGCAAAACTCGCTCGCCGGGTCTCTGACAACGCATCCAATGTCGCCGCCGTCGGCTAAATGAAAGCAAGCAGACACTAATTAAGCACCTACGTTAATCTTTTTAATTACAAAAGGTGCAACGCGGTAGGCTGCCGATTAGAGCGGTTCGGTTTCTAGCCTCGTTCTCTGAGATGGTTATTGTGTATGGACCTTAAGCAAATCCTTCCTTCTGAACAATATTGTCCAGTTCCATCGATTGATGTTTGGTTCTTAGTGCGGCACGGTGGCTGATCGGTTAGAGCGGTCGACCCGTAACACTCAGGGTGTGCTGAGTGAGCGGGTTCGACCCTCGTCCGAGGCGTCAACCACTGTGTAGGGACCTTGAGCAAGTCCTTAGCGCACAATTGTTCTGCAGCACAACTGCAATTGCGCCAACGAGGCGTGTGCACTTCTGAGCAAACGATGTTGGAAGAAGGGCAATATCAAATCTCAAGAATTTCAAATTTAAATTAGATAATGGCGCTTAACAAATCAATATCAGCAACAACATTTATGACAATAATAGCAGTCTCCGGGCATTTTTGTGCCGTCTTAGAGATCGTTAATACCTTGGGTAAAATAACAAAATAATAGCAATAATAATAAAATCGAAATAATAATAATAACTATAATAATTATAACTATAATATAATAATAATAATCATCAGCACAATGGGGACGAGAACCTTTAGCATAAATCTGTAGTTTCATTAAATCTAAGGGATCATTTCTAGCTCAGGCAAAATAATAATAATATTAACAATAGAAATAGTAAGAAGAAAACTATAATAAGAAAGAGATAAGAATCTGTAAACACCTTTCTACGCAAACCGAGATCTGAGTCATGCACATTTTTATTGAAAGTTATATTCTACACCAGCGCCTCCCAATCGTTCTTGGCCGTGGAACCCTTTTGATCTGAAATTTTTTCGACGGAACCTCTGTCCAAATTTCTCTCCAAAACTAAACGTATTATGTTGTAGGTACAACGCTTGAGAATGAACACAAATATTGGTTGAAGCCAACATTAGATTAACAATAACACAAAAGTAATGTTGATGACAATGACATATGGATTCTCTTTCATATAAAGTTACACACAGATGTTAAGCAAAAGCCTTCATTTGTTCACACTGAAAGATTTCGCGGAACCATTGTCTTGGCCTCACGGAGCTCTAGGTTTCCGCGGAACACAGATTGGGAAACACTGCTCTACATGTTCTGTTTCGCATCTCCTAAACGAAATAGGGCGTAGTTTACATAGCGTTTTATGCGAACCGAACAAAAGCATATCTTACGTCAGGGTTGATTGGTGTGGCATCCATCGAGGCAGAGCTCTGCGACATGGTCGAAGTCGTTGAGAGGTTCTTGGCGATGTTGACATCCCCTCCTCCATTCAGCGGAGAGGGAGACCAATTGGGAGGAGTGGCGAGGGGAGTGGCAGCAGTGTGGATGATGATCGGAGGCCCAACTGGAACGCCAAAGACGTCGTTGGTCGATGGAGTGGCCTCCTCTTTCGTTATGGTCACCGAGGGAAGATGATGACGCATCAGTCGCTCTGACATGTACCGTATCGCAATAATATGGAGTAATGTAATTATGACAGCGTATATAGAATCATTTGTGCATGGGGTGCGAAAGGGACAAGAGAGCATTCGCCTCCTCTAGAATGTGTGCATATTTTAAGAAAGTAATAAATAATTACGATTTCTTCGGCATCTACATTTTAGTTAAAACTCATTGTCAAGATAACCTATAAGATTTAAACTATACAAACAGAATGCACAGAAGCATCGATGCATTTATCGGTTTTGTTTTTAAAGAAACGTTCAGAAATATTTTTAATGTTATAGCCGAAAATGGATACCAGAACACTAGCAACAGGCTTCATATTATGTCAAATGGGCCACCTGACGAAATAGCCCCGACAAAATAACCCTGGACAAAATAACCCCAGTCAAAATAGCCCCAGACAAAATAGTCACGGACAAAATAACCAGAGACAAAATGACCCCGACCAAAGGGCCAACGATGTTTTGATTGATTTCAATGCATCGTCCACTAATAATATAAAGAAACACATTGGCCGCTTGGTCGGGGCCATTTTGTCCTTGGCTATTTTGTCCTTGGCTATTTTGTCTGTGGCTATTTTGTCGCAGCTATTTTTTCGCAGCTTTTTTGTCGGGGTGACAACCATATAATGTCAAATGCTTCCAAAGGCGTTGACGGCTGTAAGGATCGACACGGGAGTCCCTAATCGCAGGAGCGAACAATCTGTAGCTCACGACACCCTCGTTAGTCCCCATGGCAACAGCGCAGACCTATTGCCTTCCTACAAAAGTCCTGCAGATGCCCACACTACTTCTACGGTGCTTGGCAAATGTCAATTTTCAGCGCAAAGACAAAGAGTTAAGTATGGCATAAGTTCCATTGTGTTTTAATTAATTACGAACAGTTGCTGTCTCTAAATTTATGTTGGAGGAGAGTTTCAAGTAACTTACTCCACACAACAAAGGATCTAACGACAATGGTACACGTTCAATCGATAATAATGGGCGAGGATGGGGAGACGATGGGCTGGGTTGAATAAGATGGGATATGACAGTGAGACGGGTTGGTGTGGATCTAGAATTGAGTGGGGGAGGAGGGAATAAAATGAAGTGGCTTGGGTTTGGCGATATGATGTTGGTGATAAGACGTAAGACTCGAGGCACAGGAAGATAAGAGAAGGTAAGGTGGTGGTCAAGCAGAAGCACTGTAAGGAAAGGGTAGGGTTTCTTTGGTAACTATGATAGGAGGAAAGGTACAAATCAAATGCAAGGGTAGACCAGGTGACTTAAGGCAAAAACGAATTAACCAAGGCAGTGCAATAATGAGCTAAGAGTATGATTACATTACATTGCATTACATTACATGGTATATGCGAGATATTAATTAAAGGGGTAGCACAAGATACATGTAGGCCTACAGTAAATGAGACAAACTAAGTAGGGCAGTTGAGTCATTTAAAAAATGTATACGGTAATTGCCTAGTCTTAAACTGCGCAACCGCCTGAGTGACGAGCTTGTGAGCAATGTCTATGTTGAAGAGTGATGAGTCAACAAGTTTTGGACGGGTCCCGACATGCCTGAATAATATGCATGATGTCACTGGAGCGCGATGCAGTGCTCAGCTTGACGTCAGCGATGTTTGTGTGCAAACATTTCGCCCTGATTCATCTGTTTTTCAGCTATATTTTAATGTAATGTAATCGAACATTTATATGGCGCCCATTCAGATATCTACTCAAAGGCGAGTCAGCGTGTAGATGACTCTAAATGAGTTTTTCCAGTCTACCTTTCTCTTTGTTGTTCTTTATGGCGATGATTGGTTCCACTGGAATGGTTGTTAGTTTCGGTTGATCGAGTTTCACAGACGAAGACCTGTCTTCGGAATTGGTGTTCTTTACGCTTTTTAACGTTCGGCCAAATTCTTCTCTGCTTTCAGCCAACACTCGATGCCTTTCCTCAGCCTTAAAGACAACAACAATCGAGGTCAGGTGACTGAGGTGAGCTCAGGTAAGAAAAAGCAAAGTAACGAAATTCGCGATAACGAAAAATAAGAAAAGGTAAGGTTAGGCAAAGTCAGAAAAAGTAGCGAAAAAGTGTAAGTTAGACAAGATTAAGAAATGTAAGTGACGGTCAGGGTTAAGTGAAGTAAGAGACGGTAAGGTACAAAGATAAGTAAGAAAAAGTAAGGCAAAGAAAAGTAATTGAAGGTCGGAAAAGACAAAGTTAATTAAGAGAAGGTGAGGTTAAATAAAGTACGTGTAAATTATGAAAAGGTAATGTAAAGTAAAGCAAAAGAAGGTTGGTTAGGATAAAGGAAGATAAACTAAGATAAACGAAGATAACATTAACGGAGAAGCCTGAAATCGAATCTATGTAATATATATATTTAATAATATACATATATTATTTTATATAATATATATATTATATTTAATAATATATATATAATTATGTATATATAGGTTATCACTAGTTCTTTATGTAGAGCAAGCGATTGTCTATGGCGTACGTATTCTTGCATCAATCTGTCGTGTTCATGAAATCTAGACGCCATTAGAAGGTCTGCTGGATGAATTCAAAATAAATAAGCGGTCGATTCAAGAGACGTTTCGACATGAACTCAAGTAGATTGGACTGTAGAATGTAGGCCTATCGACGTATCTTTATGTGAAGGAAAAATGCATATATAGTTTATATATACCTTATAGTATAATAGTGATTACAGATAGGGTATGAACTACTCTCTAAATATAATGTAGAAAACTGGACTCGTAGTAATTTCTAATAGCCAGATATCATGTAGCACCTATTTGTGTTAACTCACTGACCTCGGAAGCAAATCCTTCGACGAGAATGGCAACGAGAAGATTGAAGAGAATGTAGTTTCCGAATGTCATTAGGAATATGAAGTAGAGAGCGGCCCACGGAGACGTCTTGGCCATCCCAGTGTACAACACCTCGTTCCAGTCCTCCTGGGTTAAAATCTGGTCAACGACAACCTCATATTAGGTCAGGTTGGGTCGCGGCGGGACATTTCGGGTCAGGTCAGGACGGGTCGGGTCGGATCAGGTCAGTCGAAGAAATTTCAACTTATTGTAATTTTAATAACGGTCTTAAACAGCGTCTCTCTAAGATAAGATAGGAGCATCGCCCTCAAGTAAGTACGTGCTTCAAAGCATCACGGTGAGGTAAGTTAGGAATTATGGCATCTGAAGATCTAATAAATGATATTAAAACGAAAGGTCAAATGAAGTCACTTTGGGCTAGTGTAAGGTAAGTTAAGGTGATGACTGATAAAATGGGGCAATTTTCTAAAAAAATACGTTCATTGCAAGATAGATTGGGAAATGTGAGCAAATATATTCTACCATCTGTGCACATACACCATCAACCTAAAAGAAGTCGTCAATACATCATATCCATGACTCGCTGTTGCAGAAATTGACTAAATTGTTCAGTTGTTTGTGACGCGCCCTTATAGCGGTATGGCTGCGTTAGGGCGCCAAATCGTAAATATGTCAATGTCGTTATTGCAATGTCGTTATTATTATTATTATTATTATTATTATTATTATTATTATTATTATTATTATTTATCATTAAGGGATAGATTGTGACCTCAAATTGTGAAATACGATTTATGCTATTTCTCCTAAACTATTTTCAGAACTTTAAGTACTAACTAGTGTAAAAGAGCCCTGCCTATTTCCACGTTGATGCAAAAATGTTTAGGATTCGTCATACTTCGAGTGTCTTTAAAATGGGAAAACTTGACATCTTGATCGACACATTGTCAAATTGAAAGAAACTGAACAGTATAGCTAGACAAACAAACAGACATGCAACTAAAAGGACAATGTTCTCTACGACACAGAATATTCAACACACCTGAACCACAGCGAAGATAAATTGAAAACTGTTGATCATTTTAAAATCACATTTGATTAAGGAAGATATATTACTAATTCTGATAAAATAAGGTTCGAGATTTTTAGTAGTATGCTGTATCTCGTCAATTCATGGACACAGAAGACTTTGAACATTACTGATAGACATGAACACTTATAAAACAAAAGTTACAGCAATTTCCACTTGCACATAGAAAAGTGGTAAAAGCATTCCTAAAAATAACGATGAACCAATTTTTTTAAAATTCCGAAAATAGTACCTGAAAACATGAAAACTCCAACCTGGAAGACATGATAAAAAGTTGAACCAATGAAACCATGGAAATATCAACCCCAGAAATCACGTTGAACTCAAAACCAGAAGATATGATAAGCCGAAACCTGGAGAAACGTCAGTGGAAAGCAGAAAAGAACTGAGTAGTAACTGGAAACGCCGTTACCGACCCTAATCCCGGAACCAAATTCCGAAAGGCGACACGTCAAAGAAGCCAAACCTGAAATACTGTAATGACTGCCCAGAGAAATGAGTCGAAGTTCTTCCGCTCGCACCTGCACCACTTTCCCTCCTCCACCTCAGGACACGTGCACTCGCGCATTTCAGTCACGTGGATGCAGAACTTGGCGCCGTATAAGTTCATGCCGAGTATGCTTGATGAACGCAGAGAAAATCATGAGTTTTAAAGAAATTGATCGAGATTGGTGCATTATCATAACCAAGACAGCTAAGGTTAGTGCAGCGTGACAGTGTTCTAAAATGTAAACCGTGTAGATATTATTATGCATTTCAAGCTCTCCTGGGTCAAACTTCGTGTGTCCATGCAAATATGGGCATTTGCTTGAAGTTTTTTCTGCATGGGCTGTTATTTTTGTGTGTATATGAACATTTTCTAAACTTTCCTTTAAAAAATGATCAAACTGCAGTTGTTTGAAATAATATAAAATGTAATACCTGATAAAATAATATCTAGGTTGACAGCTACGACACATTTTCACGCCAATCACAGCAAATGAGAAGCTATAGGCTACTCTGCTACACGTTGACAGAAATTCTACGAAGAGAAACGCTACACACGGGTAACTCATAAACGCGTAAACTTAAATCCACAGACGGAATATTTTCCTCACAACGACGACAGACAGTCAAAAATCTTAGAGCACAATAAAACATAACAGTCAGTGAATCGCAATGTCAACTTATGGGCCCAGCCAGCCATGTTGCATTCAGCAAAGGAGCATTATGAACAGGGAAGTATCGCCTTCGTTACAGCTCGGCTATAATTAACTATAGGTGACGCAGCAGTTTTACTTCTTGGACACGTATTCAGCGGGGTTGTAATATTTCAAGGTGTCAACGTGAAACTATCACCAAGATAGTTACATCGGTGGTGGATACTGGAACCGTCTCCTATAATAGAGGTTAGCAACAAAATAAGTGGGACTGCGAACCCCGACAATTGAGTGGTCGCGTGACGGTCCCACGTTGTGCGAAATATTTTGACTCTGTCGTCTTTCAACAATTTAGTCCCAAGGTAAATACTGCACAGTCTCCAAATGGATCGTACCAACACGGGGGAACAAAGTGACCGGGAACCCATTCAAACAGATAGCGGCGGTGAGTGACCAAGTCATTGAACGATAAATGTGAACATTTACATTTAATTTTCAAAGGTTTTCTACAAAAGGAGACTGGTTGCACTGGCACAGGTAATATGGTAATTTCAGATCAACGATATCCAGCCCCAAGTTGGACGCAATTGACCACCTGTAAGTCTGCGCAATACATGGAATCGACTGACGGAAGTCGACCTGTATCCGATGAATTTCGGACAACAGAGTGGAGATGAGACGGGTTGACAAGCAGTGCAGAGACTGCTGGCAACGTGCTGTTGAAAATATAGGGCCCCAGAGAGGGGTACGTATATCAAAGGTGACAATGAATGAACGTGGCTATAATCTTCTAGGACCCCGACCGTTGTCATCCCTCCCACTATAGAAATATTATTTGCAACTATGCTTATGATAAACAATGTTCAATTCGACGTGGCCGTCTGCTTTATCTGTCGGACCATTGGGCAGCAAGGTGGGTCATGGGTGTCATATCTTGTGTGCTCTAAGATCTCTGTAGAAACGTCCACCACAGCCAAGGTTACTACGCTCGCCAAATACCTGGAAGACAGTTATGATTGCCCAAAGCAGAGAGTCAAAGTTCTTTCGCCAACATTGCCTTTGGCCTTCAGCGTTCCACTCACAAAACTTACATCCGAATAAGTTCATTCCAAGTATGCTTGAAAATTAACATATATCTCAACATGTTTGTCAATCAAGGCTTTAAGAAAAGCTGCAGGAGATCAGACGTCTGACCACCTTCAAGTATCACGATCTTACTAAAAGTGGTTAAGTAATTAGTAAACTTGCCAAAAACTGTGCAATTAGATTCTGTGTTCTTTTTGGTTGCTGCCAAACGAGATAAGGTCATCGTTAATTACCTTAGATTAGAAATCGCAAAATGTGGGTAAACACTGAACATTATTAAGAATGACGAGCTTCAGCGAAAAATCCTTGAATGGCATTTAACACACATGAATGAGCGATTGACAGCACGCCATTAACGAAGATTAGCCATCAAAGAAGAATGCTATCAATAATTTTCAAAATCCTGAAAAATGGCACGTGCCTCGGGTAGAATAATGATGACGATGATGACGATGACGACGATGATGATGATGATGATGATGGCGATGGCCATGATCATGTGTGTGGTGGTGGTGATGTGATGGAGATGGCGACGACGATAGCGATGGCAATAGTAATTAGTATTAGTAGGCCATAATAATATTTAAAACAATAATAAATAATAATTATTGAATATAAATTTTTTTCTCTGAGGTAGGCTACTTATGATCCCTCCAGATCTCAAAAATTAAGTAGACTTTGTTCAATTGTATATTAAAAAGAATAATAATAATAGGAATGATTTTAATAATAATATAATATAATAATAATAATAATAATAATAATAATGCTAATAATGCTAATGCTAATAATGATAATGCTAATAATAACAATAATAATAACAATTATAATGATAATAATAATAATAATAATAGCAATAGTAATAGTAGTAGTAATAATAATAATAATAATAATAGCAATAGTAATAGTAATAATAATAATAATAAAAGTAATAATAACAATAATAATATTATGGAATAATATTAATGAAACAAATATTAGTCATCGACAATCAATCCTTTATCGTAAGCACAGGGCAAGGCAACCGAGGAGGAATACCTGAAAATGAAGATGAAAAGGATGAGTAGAGCGAAGAACGTGGCCACGTTATCCATTGTCCTTAGCATGACGACCAATTGGTAACGCAGGGCAGGAAGAAACCTAACGACTTTTAAGATACGAAGAAGTCGGAAGGTCCGAAGAACGGACAGACCACCAGCACCGCCCTGGATCAGCTCCAACAAACTACAACAGAGCAAATACAAACGATGTTCGTGGAAGGCGATAAATAATTTTTCAGGAGCAAATATACACCTAACTACACTTGCCTCTCTACCTACATGTAGCTCCGCCTGGGATTGAATTTTGAAATTGTTTCAATGCACGCTACCCAATCGCGAGTATTCCATTGGCGAGCAGGCAAGCCCAACCATTAAATTGAACGACTTCTTTACGAAGCGACTCCGCCAGTCTTTGGCTGAGACTTTCTTTTTAGAGGCTGAAGAATTCTTATGATTACGTTACGATAATAAAACCTACAGGTTTCACGAAACTCCTCCCCTAAAAATGTTTCTTTTAGCTCTACACGATCGCGATTGTTACATTGGCGAGTGTAAATTCCCCGAGGGACTTCGTCGTTATTACACTAACGTATTGCGTAGCAATTTGTCCCCACCTCCAAAAGACGTGATTGCAAACTGCCTGCAATATTTATATCGAATATCAGCAAAGTAAGCAATTCAAAAGGCTGGCTGCGCTTGGCGACATCGCCATGTCGACGAAGAGCCTTTGCGAGGCTGGAATGAATCGAACGGAAATGGAGAGCTCCTCCATTCACCCGTTTAGCTCACAGCCAGTCTGCGACGTCTGTGAGTCTCTCAACCAATACAATCTTAGCCCATCTAGCCAGAGCCTACCCTGCACTAACCTATACTATACTGACCTTCACTAGCCAACACTAGTTAAAATGTCAAAATATCGGGATTTAAAGTCAATAATTGAGTGCTTAAAATAGTCGCATTGACCTATATAAGTTCGCACAAAAACATACAAGTATTCTTTTGGCCAGAGCATTTCGTTCGCAGCCTTTGAAAGAAATTTCTGCATACGTTTGTAACTCCAAGCAGAAAGCACTCCTCTTCCACAAATTTTGATCTAATTCCGTTCTGGTCCCTCAACCCTCCTTCACCCTTCAGTCCTCAGCAGCGTCCATCTGACTGCTGCTGCTGGTCCCCTGGTTTTTAGATCTTCCCCTCTGAACGCAATCTAAACTTTCCGATCTGTCGATTTGAGCTGCATATGATCTGGTTATTGCGACTCAACTTTCTTTATGGAGGCTGAAGAATTCTTACGGTTGCTTTACGATATGGAACTTACATGCTTCGCGAAACTCACAACTACGGTTTCAAAACGATGTTATGATTGAAGTATCATGGAGACATCATCAGCATCATGGAGATAATTACATTATCGTATCCCCGAGTAGATTAGATTACGTCGCCCTGGGATCAATCGATCAATCGGAGTTTATTTAGCACCCCTACTCATAGGAACTCTCGATCTTGCAGGCCTGTCGAAAGAGATCACATTACATTGAGTTACGTTACGGTACATTAGAACGGGTGCAATTGTATGTAATGCCTGAGAATGACGATGAAGCCATCAAATACGTTGAATCCGAGGCGGATGTATCCGAAGATTCCGTCAGCCGTCACCTTCAGCACCATCTCAACGGCAAACAAGGCACTGAAGAAGAGGTTGCTGTACTCGACCATCAAGGTCAGCAGCATCGGCTGCAGCAGAAGAGTGACAAAGGAATTAGTCATTAGGATGTTAGATGATCAAAGGGTCAACAATGGAAGACATGGCTAGGTAATGGCAGGTAACGTATTCTAAAGCAAGGCCAAGTGAAAGCGAGGCAATTCCAGCCAAGGCGAGGCGAGGCGAGGCGAGGTGAGCAAAGCACTTGAAGTTGAGACAAGACAAGGCAATTCCATGAAAGGTCGAAAGACAAGTGAAAGCAATACATTAGAGGCAATTCACGTCAAGATCCTCGTTTGTAAAGAGGTCAGTCAACCAGTCAGTCAGTCAGTTAGTCAGTCAGTCAGTCAATCAGTCAGTCAGTGAGTCAGTCAGTCTCGTCAGTCAGTCATTCAGTCAGTCAGTCAATCAATCAATAAGTTAGTCTCGTCAGTCAGTCAATCAATCAATAAGTCAGTCTCGTCAGTCAGTCAGCCAGCCAGCCAGTAAGTCAATCATTCAGTCAGTCAGTCAATCAATCAATAAGTTAGTCTCGTCAGTCAGTCAATCAATCAATAAGTCAGTCTCGTCAGTCAGTCAGCCAGCCAGCCAGCCAGTAAGTCAGTCATTCAGTCAGTCTGCCTGTTTGTGTCTGTCTAGTTCTGTTTGTCTGTCTACTCCTGCGTTGACAGAGTGGCCTGTAGCTTGCCTGGTTGTGATATTCGATGCCCATGCTGAGTGTGTTGATGAGAATGGCAACGAGGATTCCGCGCTGGAAATAGTCGCTGTCGACCAAACGCTTCACCTGGAATCGAAACCGTCCGATCAGACCTGGGAAAAAGAAAGCTAGTCTTATAGTTATACCTGGGAAATATGATACGATGAAACAGGTTCACAAGAGGTTATAAATGGCGAAATAAGCTGAGAAAAACAACAAGACAAGGCAGCTTTATGTATCTGCTTCTATATTTATCTCTGTCTCTGTCTCTGTATCTGTTTCTGTCTTTTCATCTATCTGTTCTTCTATTTCTTCATCTGTTTGTATATCTGGCTCGATCCCTCCCATCTATTCCTTTTTCCGTTTCTGTCTCTACATAGATTTCTGTCTCTGTCTCGCCATCAACAATAATAAATGTCCCACAGGCAAAATGCAATTTCTCCGCAACCAATTAAGAGTTTTGTACCAAAACTTCAGGATTTACAGATAATCGTTTTTGAAATAATCCGTCATACTTTCACTAAGTAAGTATTATCGGTATTATTATTATCATTGTTATTATTACTACGAGTATTATTACCATTGAAAAATAACTGGTGTTTAATATTCAGCATTTTAAAAATTGCGCAGAAAATTGTCAATCCCTTGTAAATATCAATGTTAATGACATCAGCTTTCATTAGAAATTCAAAATCTATTAAGCCGTTTATCTCATAGCATATTAGTGGCGCCCACCGCAGCCTTCTCAAAAGACAGAAGTATTTTTGTCAGAATCATAATAGACATGTTGCCGAGGAACTCAATCAATAGATCCATCACAGAAAGACAACAAACTTGTGTGAATCTGGAGGTGAACACTTCGAATATGCTTTGAGGTATAATGCATAGGCTAACAGACTTCTGAATTTGTAATGCAGGGTGCTTTTATAATTAGTTGACATTGAATATAGCAAATGACATTTCGTTATTCTGCATGCTGAAAATAGGGAAAAGAATGTCAAAACCGTTGTAAGCATTAAAGAAATAAAATTGTATCAGTGAAATCTGAAGCGATTGCTGAAAATAATTTCCTCTATAAATTCTGATTTCCTTTTATAAACATCTGAATTGGTTGCGAGAAATTGCATCTTTATTGAGCCACCTTGTTTGTATTTATCTGTTTCTTCATCTATAAATGCTTCGATCTGCCTCGATCTATGTCTCGATCACTTCCTTGGATTTCTTAATCTATCTTCTCCTCTGCCTCGATCCCTCCATTTATTGCTATCTGTTTCCATCTCTCCATCCTTATTTTATCTGTATTTGTATCACCGATTATCTCTCTTTCTCTGTCTCTTACTGCTGTGTCTCTGCCTCATTGTCTTTAACTCTTTCTTTGCAATTTTCTCTTTAACTGTCTATCTCTATCTGTTTCCTTCACAACTTCTACCTCTCTTGTTTCTGACGATGACAGTGGGTAACTCCACCCCGGTTGGTTCCTCGTGTTTCAAAGGCGGCCAACACATTTGCTTCAGTCGCGACCAATTGCCACCCCAAACCACACGATGCCTGGTAAGACACCATACACTGCAGCTCTTATAACACGTTCACTGAATTGCAACGAATCTTACCCAACCCAGTGCGATCGACCAATTGCCCTTACCGTCCTCTCGCGTCGTTGCTGCTAATCTTGAAGCCATCGTAGCGTGTAAATCTTCATCATGCTTGTTCCGTTTCAAAGCTCTTCTTTGAAAGCCACGGGCCGCCTCGCGATATTCACGGGCAGTTTATTAGCTGCCCGGCACAAAGCCTTGGCAGCTTCCTCTTTCGGGGGAGAAGGGGGCGAAGGGTTCGGGCGACATTCACGGTAGTCAGCAGTTAATCCATTAGATTTAAGAGTCGCATTGAAGCGCAAGCGTTCGACGCCTCGACGCCCGCCTAGACCGTCATCAGCAAAACATCTGTCAGTCGGGACACGACCAATTAGGCGGACACTATGAGAGTCCGGAATGCATTCGGACAGAGGAAAGGAAGCGAGGGAGGCTGGATGGCTGGCTGCGGGCAGACAGTCAGGAGATGAAGAGACGGACAGGAAGATAGATATAATAAGGGACAGTCAGAGGTAGTTAGAGAGAGACAGTCACAGAGAGTCAGAGACAATAAAGAGACAGTAAAGAGACAGTAAGAGACAGTAAGAAGACATTCAGAGACAGTCAGATATATTCAGAGACAATCAGAGACACTAAGAGACAGTAAAGCGACAGTTAGAGACAGTAAGAAAGAGAAAGAGCCAGTCAGATACAATGAACAGACAGTCAGAGACAAACAGCGAGAGATAGTCGGAGACCGAAAGAGACCGAAAGAGACGGAAAGAGACAGTAAGAGATTGAGACAGTCAGAGACAGAGACAGCCAGAGACAGACTAAGAATCAGATGAACCAATTCAAGAGAAAGGAAGGCAAAAGTCAATAAGACGTCACGACAAGCAGATAAGCAGTTGCTGAGGCAGACGCGAATGATAACCGGAAGATAGGAATCCAACCAACCGAAGAAATATCAGCAGAAGCAGCAGCAGCCAGGATGCTGAGCGTGCTCCGAAGTCTCGGCCTGCCATCTGGCGTTACCCAACGACACGCGTCCACGTATCGCCCAACGTTGGAATTAACGCCGGATGATCTCACGTTTTCGTCATTAGCGATGATCAATGTCCCGAATGCATCCGCTTGCCTCTGTACCCCGAAACACGTGACGAGACAACCCAGAGGGTCTTCTGAGAACGCCAACCACGTCCAAACCAACTCTAGAGGCGATGCCACCGAACGTCAAACGAAACAACTGACGGATAGACGAACGGACGGACGAGCGGACGAAAGAACGAAAGGACAAACGGACGAAAGGACGAACTGACCGACGAACGAAAGGACGAACGGATGGAAGGACGAATGGACGAACGAACGAAAGGACGAATGGACGACGGGACGAACAGACGGACGACGGACGAATGGACGGAGGGACGGCTTGGTGGGGTAGATGAAGGCCGCGGTCGGTGTGATTGGAATTGAAGAGTGACCTCTCGACGTCATTTCGTTCGAGCCATCACTGGCGCATATTACGATTGCTGGAATTATTCTGCCAATATTTCTGTCTTTCTGTCTGCCTCTCGGTGTCGTCGACTGTATGTCTTTGTGTCTGTCTGCCTATGCCGCTAACTGCCTCTTACACTCACTGTCGCTTTATCTGACTCTGGGAATTCGTCTTCGTCCGTGTATGTCCTTCTCATACAGTCCATTCTCACTCTTCCTCTCTGCGTCTTTATCTCTATCTGTATACCTGCATTTTGCTCACTTCTCTCCTCAACTGCTCTATTTACGACACTTTGTCACAAAGATGATTAGCGTCGCCCTCTTTCTGTATCTTTGCTTTAGACTGGCACTACAAGAGTCGCGAGTTGTGGCGGTGTTTGGTCACCTCTGTCTTCAAAAGTGGTGTTAAAAGTCACTGGCACTTCCTGGACTCTTTCTACCACATTATAATCTTGTTGAAGGAAAGATGGTATTGCGATGGTTATAAGTAAATTCTTCGTAAACAGTTTTTCGTATGTAACAATTCTTCCGGTCGAAAGTTCTTCGTGTATGTCTAAAAACGAAACTAACCCTAACCCTGACACTAACCGGCCCTCAAATGCTTAACCTGACCCTAACCGATCCTCACGACGCATTTATTACAATTGTTAGGTATTTTGAACATCCATCATATCCACCATATACGGTGACCAGTAGTATCTTCGTTTATTATACAACTAGATGTCAAACCGCATCAGGTTATATTGTAAATGTTAGGGGGAGCCGCAATAAATGTTAATTGTGTTACGGTCAATTTGCTTAACGAGGAATTGTTTCACGAATAATTGTTTCCAATTAATTGTTTTACGCACAACTGTTTACAATGAATTGAATTGTTTTACTAACAACTGTTTACAATGAATTGAATTGTTTTACTAACAACTGTTTACAATGAATTGAATTGTTTTACTAACAACTGTTTACAATGAATTGAATTGTTTTACTAACAACTGTTTACAATGAATTGAATTGTTTTACTAACAACTGTTTACAATTAATTGAATTGTTTTACTAACAGCTGTTTACAATTAATTGAATTGTTTTACGGACAACTGTTTACGAAGTAAGTAAGTATGTGTGCGTGTGTTTATGTGTGCAGGTCTAACTGTATGCGTATATAAATCTATGCATGTAAAGCAAGTCTATGGTCCAGTAATTATTTATTTGTTTTACTGGTTAAATCTGAAACGCTCGCAACGTCACACCGAAATGTGATTCAGAGGCGTCAGAATAAATGGACATCCAAGATGTCAGCTCCATACATGGACATTATACCATGGAATGGAGTATATATATATATATATGCGTCAACGCCTAAATTGGACCATATTATCATCGTGCCATTGGGTGAGACTGAGTTGGCGCTAGACGCAGCTGCTGGCTGTTCCGCTGAGCACCGCTGTTTGACCAGGATAAGCGAACCCACTACATTGCAGATGTGTGCATCCGTTGATAAAGATCTTCCACTTAAGTGCCATCTCTGCCTCTATCATAGTCAACCTCTGCGGCAGCAGCAGCGGTCCCATAACCATCATCACAGTCGACTCATCGACATCATTTACATCGTGAAGGTCATCACCATCGTTGAAACCATCAGAATCATCAGTCACAACATCGTCATCATTAGCATCCTTATCATCATCATCTGTAACCTCCTCCTCATCTTCCTCCGTCTCCTCCTCCTCTTCTTCCTCCTATTCCTCCGTCTCCTCTTTCTCTTTCTCTTTATCTTCCTCCTCCTCCTCTTCGTCCTTCTCTCTATGTTCCTCCTTCTTCTCCTCTTCTTCTTCCTCCTGTTCCTCTTCTTCTTTCTCCTCCTCTTCCTGGTCCTCAATTTCCTCTTCCTCCTCCTCCTTTTCCTCCTCCTTCTTCTCCTCTTGAGCAACTCGTTGCTCACCTCGTTTCTTTTTGCCATTCTTGTATTTGCGTCCATCTTCTGTCGAACTGTCGTCCGAGGAATCATCTTCATCTTCAGAGCTGCTGCTGCTGCAGCTGGCGTTGCTGCTATTCGATCCATTAGAGTCAGAATCATCGTCGCCTCTCTGAGGAACATCCTGTTGCGGAACTGTTCCACTCGACTCCTTCTGAGCTTGTTCCGTCTTACATGTGGCTGTATCAGGCACCAACGAACATTTAGTCAGTAGAAGAGAGCAACTGCAAATGCAGGTTTAAAGTAAGTAGCATACATGTATACATATGACCTTTGAGACTATAATTCCCACGATTGTGTTAGACCTCAAGTCGACAAAGAGAAATCTGTCTTCTTATTGACACAATCGACATTTATCGACATCTGTTGATATTTATTAACAGTTTTTAAGATTAATAACACGTGCACCAGAGTGTGGCCTGGCAGCTGGTACAACAATAATACGCTTTCCTATTTACACATTAAACATATATCCATATATATATATAATATGTAAGGAGGAAACTTGATATATATATACTTATAATATATATAAAGATAATCAACGGATTCTATTAACTTAGCCGACTTATTGTAGATCAGATTAGATTAGAGCAGCTGATTGCACAAACATTATTATTTATTAGGTTATAATAGATTTGGTTATTATAAGTCATTGTAGATTAGTATAGGTTGGTATAAGCTAGTGTTGGCTAGTGAAGATCAGTATAGTATAGGTTAGTGCAGGGTAGGCTCTGGCTAGATTGGCTAAGATTGTATTGGTTGAGAGACTCACAGACGTCGCAGACTGGCTGTGAGCTAGACGGGTGAATGGAGGAGCTCTCCATTTCCGTTCGATTCATTCCAGCCTCGCAAAGGCTCTTCGTCGACATGGCGTTGTCGCCAAGCGCAGCCAGCCTTCGTGAAGCGCTGCTACGCGACGATCTCCATGGCGACAGAGACAGTCGACGATCGACCCTCAACGACGACAGCGAGGACGGTCTCGTTCTTCCGACATCCTGAGGACTTAGAAGGTCCCGGAACTGAAGGGACTTGGCCGACGAAGCACCAACGACGACGTTCTCATTCGACGAATGCAGGTCTATGTCGGAAACCTCTGGACTGGCCCTCGGTGCCCGTGGACTATCCCCCTGAATGTAGCTCCCTCTCTCTGGAGTCAGGTGGTAGCGGTGACGGTGGTGATACCGCGGTGGTGGTGGAGCTGAAAGATCGCCAGCCGCGGACAGACTATGAAGCGCAGAGTCCGCTATCCTGGCGTGACGTTGACGCTTGCGGTGATGACGTTGTTGGTGACGTCGGCGGTGACGTCTACGCTGTAGCGACATTTGTTCCGTCGAGACCGACCGGTGATTTCCCCGACAACGGAAGTGGGTCCTCCCTAAGCGGTAGGCCTTCCGGAAGACCTTGCGGACCACGTGTTCGATGTATTTAATTAGCTCCTTGTAGCAGCTGCCTGGTTCGCCCATGCTCGCCAGGGTACTGCTCGAATGGAAGCGCATACGCTCTTGCAACATCCGGTCCATCTCCCGTTTCTTTGTCTCGGAAAACTGCGTTGCTATGACGACAAGGCAAAGGTTGATCATGAAGAAGGCGCCGATCTGAAATACGTAGTGTAAATTGTAATCATTATTGCAGTTAAAAATCAAATGAAATTGATACTACGCCGCTATTAATGCCAAACTCGATTCTGTAGACCAATAGTAGACCAATGGTAGACCAATGGTAGCTGTATTGGTGAATGAATAGATTGTATGATGAATGTCTGCGTGAATGTATGTATACATGTAAGTATGTATGCATGTATGTAAGTACGTATGTAAGCCCTATGCATGCATGCATACATAGGTCTCGAGTATGTCTAGACGGATCGGTGAATGTATCGATGCATCGATGCATGGATCTATGGATCTATGATGAATGAATGGATTAATCAGGTGAATTAAGAAACTAACAGGAAATTGTATGAATTAATATTTAATTGAGCTAATGAACGAATGTTGAATTTGATAAATATATTAATTGCCACATCAATATTTAAATGCACTCATGAATAGTCAATTGAATTGCTGAATAATAAATAAATGCCTGTAGTGGTTCCTAGTATAACTTTATATACGTACAACAATTAGCATAACGAAGTAGATCCAGTCCCAGAACGAATGCGTGTCCTGAACGTAGTACATGATATCGACCCATCCTTCGAGACTGATTACCTACAAACAATCAGATAACACCAAACATCCCATCACTCACCCCACAATTACACCCACACCGACCTACACCCACACCGACCACAGACGAACCGACTTACACCCACTCCAGCAACCGACCCACCCGATCGTCATTTTGTTCTAGTTAGTCGCAGTAGATCATTTTCCAGATTTCGCTTCAAGTACAACCGCAATTTTATTTATTCCCAGTAAAATATGTGTCGCAGTTGATTGCGAGTAAAGCTATTTAGGCAGATAAGTCATACTGATCAGATGACTAGATTATAATTAGGCGATTTGTTGTGCTTACCATAAATCTCCTCTAGCCTTGACCGTTTTTTTAATATTTTTCAAGGTCGCTTTCTACCAAAAATTACTTCAACCGATCAGTTTAACAAAGGTCGCATTGTACGCCTTAATGCTAACAGTTCCAATGTCCCATCCAGCAGTTATGGCCTATACGCTCAAGTTCATTGCTATAAATCGCCTGAATTACAGCCGAACCACCCATGGTCGGATTATGAAATTATTAGGCGTTCATTTAGGAAAGCTTATAATTATAGGGTGACTAAGTCAATTACTTCTGGGAAAATAAACCTCTATTACAACTCGACTCTTCTTACAGTAAGTTGTTTAGATCTGTGTTCTCATTGAGAATGATCAATTGTGTTCAGCTGTTCTCTATGTTGCATGAAGCTTGAAAATTTGAGCATAACTGCAAATGACTATTTATTCAGCGCCACAGTGGAGAGTCGCTCACAGCCTAACAATAAAACCACGATTGAAAAAATGATCTTCAAGAGAAAATGTGCATAAAGAGGCTGAAGAGTTTATAATTATCGCAAGTTGTAAGGCAACTTGCTCCAGAGCCATGCACCGACTATTGAAACATTTTGTGTTGGTCCGTGGAATTCCCAGCCGGGCGGAACAATCATTTCGCCCTACGTAGAAGAGCTGAGATAATTATATACGACCAGAAGAGACTGGCAAGCGAAGCTTGTTGGAGGGTCGCTTTATGGGGTGAGGAAATCCATCTGTTGTGGAAATAGAGGTCTCAATTATAACTCTTCTGTTCTTACAATATGCTCCCTGTTGCAACTTTTTCTTTCATGCCGTTTGCCACATATTGCGCCGTTGTTTTGTGGGAACGTCTAGTCTATCGGACTTTATCTTCAGAAATTATTCGCAAGATAGCGCCCACGCTGCTTTAAATTTGTATACGGACCCCGCACGCAGACCTGATGCAAACTCTGCCAATGATCGCATTCTGAGAGTGCCAGTCTCAAGCCTGGATAAAGAAGGATGGCGACGCAAATGATCTTTGATATAAGAAGTGTCGTTAGACAGAAACTACTGCTTCTACCACGCAGACTGGGGATAATTCTGTCACAATTTAATTAAAAACCTACTGATGTTGATTCTATTGTTATCGTTACTGTTGTAGGTTACTATTACCCTACAGGTTATTGCTAGACAGGTTATTTTCATACAGGCTATTTGTTTAATAACTTGTATATAGTAGATTCGACAAAACAGCAAGACACAGTTGGGCCTACTAGTTCCTGGTGTTTGTTTGAACTCACTCGTAGGATATATATCCGTCGCCTCTCTTTTATCCAAGCTTTGGACTTGTAGTCTGTAACAATCCTAAAACTGGCAGTAACAAATTGTCAATAAGCCTTCAGAACCCACCTGAAATATAGCGACCCAGGCGAGCCCTATATTGTCGAACGAGATGGCCCCTTGGAAAGGGTTGCTTCCAACGGGGCGACACAGCGAGTAATACTGATTCCAGTTCACGCAGAAGTCTGCAGTGGGCGCGTTGTCGACAAGTGGAAGAGCCGAGTGATTACATCGTCTACCCTCGTACTCGAAAGGCGGCAACTCGCCGCATTTCGTCATGCCTGCGTCATCAGGCTGGCTGCAGATGTAGTCCTTCTCACTATCGCCAGGTCCCATGTAGTGCTTCGACAGGTTCAGGCTGTAATTCGGTGTAAAGTAAGAGAATGTAGTGCGTAGCAATGTACAGAGAAAAGATAAAGTAAGGAAATGTGCAGTCAGTGATAAAATGAAGGCAGTTAAAGTAATGTAGTGATTGGATGAATTAATAACTCACGTGATTTGCTCATGAATGAAGAGGCATGGAGTTCGTGTGATTTGAACAGCGAAGGGCTCAGCAGTGGAAGAAAATGAACGTCATGAATGGATGGCGTAAGGATTTTGATCTGGATGGGAGGGTCGTTGAGCCGCCGAAATAATGATGCAAAGAGTAAAGAAAACAAGCGACTTGCCAGTTCCTCTTTACGATTAAGGGTAATAAGAAAGATATTAGCGTCGCCCCTCTTCTGTGATGTCTTGGGACTAGTCGGTTGTTAAAGTGACTGGCTGGGATTCAAACAGTTCAACGGTATATATGGCTCCAATTGTTTGTACTGCATTTACCGATTTCTATAGCGTCTCTCACAGTACTTACAGCTGTATCAGAGGCGCCACGAGTGCGAAAAACCGTACGGGAATAGAAAAGTATTGAAATTCGGTAAGAAGCAAAAGCACTCCAGTTAAAACCAGAGAGCAGGTAAGAAAGGAAATTGTCATTCTAGCCGCATACTAGTTGGAGCATAACTCATTCTGCTAGCAGTGTAACAAGAAATGATGCGCTATATAAATTGACGGTGGATATTAATCGTTGTACCAATAGCGGCACTTGTTACACTGTTATAGCAGTGCTTACCCTTCGACAGAGACGTTTGGAGGCAGATTGAGGATGCATCTGTGTCTGAGGAGCCCAGCCCACAGCTGGACCCCAACGATGCCGAAGATGAAAAAGACAAAGAAGCAGAGCAACAGGACGTTGCCTAGCATCGGAAGCGTATCCAATAGCAACATCACCAGAATCCGCATACCTACAATCACACATATAACACATAGACATTACATTCATCGTTGATTGAATTGTCGATGGGGGTTGGGAGAGTTCAACTACCTATTCATTTTTCTACTCCAAAAAATTATCTTGGGAGTTTATTTTGACCCCAGTACAGTTCTCAGCGAATGAATGCACATTTAAAGATTAGTCAGTTTAAAGGACCTGCAATCTAAATGCACTTTTAGTCGGTGGTGAGCGAGACGTGCATGATTGGAGCTGCGGTAATTGCAATTTTATAAGGTCATAAGGTCAATGTTTTAAATTCTGAGAGCCACACAAAAGAGAAAGTGAGTCAATTACAAGGATTGGAAAATGTTTTTTTGAATAACAGCATTGAAATTGACCAATACTAATATGTTTCCGATTGCGATAGTTAGTCTACTGTATACAGTGTTGATCACGGAAATGCTGAGCAACTGGCTTACAATGACAATTGAAAAGAGAAGGACGAGCAAGACATTAGGTTAGGTGTGCTGACCTCAGGTAAATTTAAGGCAATTTCCAGAAAGATGAGCTTATTCTCTTTCTGTCTCTCTATCTCTGTCTGTCTGTCTCTGTCTGTCTCTGTCTCTCTGTCTCTGTATCTCTCTCTCTCTATCTCTTTGTCTCTCTGTCTCTCTCTCTCTCTGTGTTTGCTTATGTGTTTGTTTTACTCTGGGCTGAACAGGTGTTCGGTTGCCGGGCAGTTGGCTATAGACAGGAAGGCGTGCGTTGAGATATGCATACACAGACGAAGTGAATTCTGATG
The DNA here is from genome assembly GCA_959347315.1 of Bimastos eiseni. Lineage (NCBI taxonomy): Eukaryota > Metazoa > Annelida > Clitellata > Crassiclitellata > Lumbricidae > Bimastos > Bimastos eiseni. Next base: position 18,610,627 of record OY365814.1, on the reverse strand, counting down.
TGTCGCTGAGCGTGTACAATGTCAATATTGTACAATATATTGAGACATTTGACCATGTATTGTTAAGTGAAAACACATTTTGTTCAACCTTACAATGTTTTTTATGTGTGTCGTAACGAGAAGGAACATGGTTAAAATTGGAACGGCGTCAATATCAACTTAGGACCACTACTCATCATTAGATTGAGACATTATTTTATAAGTTGCAGTAAGGATATAATTTGTGAGCTTAGTTACATGTAAGATATCGAAGTGACAAACGCAATAATGATGTGAACATTGAGTGGAACTGAATGGAGGTGATGAATATTTTAACAAAGACGGCAAACCCAATGTGCCGATATTTGAAGTTTTGCAATATCGGCTGCGTTTGTATTTCGCTAACAGCAAAATTGCAAGACATTATTGGAAACATTTGCAAATTAGAATTTCATAGGTCCATATAATGCATTGTTATGCAAACAAGTCACAATGATGATATCACTCTTATATGGTATATACTTATTCTCTTCAACCGATCGTGAGAGGGAATTCAGAGGAATCAATCTTGATCACTACAATGGAAGGAACACGATGATCGTCACATATACATCTGGAAATGACCTACGTGTAATAGCGATCTGTGTAGGGGCTTAAATGGAGTACCTCTCGCGCTATATGGAGAACCGAGAAATATTTTGAAGTCGAGCAAACAGGGAGCTCTGGACGAAGCAACAGGCTTTTCAACGACAGCTGAATTCCCTAATCATTGTTTGAAATCAGTTGCTTAATAATTAACCAAAACTGACAATTCTCTATTCTCATTCAACACACTTCGGTGATGGTTGAGCTATTTTTGCTAAAGCTACTTATCTTCTAAAAATATGACTCAAGAGTTATTCAAAAGTATGCTTCTCCTTGGGCTGATAGTTTTCTAACGTATTGAAAAAAATTACGAGGAAAATATGTTTCAACTATCACTGAACATTTAATTTAGCATTTCATTACTTCGAAAATTGAAGCTATTCAATATTCGATTCAGTATTTTCACATTTACACAGAAAAAAGATTAGTCGCTTGTTACTTTCAATGTCAAATAGTTTATCTCATTGCAGGTTCGAAGCGTCCACATTCAACCTTCACACAAGCTAAAATATTTTGCTAAATCAATAGATAATAGATCAAAGAAATTTAACGTTAGCAGCTATATAAAATATATTTGTTGATGGTATATGCGTGCATGTATGCTCGTGCTATTGCATACGTGTGTACATACATAATTGTATGTGTGTTGGCCTATATACATGTATGTGCGACATTGTATACATGTATCTGTATGTCTTCGTCAAATTAGTAATTGCAATTACATCAAGATAAAGCTTCGCCAAAACACATCGAACACATTATTCATATTCATACATAATAATAAAACGAATCAGATTCTGATCCCAACAGATATGACTTATGGCATGCATATCTTTGTCGACTCGTTTCTTCGTCTGCATCAGTAGACACCTAATATAGCGCTATTTCGTATGCAATACATTAAGCATAGCAATTAATGGTCTTCCACTTGCAAGAATAGTAATCAACCAGCAGTCGATCGCACAGGTTATCTTTCATGGCCCTCTAGACGCTTTGTTTCTGGACTTACATTGTGTTAACAGTTCTTTGTCTGACGCCAGAGAAAGACTTAATTAATAGCATTGAAACCTTTAGACTTTATGGAAAAGTCCGCTGAGAAAATTTCTTCCAGGTTTGATTAATGAAGAAGTTAAGAATATCGACGCAGCTTCTCATAGAAACCCAAATCGATGGAGTTTTATTTTCTCGCTATATACGACTAGTTCTGCGTGCTTCTCGATGTACCCGTGTGTTTCATCTTCTCCGTTTCCTGATTTCTCCTTCTCTTTCGAAAGATCATTGTTATTCATCTGCTTCTTTGTCTAGGTCTGCTTTATTCTGTTTCTCTCTTTATATCGCGATGTGTCCCTCTTTGTATTTCTCTGTCTGCCTTATTCGGTTGCTCTGTTACTCTGTCTCTCTCTCTGTGTCTACCTCTTTGTATTTCTGTATGTTTTCTGCTTTTATGCTAGTGTGACTCTCTATCGCTTGGTCTCTCTGTTCGTATCTCGATCTGTTTTATTCTGCGTCTTCGTTAGTCTGTCTGTCTCTCTCTCTCCCTCTTTCTATCTCAGTCTATTTATCACGTATCTATCTATCTATCTATCCATCTATCTATCTGTCTGTCTGTCTGTGTGTCTGTGTGTCTGTGTGTCTGTCTGTCTATCTGTCTATCTGTCTGATGTTTATCTGTCTATCTGTCTATCTGTCTATCTATCTATCTGTCTATCTGTCTATCTGTCTATCTGTCCATCTGTCCATCCATCCATCCATCCATCCATCCATCCATCCATCCATCCATCCATCCATCCATCCATCCATCCATCCATCCATCCATCCATCCATCCATCCATCCATCCATCCATCCATCCATCCATCCATCCATCCATCCATCTATATATTTCCCTTTTTCTAACTCTCTGGGTTCTCCTTTAATTAAGTAAGTTCGTATTTTTCTGTCGGTTCAGATCTGTCTGAATGCGTCTGCCTGTATGTGCCTCTGTCAATGTAGTTGGCTCTGTCTATGCTTGTTTGTCTCCTTCTCACTGTTTCTCTGTCGTTTCCGCTTCATTGTCCATCAGTGCATAATTTTTATTGCCTTGATATTTCTGTCTGTTTTATTTCTCCCTGTTCAGTTTGCCTTCTGCATCTGTCTTATATCTCTGCGTTTCGGTTTTCTTTCGTCCTCCATTCTCATCCTGCATACGTCTGTCTGTCATTGACCCTATTTCTGCATCTGTGTTTTTGTCCTTGTTTATGTTAGTCTGTATATCTGGATGTCTTATTGTATCCTTGAGTTTTGGTGTATGTCGGTCTCAGATCTCTGTCCGCCTGTCTGTCAGTCATTCAGACTGTCTGTCTCCTTGTCTGTCTGTCTGTCGGTCTGTCTTTATCGACTTATAAGCAGAGCGTCATAGAAAGCAATCAGAATCGCACAGACAGACCAGACTGGCATCAATGACGAATAGGTCGCCCAGCCAAGACAATCGGCCAGCAGCATCTCGACATTTCTATCCGGATGCACAATGTAAAATATTACTCAAAGCCCCGACCTTGTCGCCCTTAACCGGCAGTTCCATGGATCGAACGCAAATCCAATCTTACACAACCTGGCTTCTTCATATATTCTAGGGCGTCGTTTGCGAAATACGTCAATCGATGAGGTCGTTTTCGAAGCAAGACCACATTTCAAATTCACAATCATGCCGAAAGAAAAACCAGCCATCGTGATATAGAGATGTAAACAGAGATATAAATACAGACATTGAAGCAGATATCGATATAATATAAAGCCACACAGATGTTTAGAGATACCCATTTAAGTCGAGCTATCGCTCTCCTTGGTAGTTCGCCTCGCTCAGTTGCGGTGAATCGACAAATCGCTCGCCCGTCGCCAGATTAGTTAGTTAAACTTCACAACATTTAGACGACACTTTACCCAGATCTTTATTTTGTTTCTCTAATTTGCATTGCTCCAATTACTTATTTGCGGCACCAGTGAATGCGTAACGGGTTTCGTGACATTATTGGTATTGACTGATAGCTGATCGCTCAATTTCGTGCAATATGATTGGCTAGAACAATATGGTCGACTCGTCACGCCGCAAGGGTCATTTCAGCTGCTGAATTTTTGCATTCGCAACGTCACAAGTTTCTAAAATCATTTGAAATAAGTACATAGCAATGATGACGAATAATTATGACCAAGTAAAATAATAGTAATAATGCACGTATAATGTCACGGAAATTAGGCGACTCGTTTGGTGTTACTAATTAGTAATTACCGTTTCGCTGACCAACAACGCTTTTTGTAGCCCGCAGATCCGATCCAATCGGATTTAAGTTAAGTGACATTGTTATTACGCGTATGTTTTTCCATTTTAAGTTTCGACGAATTGTTAATCTGAACATTGGTCCATTCTAAGTAAGCTATGCCTTTCGTATTTCGTCCATTTTTTTAAAATTTGATGTTTTGTATCCCTAAAGGAATTGTCGTTGTTGTTGCTAGTGATGATGACGAAGACGATTCAGCTCTAACAAGAACATTTTAAAGGCGAAGATTTTGGAAGGTTTATGGGTTAGACAAACAAACAAATCATCATAAATGTTATCCTCACTGAGTGGGAACTACGAAAGAGATCGTAAAAGCCGGAATAGGGTCTAGTGAATAGGTTGGCAAAAAACTAGTAATTCAAGAACTGGAAAGGGAGGATAAAATAAAACAATTTACAAAACGTATAAATGAAAAAGGATAATTAAATATATTGTGTATAATATTTAATTAGCTCTGGTTAAATCGAGAAATAATCTCTTACGAATAGTTCCTTAGCCCACTAGCTGTGTCTGCTATAAGAGATGTGGGGTTTATGAAGAGAATGGTATGCTACGGTCAAATGGGAAGTGAGGATCCTGAGAATCCAGTGTCTCGTGTTGTGGTGTCAGATATTATGAGTTCCCTGATAGTGCGAGGCTCAGACGACGAGGCGAGTAGCCTACCAGTCACCACCCTCATTGGTCGAAGTTGAAAAGAATAGGTCGCTACCATCTCATACCAATGACAAGTGGTTAGCTTCAGGAACTGCATCTTCTCAGCGGGTGAGTAGCTTGTAGGTCCCTCAATGTGGTACTTACGTTTCCAGTACCCTGGGATTCATAGACCCTCGGCTCATTGGCCGAAGTGCAGGCAATGGGCGCCTACCATACTTTCCATCTTGGAACCCCAGACCGGATAAAGCACACTGCTTTCGATTGGCTGAATGTTGAAAGCTGAAAACTTGATTTGGTTACAGCAGCAGCAAGTCATATAACCAACTCCTCCACTGCTTGCACCCTAACAGTGCCAGTTTCAAGCCTGGATAAAGAGGGAGGGCGACGCTGATGGTCTTTGTTATCACACAGTGTTGTTAAACTGAAACTACTAAGTCACAGAGTAACGTATATCCTTCTCACAACTTTGCACAGATGCAGACGAACCGAAACTCTCTTGCAGCATGCAACGCCAGCATGAAAGTCACACAGCGTTCTAACCCCACCTATGCTTCTGCGAGCAGCGAACGTCGTTAATGAGAATGTCGCTCTTGTCGGGGAAATGTCCCAAAAAGCCGTTTCCCCCACTCTGCAGATGAGAAGAAATGTTCAGATCGCCGACGATGCACTCGTTCCATGGACTCTTTCGTTCCGTTCGCTTCGCTGTAATGGACAGATCGTGAAAATGGTCGATCGGACGTGGGATCCAGGGCAGGATCATCGCCGCCCATAACGGCAGATCGCGTTTCTTTAGAATTGCGCTTTCGGGAGCGTCGGCCGCCGTTCCTAAATTATTTATGGTATATGTTGACGAGGCGGAGTGTGGCCTATTATTCGGTCGTCCATTGATGAAGACCCTTTTGTGCAGCGACGATGCTAGGACGGAGGGAGGGGGGGAGGGATGGACACTGGATGACGGGCGATAAAAACGAGACCTAATAAAGCAGACGAGTGGTCGTAGGAGTCACAATGGACCGATACACGCTCCTAAAGAAGGTAATGTAATGGTAGATAATGCAATGACGATAGTAATAACGAAGGTAAAGAAATCGAGGAATTGCAGTATTACTCTATTAAAAGTATGAGTTCTAAAAGTACCACTGAGTACCAGTACTGGCGCTAATAGTTTGCACTTAGAGAGCCACTGAATGGCCTCTGCTGTGAGCAGCGCTATATAAACTGGTAGATACAGGACAATATTCGTGCCAATAATAATAGCACTAATGATTTAGTATCTTATGGTAAGTGTAACAATATTAATATTACTGGTATAAGGACTCTTTCTGGCTCTATAATCTCAACCTGAGGTACTTCTGTCTCTACGCTGTACTCTTTAAACTTTCCGCGAGGCTTTTCGCACTGGGAGCGTCTCTGCGAGAGTCGCTATATAAATCTTTAAATGTGATAAATGATAGTTATGTATGTATGACATGTATGTATGTATGCATGTATGTATGTATGTATGTGTGTGTATGTATGTGTGTATGTATGTATGTATGTATGTGTGTGTATATATGTATGTATGTATGTATGTATGCATGTATGTATATCTGTATGTATATATACTTAGGCGATTTGCCCCATCTTCCCCTAAGCCTTAGGGGAAGGTGGGGCAAATCGCCCAATTTAAGGAAGATTGAGTTCAGAGAGGAAAACATAATGACAGCCGATAAACAATTTTTGATTATGAGCATCATTTGCTCTGAAGCCACAAAATTATTAAATTAAAAGACATAAAAAGATTCGAATTTGAGCTTAAAGTCTTCTTTACTTATTTTGGTAAAAATGGGCATCTTGCCTCTGATACGGGGCAAAACGTGTATATCTGGGCATTTTGCCCAACTGAAAATATTACAGACTTATAGACGTCTAGAAAGAGTTTTTCTTTGCATGCCCTGAATTTGTTCTGCTCTTCTCTTACTAATTTCGCATAAAGCAATTGTTCCAAGACCGTATGCACTCTCCTCTCTTTGTCTTGCTCTTTTATAGTAATATATCATTTCGTATTATTTTCTTTAGCGGAAAAGTTTGTTTAGTGCAATATAATTTGATAAATGTTTTCAGCCGGCAGATTATCAAAAAATTTTCATCGGACTGAACTGTGGGGCACCTTTGGTGTACACGAGAGGTGGATCAGATGAGGCAAGACGCCCAGTCACATGGAGCAAGACGCCCAGAGGGCAAGACACCCATCTTCAATACAATGCTCTTTATAGCACTACTTCAATGACAGTTTAAATAGCACAGTAACATTTCTAAATGATAAGTTGTCCATGAAAACAAACGTCTTTGGACAACAGTAAAACTATATAATTTACATATAAAAAATAAAAACAGCAAATGCTTACATCAGCTTTTGCAAAATTTGACTTTTGTTGATAATGAACAGGAAAGGAAGTTCTCTTTCAACCGGAAATTCGATCAACAAAGTGATTCAAACTAAAATTTGGGTTCGTCATATTAGATGACTGAGAAAGTGCTCATGGGCGTCGTACCTCCCAAGGGCATTTTGTCCAATCGTATACCCTACATGTATGTAGACCTACCCTTGCATACATGCAGTACGTCTATCTCACTGTGTGTCTGTCTGTCGCTGTGATTCCCTGACTCTGCCTTTCAGACGATTTGTGATTGGATTTCTGTGGTTTGACCACTGGATCGATGAATTCCTAAACCTCAGCAGAGAGAAATAAAGCGAAGAATAATGCGCAGTTGATCGGTGCAGGAGAGCGAGCGAACGATCCAGCGAGAATAGAAATGGAAAAATCCCGAAGTGACATGACTTTCGCCCTTTATTAAAATTCTCCGCAGGCGTAAAGTAGGAGGAGGAATGTGTGGAGGAGGAGAACGCAAAAAAGGAGGAGGAATGAGTGGAAGATTAGAACGCAGAAAAGGAGGAGTAATGGGTGGAGAAGGGGAATGCATTTTAAGAAGGAGTGAGCGGAGTAGAAAGAGGATCAGCAGGAGGAATGCTGAGAGGAATAAGAGATGAGGCGGGAAAGTAGTAGTAGGTGGATGTTAAGGGTGTGAGCAGGATTAAGAGAAGGAAAAGAACGAAAGGGTATTACAAAGAGGCGACGAATTAGGAGGAAGAGGAGTAGAAGGATGAGGCCCAGGAAGATGAGAAATATGAATATGAACATTGGGTAAGTAGAAGAGGACCTGCATGTGAAGGTGAATGAAGAAGGGGTGTTAGGGTGGAAGAGGAAGTGGATTAGGAGGGGAAGGAGGAGGAAGAACGAGAGAGGTGAGGAGGGGTATAGGGGAGAATGGAGGGGTGTAATATGGATGGATCGAGGTTATAGACGACGGAGTTGATGCCTTTAAAGAAGCTTGAAATATTAGTATGCCTCTGTGCGGTCACATAATATTTATTATCTGTAAATAGACACAAAGCAGCCGAAGACAATGAAGACAATTCAATCGATCAACTGCTCTCGATCGTTCATCATTCTTAATCTCTTTCAATTTCCATAACTCTGTAGGGTGCAGAGGCCACCGATTCGAGGATTTTAGTTACCCCTAAAACTACCCATGCACCAGGGCCACAAGTATCAAAGGCTTCATCGTCCGATTTCACTAACCCTAACTCGCATCAAACAATATCAATAGTCGCTAGATCCTAGTCCTGAATCTTCCTAACTGACTTCCTACCATGTCCTCAAATCCTGATATCATAATGGTTACGTCCGTAGATTCTAATCCTTCATGACATTCTCGTTGCAAGTCCTTTATCCTTCTTATATCTTAGTAATTCGGTTCTTAACATGGCGCTATCCCCGCTGTCTAGCTCTTATGATCATCTATTGTCAAACTATTAACCATTATTCCTTAGTCCGGATGGCATTATGACTCAGTTCAAAGCGCGTGCATATGATTATAAACAAGTCCTCATGACTAAGTTCTGACGCCATAAAAAATCATACTGACCGTAAATACATTTAGTCCTTCACTAATTTAGTTCTCACCCTGCACTTAGTCCTCACAAGTTAGTCCTCTAGCGATCGATGTTCTTAGTCCGGACCTTCTCACAATATAATCCTGACATTGTCCTTGGTTCTGCATTCTCAACAATTAGTTCTGACAATGTCACGACTCCACGCAGTCAGCATTAGCGTCAACTGAGGAGTTTATTTAGCGCCGCCAATTGGGAGTCAAAGGATGCCTCCCAGTGGCCAATAAATATTCCAGTGGTCCGTGCGACCATCGGGTTTTGCAACGTGTGAAAAATGAAAGCGCTTGGGAGTGGCATCGAACGGCGTCTTCTGAGGAAAGGCGACGACGTCGATGACAATGAAGAGGGAAAACTTATGACCCGTGTCAAGCTTCGACGCCGCCAGGTGGTAGAGGTAACGTATACCCACAATCGTAGCAGTTGAACATGTGGTGCAGGTTAATACTACGGCTTGAAAGTCATGACTGGAAACCACATAAATACGTAAACCTAATCTAGTCTAGACTGGTATAGAGGGTGACTGTGTAATGAGTGTAGTCAAATCTAGGACTGTACCGTATAGTCGCTTCGAATTCGCTTCCGAGCCGAATAGTGGGCCAAATAGCTATTCGGTGTTGGGCCGAATACTAGCCGTCGGACCGAATACGAATAGTGGTCACGTGACATCTGTTTTTGCACAAGCAGCGGATGCTAAATAAAGTGGACTGAAGTAACTCTCTACTGCCTTGACCACGGTATCCCAGTGTCAGTCGTCTCATTTATAAGTTTAGTCAGATTAGCTCCATCTCTGTTTATACAGACTGACAGAAAGATGCAAAAATCACATGCAGTCAAAGGTTTACTTTTAGTTTATGTATTAAATTTACCGAACTGAAACTTATGCTAACACTTAAAACTTAGAAATTTCTCGGTTAACCTATTTTGTACACTATTCGTATTCGGCCAAATAGTGAAAATCATCTATTCGGCACAGCCTTAGTTAAATCTAATTTGTTCTAATCTAATCTACTGGAGTCTAGTCTAGTCTAGTGACTGACCTTAGTTGATTTCAATCTATTCAACTATAGTCTCATATAATTACCGGTATCTGTCGAATTCCGTAGCGCTGATATATCTTAATGCACAAGCCATTATCAATGATGGATTGAAACTGAAATATTGTAGTCTATAATTCGTGATCCACTGGAGACTCACGACTTGTAAGATATCAGCAGAAAAGAACCGACCAAACTTGATAGCGAAAGAGGCAACGTACACGTATCCTCAATGAGGTGCTGAACAGCAGCCGAGAACAGAGATATTCTGGTAAAATGAAAAGCAAGAACTTCCAATGGCTCTAGAAGTCAATCGGTGAACTGTGTTGTTGCATTGGCTCATATTTATGATTCTTCTGTTCAAACTAACCTTGTTACCCCGTGAAGAATCACGGGCTTGGGTCTACTTTTATAATTGGGGACCGCATCTTACGCATGATATAATGGGTAGGAGCTCTTCTAGATAAATTATTATTGATTATTATTATTATAATTATAATTATTATTATTATTATTGTTATTATTATTACCCGTGAGAATGACGGGCTTGACATCATTTTAACCTCGACATAATTATTTGCATTCGTTCACGGTTCAACCTCAACTGGCGCTCTGCTGGAGTTTCATCCATTACCGTTTCATCCATAAACAGCCAGTTTCAACGTACACAACAACAGTACCGGGTGCAGTAAGGTTGGTATCGTAATCTCAAAATTTCTACAGCTTCCATAATAGCGAAGTCGCGGGCGCCAGAATACTTCACCTGTTGCTTCACCTGGGTGCAGTGCTGAATAAAGCGCAACGTTAAGGTATGACACACGCACTGAATGACAGACACGTCACTTAGGTAATTATTATTGTTGATTGTTTGTATACTGTTGGACCACAGGCGGCGATCTCGTTCGACAGGTGGGAGGGGACACCCAATGATAGAAGTTGAAAGTGTTAGGGCACAAACGTATAACGTGTCCCCTCTTTGTAAAAAGGTGGGGGAACTTGTCCCCCTCAACTCCCAGGATCGCCGCCCCTGTGTTGGACAGATTTAAATGAAATTGGATTGTCTGCTTCATTGGCAGCTAGTATAATGAACGCAATATGGGAGGCATGTGTTGAATTTTTGGTACTTCCGATACAAGACCACAATCGGGTGCGCTCTTATACCACCGCCAGTATAATACTTGCGACCAGCGGGGACGCCATCCGCAAGCCATCTCTTGCGCTATGAAATAAGAGCCGTCGTTGCTATGGATCGGGTTGCTAATGAGATCAGGCAGTCTTGGCGTGGGACGAGATGAATGGCTTGCCATTCCCCAAGAACATAAAGCTACAACTGTTCTTCGTAAGCGAGCTTTTCAGTGGCTAAACCTCCTCGACTTATTCTCTTCCTCAATCTATCCGTTCTCGTCAGTCGCTTATTATTACGTTTCGTCTTCAGCCTAAGATTTGCGTTCTAAGATGAATATCCATCCATATCCTTTTCTGTCTGTCTGTCTGTCTGTCTGTCTCTCTTCTATCTCTATTCTCTTTCTCTCTCACTCCTCGCTGTCTCTGTCTCTTTCTGTATGTCTGTATGTTTGTATGTATGTCTGTCTGCCTGTCTCTCTCTGTTCCTTTTCCCTCTCGCACTCTCTCTGTCTCCCTCTGTCCCTCTTTGTCTGTCTCTCTTATCTTTCTCTGGATGTCTCTGTCTTACTCTCTGTCTCTCTTTGTGTCTCACTCTCTTTTCAGTCTGTCGCTGTCTCTCTCTATTTCTTCATTCTCTCTGTCTCCCTCTGTTCCTCTCTGCCTCTCTACATTGTCTCTGCCTCTCTCTCCATTCCTGCTCCTTCTCTCTGTCTCTTACTGTCTCTCTGTCTCTCTCTTCTCAGTCTCTCTGTCTCTGTCTCTGTCTCAGTATCACTTTCTCTCTCTCTCTCCTCTCTCTATTTGTATCTCTCAATTTATTCTCCCTCTGTCTACCAATGTCTCTCTCTGTCTGTCTGTTTGTATGTGTCTGTGTCTCAACTTCTGTGTCTTTCTCCGCGCACACTGATCTTCTGAATATTTATCTGATTGAGGTTGTAGCGCCATCGATTGATGTCCCGTATATTAGACACCGATGCAATTAAAGTAACCTTAAAGTTAATTAAATGAACTTTAATCCAACAATCGATCGACCAAGGTGATTGGTTGTCAAGGTGACCAAGAAGCAGGATAGAAGGTCGACTGTTCTTCGATATAAAGCTAATTAGAAAGCCACCTTATTAGAGGCTAAAACACCAAATTTAGACAGCGTGCACACCTGTTTATACATGTGAACCTAACCCACGCACACACATCCCCACACATCACACATACATACATACATAAATACATACATACATAAATACATACATACATAAATGCATGCATTCATACATACATATGTGCATACATACAAAAATGCATGCATACACACATACATATATGCATACATACATACATACATACATACATACATACATACATACCATGCATACATACATACACACATATATACATAGATACATGCATACATACACATACATACATACATACATACATACACATACATACAGAATGACTATAAATATGATTTGTAAAGCGTGAATGTGAGCATCAAAGATTGCTGATAAAACGCAGGAATCACAAATCGTCGATCAGAGTGAAAAATCACTCAGAAGCTGTGCACCGATTGAACTTCGACCTATAACCCCGATATACCCATTGTGGTTGTAATTGAGTTTAACGAGTCCACGGTCTAGATGCTGACAATGTTACTGATGAGTATGTTCCTCTGTGGATAACGGAGTGATGCGACAGGGAGTCGCGGGGGAAGGAAATGCAGAGGAAACTGGAAAGTCATTTTTCTTGAGCATACTTCGGATTCTGTGCTTTCCAACGACTAAACGCTCTTCTCAGCAATGTCTGCTGTTGTCGGACATTATTGTCTGTCTAAACCTCGATGGGTAATAACTAGACAGACGCAGAGATGAGTAGTCTTCCAAACTAATCCGTCTGAAGAAGCCTCGGTTTATGAAATTGGGTGACCAGTGCTATCCCTCGCCGCCTCGTCTTTCCACCGACAGTGTACGGTCAATGCATTTATTATGGCATAGTCGACTAAGGGTCGCAGATGGAGCAGATGGGATTTGCGATTGAACTGATTCCATAACCGGTTGATTAAAAGATTAATGAATGTGATTAGATTAGCTTAGTTAAGTTGAGATAAGATATACTCCTTAAACTGGTGGATCAAATGATATATCAGATTATCTTATTTCGCCTGAGATTAGATTATCCGTTCAACTGACTTGGAATCCTGTTGATGGCTCTGAGCGGTCGAAGGACGCGAACTGTTCGAATGGCCGACAGATTGAGATTCTGTGAATCAACACCATATTCAATGGCCCTGCAAGTGAAACGCACATTGTCATGCCATTGTTATCTAATGCTGTCTAGTAGTGTTTACCCCTTTATAACCTGCCCTGATCTTAAATAGTCAAATTTAGTCTTGCATATGTGATCTGATATACTCTGGTCAAATACAAGTAAATCTGATCCACATTGACATCTGACTGACATTTCGGTGCCTTAGACCATAGGATCTTAGCCTTTTTCGGTGTGCGACACACCTAAGGTTGTAAAAAAACTTGGAGACACACCATGCAATCGTCATAATCGACAACACCCCAAAAAGTTTTTTTAAACTAGCTTTTTAATTGAGAAATGTAAATTATTCACAATTTTATGAATGAAAATGTTCATATTGAACACTTTATAGTTTCTAATGATTTTAAGATTCTTAATTCAACTGATTTAATTCTAAAATTCCTCATCACGTGCTGAGGTACACCAATTTATCGTGACACACCAACGACACACCATGCTTACTCGACACACTGCCAGTCATTTCACGACTCACTAGTGTGTCGCGACACACCTGTTAAGAACCTTTGCTTTAGACTGTCATATAGAACTTACAAAAGTGCATGAATGAAATGTGATGTGATGTGATGTAATCGAACATTTGTATAGAGCCGCTCCAAATCCGCAGTGCTGTCAACGGGCGTCAGTATCAGAGACAGGTGAGTCAGCGTCTACGAACTGGGACAATAAGAGGGCTAGAAGGCCAGACGCTATTCATCTCAAATCAATTCAATCCAATATAATTCTTGAATTTTCAATCAATAAAACTTGATACAGCTACTTTTCGATAAATCTACTCAGAGGCGGTTTCTGCGCTGGTCAGCATATGAGAGGCTAGGGACAAAACCCGACGCTTGTCCCCTCCTAGTTATTGAGATAAAAGGTGAAAATTTACTAGGTGAGACGGGTCAAAACACAGAAAATTGTCTCACGGTATTTTTTTAAATAAAATAATCAAAATTTATGGTCCACCCCAAACCTAACTAATTCAATCCAATTCAATCTGATCGAATCAAAAGAAATCTAACTTGATCCAAATCGATGTACTTATATATCCCACGTACTGTACTCTCTTCCAATTAAAACCAAACCTATTCAATCTAATCTCAATGAAATATCCTGACCTCTATAGCGCCTTTTATCCTTCAACCCACCCTGCAATGACGATGAAGAGGTCGAGACGATTCCATGTGTCTCCCAGGTAGGCCTTCTTTCCGAACATACCCATGGCGAAGACCTTGACGCACATCTCGATGGCGAAGAAGGCGTAGATGAGGTGGTCGAAGCCCTCCAGCATCTGACAGCGAACGGTGGAGCAGTCGACATCGACGCACGGCTGGTACATGCCGAGGGTGAGGCAATTGAGCAGAATGATGGCCATGCTCAACCGCTCAAACCACGTACAACGAGGAGCAACGGTCAAGGAAATGATCGAATCGTCGATGCATAATATTATGCAATTGTAATTGAAAATTTTTATAGCACCACTCGATATCAGAGGTGTAATAAAGGTCACCAGATGAAAGATTACCCTGCACGTGTGCACGCATGACATTATTATCTATGTATTTTTGTGTGTGTTGTCATGTGACTTTGTCGTATTTTTTGGACCCCGTGTTATTAAAATAACATGGCAACATGACATGATGAATTCTACTTATTTACTTTTGCATAAGAGATTTGTAACATCAAAACAGAATGTTTAAGTAAGGCTCATTAGGTATAGGATAATCCATAAGAGTTACCTACATGTAGATCCTGTAGGAGTGTAGGCCGGACCACCCTCTCTCTCGACAACTAACATGATAATAAGGTCATTATTTGAAAGGTTGCTTGGCAATCCTAGTTAGCAAAGTACACGAAGGTGCGCTTTAGCAAACGGAAGAGAGCTGTTATTGTTAAGAGATATTAGCAAATGTATTATCTTGGAGATGACCATAACCAAAAGATAAGCAAAAGAGATCCGGGATTAAGATGATCAGACGAGACGATGAAGAGACGATCCATGGTTGAGATGATGAGATGATTAGCTGATCAGATAAAGAAATGACCAAAGGATGAGATGATGAGATGATCAAATCAGGAGATGACCAAAGGATGAGATGATCAGATGACAAGATGAGTAGATGATCCATGGATGAGATGATCAGATGAGGAGATGATTCATGAATGAGGTGCGGAAATGATACACGGTGTAATTGTCCAGAAGAAGCTTAGACGAGATTATGCCAGTAACCAATCGGTCATGGGCTTAGCTCTCGTCCTCCGACACGGAGAGTAGGAGACCTACTGGTTAAGGACCTCGCACCTCAGACGATTACTGTGTAAGGACCCTTATGAAGCTTTTCTTTCATAATTGTTCAGAGCAATCGATTTACTCTTGGTCATTATATAGCGCCGCTAAGTAAATGCGTAATGATAATAATAGTAACACTAGCAACAGCAACGCGAAGAGCAAAGGCAACAACAGTGAAACATACAGATAACAATATTTTGTAATTATCTTGGAAATTGAAGGGCCCAAGAGGTGAGATCTCGTGGAGCGGATTTGACGTTGAAAAGTACTGACAATACAACGTTGATAATTATTTCGACGGCGAAACCACAGATCGTAACACGACAAGAGACCCATGAGAAGATTACAAGGCAAACCTTAGAGAAGCTGTGATCCAAATCAACCAAGACGGGGAGCATGTCATGTCAGATCAGACGCAGACATAGGTCCCTACTAGACTGTATCAGAATTCACTAGAACGGACTGGGCAAACCATTTGAGACTAGACTCTGCAATGATACAGGATATGACGAGCCTGTTTAGACAAAGTAGAACGGATCAAGCAAATAATTATAGACTCGATAAGCCAGATTATAATCAAGTATCAGAGAACTCCTGGAATTTTTCTGCCTATGGATCCAAAATTTCAGTCGGTGAGCCTGTATACGGAGCAAGAATAGTTGGAACTACATGTAGAAAAAATCTTTTCTTTTCTAGTCTATTGTAAAAAAATTGTCAATACGACCGGCCAGCCGATATTAGGCCTGCAGCCAACAAGCAACAAAGGCATAGCGCCCAGTCTGTGGTACACACAAACGTACAAACATGCACGGACACACATGCAAACGTATACCCGCACGCTCATACACACGCGAATATATTTCGTCTGAACAGAATTTGCTTGAACACAGCAGATTTTCTCACGGTTGCTGAATACAAACGGAATCAATATGTCATAAGATCGTTATTGGTTCGCTATCTGTAATAAAAAATTACTTCTACTCAAACCATGGTTATAATAGCCCATTATAATACGTGTCGTTTATTGGTTTATTCAACGTCCCTCTAGATAATTCAGACTTAGAAGTTTTAGACATGTTTTTATAAGCTCGCTGATACGAGTCATAATATTATATTAATTCCAGTTTCTGCAGCATACGTGTATTGAATCACGAAGGTTATGTCGACATTAGCAATCCTCGTTGCCACAGTTAGATGTAGTTTTGAGCACTTTATATAATATAAACGATGTTAAAATCTGCGTACACAGCTGTTACTTGTTTTTCTTTGGGTTGAAAATAAGTTTCTTTGCAGGCATTGGCATCCTGTCGTTAGTGCAACTGGAAAATTTTACTCGACTATGAAACTCAGAGTATGGGAGAAGAGGACTGAAAGAGGGTGATTAGAAAAGGAATAAGGACTCGAAGAAGATGAAGAGGTAAAGAACACAGGAAGGAGGATGAAGAGGAGTGGAGCATGAAATAGAGTAAATGGCTGGAAGAACAATAGGAGGATGAGGAGAAAAGTAGTAGGAAGAAATGGAGGAGAGAGATGAGCAATAGAAAAGAAGGAGGCTGAAAATTTCTAGAAGAGAGACAAATTAGGGCGAGTGATGGAAGGATATAGGCGAAAAGGAACTGGAAGAGGATAAAAAGAAACGAGGCTGGAAAAGGGGATCAGTAGATGGAGAGAAGTGGGGAGAGAGAGAGAAGTGAGGGATGTGACTAATGGGGTCAGTGGAGCGCATCTGGTGATATGAGTCTCACACAGGGAGCGAACAGCGGGAATCAGATCATTCGCATCATTGATCAGTTGATGCCGAGCATGGATGATCGTACGGAAGGCTACAAAGGCTCAATTCAAACGCAGCGATTGAGCCCACGGACGGCGAATAGGGCGATTAGCCACAGGGCTGTGTTTGGTGGAATGGATGGTGGGGTTGTAAGCGGGAGATGGGTTTACAGATGGGTTGTGCTGAGTAGGATGAATGGTGAGGTTGTAAATGAGATATGGTGCAATAGGAGGGTTGACTTTTGGGTGAAGAGGCTCTGGTTCATATCCGGAATTATGCTTTTAAAACAGATAGTAGTTGATTAATAAGAAAATAGTTAGGCCTTTACAATTGGATATTGTTCTCAGACCTTTATTCATGGCATCACCATAGTCAACCGTGATGCATATGAAGGCACACATTAGATACCCTTAAGCGAGCGATTTGTCATGCGACCCTGATGCAGCTGGTAGAAATACTTTGCAATGTAATGTAATGCAAATCGGCTACCGTGCTCTTAGTCCAACAAATCGGCTACCATGCTCTTAGCCCGACCAATCGGCTACCGTGCAGTGAGATCAATCAATCGGCTACCGTGCTCACCGTGCTTTGAGGAAAACCAATCGGCTACCGTGCTCTTAGTCCGTGCATTGGAGTGTGCTGAGCTTGCGCATGCTGTAAAGAGATCTATTTTTTCTTTTTGACCCTTTCCCTGTCTGGTCACACAAATGCCTTTACCCGCTCCTGCTTCTATCACACGCTTCGGATCCGCTAGTCATTTATGAAGTGAACGACAACCTGTGGTATACCCACAACTCATATACTGAACAGATGTTCCAGCCAGTCATTAATTAATCTTTGATGCTGATTAAGTGACTTCCTAATGACATCTCTCGAGACTAGCATTCGCAGCGGATAACTGGTGATTCTCTGACGAAACTAGATTTCTTTCGTCTCTGAATCGCCAACTAATCGCTGGATAATCGCTGGATAATCCCTGGATAATAGTTCGTCCAACGTGCCTGAGAAATATTCTTCAGGCGGTTTGCACTTTATCGAACCTGCATCCTTGGAATCAGTGAGATCAGTGTATCAATGATATCAATGTATCAGTGAGATCAGTGGAATCAGTGAGATCAGTGGAATAAGTGAGCTCAGTGGAATCGGTGAGATCAGTGGAATCAGTGAGATCAGTGGAACCAGTGAGATCAGTGTATCAATGATATCAGTGGAATCAATGAGATCAGTGGAATCGGTGAGATCAGTGGAATCGGTGAGATCAGTGTATTAGTGAGATCAGTGTATCAGTGAGATCAGTGGAATCAGTGGAATCAGTGTAGAAAATGATGTAACGAGAGTGGCTCCATTAAAGTGTCTCGTCTTTCTTTGTATTACCTTCTTCCTCCTACTCCATCCCTCTTCTTATTCCCTCTTCTTGTTTCCTCCTCATTCTGTCAATCCTTTTCTCCTTATCCTTCTCGGTCGTACGTTAGCACACTACAAGCCATTCCATGTACTCTTCTTCTTTCTTCTCTTCTTCTTTCTTCTTGTTTTCATTCTTCTCTTCTTCCTCTTTTCCTCCCCTTTTCTTTGTGTCTTCCTCTATTTCACCCCATACTAATTCTCCTCTGACTCTGCTCTAATCTCTTTCTATTCTCCTCTACTAATTACTCATCTTATCACTTCTTTTCGCACAAGTCCACTCCGTACAAATTTCCTCTTACCCTTCACTAAATCTTTTAATCACTTTCTTCATTTTTTTCTTCATCCTCCTCTGCCTTTACTCCTCCTCCAACTATTTCGCCTTCTCTGGCACCTCCTCTTCATCATCTTCCTCTTCCTGTTCCTCTTTTTCTTCGTCAGTGCCTTCATTACGGTTCAACGATCAAATGAAACGGTCTTGTGCGTTTTCCCTCCGAGCATGAAGGTTTACATAAACCAACTGCGATTCTAATTGTCCTAAAACACTTGTTCACTCGTTCGTCACCAAGTGACTCTAGCAATCAGCGAAGCATTAAATAGGATTTTGACGGAAGGCAAAGACAGGAAGTCTATTGCCGTGCTTTAGGGCCTTCCGCTGAAGCCTTTGTCACTCGCAGAAAATGCGAGAAAAAACAAGAGGTATTTTCTGCGCTTCATGGAACGCCGACGTCCACCATATCCACTGACATATAGGATTCAGCGATTACTACTTCAATCGCTAGTGAGAGACTGCTCATAAAGTTAATTACAACAACACAGTCTACATTATTGGTATCGATATTTATTATTACAGCAACTTTACATGGCGCCCTTTCAAGGCCATTTTCTCAGAAGCGCTCCCAACCCAGCCTCGATCAAACCGCTCGTTATAATATGGGACTAATGTGATACACCACCTACTTCTTGTTACTATATAGACTAGAATACAAACTGTCTGGCGACAAAGCAGACTACATATTGCAATGTTCTTGAAATTAGTCAAAACGAAATTGTAATACAACTGGGCAGAGCAATCTTCTGATAATTTGGTGCCCTAGGCAGACATCTATAAGAGCGCCTCCACTCCCGTTGCATGAACAGTAAGACGTGAGAAATATGGGGTAAGATGCATAGTTCGCGGAGCAAATAAAATTAGTTTTTTTTAAACAAAAATAATATTGACGATTCTGACATAGGAAAATTGCTAGGGAATGAAAGAGGGAGATTCAATGAGGTGCTCGGAGATTGAATATTGTTGTTGGAACTTGAATTAGCCTAAAGATATTCTTGAATAACTAATTCAAGAATTGATGTTTTGTACTATCATAATATTGGATACCTGAAATTTTTTTTTCCATTAAATGTGGCGCCCTAGGCGGCTGTCTATGTCGCCTGTGCCAGGAGCCCCGGCTGCAAAGCCGGGGCACATACAACGGCGTATACTACAACGATAGTAACTCACGGATGCAGACGACTAGGCCTGCTATTGTCATAATGACGACTTTTATGATTAGACGGCGATTGTTTATAGATACTGAACATCGTGGAGACAATTTAACAGCCCTCGTGGATTCTATCGGCGTGTTACTGTATCCTCTAACCTTACACACACACACAAAATAATTATGTTATATTACGTCCGTTTTAGTAGAGTTGAAGGAGGGGAAGATAAACAAGTAGATGAGAGGGCATACGAAAAGGTTGTGAAGAAAGTTGTGAAGAAGAAGGAAAAGAATTTGTAGAATAAGAAGAAACGAAGACGACTGCAACAATGAAGAAACACAAAAAAGGAAGGTAAACTGAAGAAAAATGAAGAGGAAGGAAGGGAAACAGAGAAGAATGAAGAATCAGCGAAAGGCGTAAATGGAGTAGGTCCAACATATCTTGAAACATCTTCTTTCTGAACTGGCGTAGATCTGAAAATGACATCTTGATTTATGAATTTGCCAGGCTAACGTGCACCACTTGCACCACTATTGACTGCCGAAGTTCAATATCTTTAATTAAACGAACTGAGGTCACAGTAAGTGGATTGAAAATACACGTACTCCGATTTGTATCAACGTTTGTATGTCTGCTACTTTCGGTACAGTTTAGAACCACAGAAAACGACCCATTAGTCTGGAACTCAATGCAAAGGTTTATTAATAATGCAGTATAATTGATAACCATATACTAGCTCTGCCTAGCCTAGTTAGCTCTCTCATGGTAATGTCTGAGACATCAGTAACAATGCCAAGGTGGTTGACGACCATGTCACAATACCTGGCCTTTCGGCATATCGAGCGAAGTATCATTCGAGGTCGTTTTCCTTGGTCTTTTTGCTAATGTTGGGCTGAGAACTCCTCTGAGTATAGTTATCCGCTAGAGGTTCTATATAATTCTGAATTGGGCAATGAGCGAATTGGTAATACACCCGAGCGGCATATGAATACACACACAATATTATCTGCTTATTTATCGGTCCGCAATGTACACAAAGCACATATGTGTATATCTGGAAAGAATAGACTAAAGACACAGACGGTCATTCAACCACAGATGCGTCTGAACCATGCGTTACTTTGCTACCTCGCACTTCAAAGCAGACTGTGGCAGCGGCGCCTCGACCGAACGCGGTCCTGTTTTATCGGTCCACGATGTACGTCAAAGGACTAAGAGGATCCCTCAACCGATAGCACGGTCGACGATCACTGCCGATGCAGCCAACAGGTCGTTGTGTTTCACGTGCACGACTGGAATGATGTGTTCCTAGGGAGCGCAAAGGCAAGTGTCCACGCGCGAGGCCTCATTGAGCTTAACATATTATCTGTTGCATGTTTTATCCGATGGGGATAGTCCAAGAATTCCGGGCTCGACTCATACAGCTGAACTTCAGAAATAAATGAAGCCAATTCACTTTCGGAAATATAATGGCATCAATGTATAATTCAAGTGAAATATATATCTTGACCTATTTCTTCCCAGCAGAAATGTCTTGCTAATGGATATAACATTTTTAATTATCGTGCGCATTCTTAACGTATTATGTGCGGTAGTGCTCGTAATTACACAAATCTTCAATAAGTATCACATTTTATTTTGATTACAGGAGACATTGCATTGCCCATGTTGGCTATACGTAGAGACGCTTTGACGACTTGCGGTATTTCTAGACGTTGTCGTTGGAAGAGACGATGATTGTGTTTTAAAATGAAAACTATAACCACGAGTGATCCGGACACGCCACTATTAGCTTTCGTTTTTCGATGAATACAAGTCTAGATTTTAAGACAGAATACACGAATGACATTGTTCACAGTATTTGTTTACCGCTAATCAATATGCACCGTGTTTTTAACTATGGCACTGACAAAAGAAATGTATTGTATGCATACATGTATATATATATATTATGAAATAATGCACACTATATTGTGATACAGTATACTGTATTGTGATACAATGTACATTACAGAATACACTGTAATACATTAGACTGTATTTGTACTGTATTATAATTATCATTGCATTACAATACATTGTGAAAGTTGTATTGCATTGTATTTGTGCTTCGTATTTATAATGTATGCCAGGTGAAGAAACAATGCGTTGAAACAACAGCTGCATCACATTGACCTTCAGAAGCCAACCTCTAAAAAATCACATATTGGCTGACCTGTGGTCACTTTTACACTTCACACTATTTGAGGCGTCTGACATAAAATTGCGCAATATTTTGTGAACGGATTTACGTGGTATCATGTTCAACTTGATATTGCAAAACAGAGAGACCTAAATAGTGTCAACTATCAGCATTATCTATCATGGATGCTACAGTCAAAATTTACCCCAGATTAGCCTCAAGGGGTTAACTATATTGAATTTGGTTTGATTGGTAATCACCGTTCGACCCAAAGAGTTGGTCGGTGCAATCTCCATTATCCAACTGGGTTGGTTCTGTTGCTCGACCCAATTAATCGATCTAACCAATCTCTGAGCTTAACCCAGCGTTTTGGTTGACCCAGAATCTTTCTCGACCCTGTCGATGTAGTCTCTAGGTCGACCAAGCCTTTGGGCCACCTAAATCCTAGATTAGACCCAAATGGTCGTCTGTTCAGGAATACTATGTGAGACGCTGGACTGAAAGCTGGTACGGAGGCTACTGCAAACAGCAGAGTAGATGGGTATAAATAGTGAGATTAAGCAGACGCCGGGTCAGTTGAAACAATGCAGAGGAGCCAATAAAACAGGAATTCCTTCCGAATGAATGAAACCAGAGTATATTCAACAGACGCCACATGTGTTGGAATGTGTATGTATGTGTCTGTATATGTCTGTGTATGTATGGGTATGTGTATGTGTGGATCTGCGTATGTATGTGCCTGTGTGGGTCTGTGTATGCATGTGTCTGTGTTTGTATGATATGTCTGTGTATGTATGGGTATGTGTATGCATGGATTTGTGTATGTACGGGTATATGTATGTGTGGGTCTGCGTATGTATGTGTATGTGTTTGTATGATATTTCTGTGTATTTATGGAGCTGTGTATGCATGGGTAATAGGCATGTGTATGCATGGGTTTATATAGTTATGAATTTGTGTATGTATGGGTATATCTATGTATTGGTCTGTGTATGTGCGTGTGTGCGTGTGTGTATGTAGGCGTGCATGCGCTTATGAACCTATGCATTGCATACCTGAAACGTACTTGATATGTAACTCTTAGCAATAGTAGACAGCGTGTATAAAGCATCCTAGAGAGAGCTTTTATACTACAGACAATGCTACGGTTTTAACCTTTAAGAAATTGTGTGGTTACGGTACTCCGTGTCAGGGCGCAGTTACAAAAATACCGGACCCTCTCCTCGCTGCTCCAGGAACTGAATATCACACTCCTTGGGTTGCTAACACCCAGATTTAAGATCAACTGCGCTAAACTACTGCAATATATATATATACATAAGTTTTTGAAAATATCAGATACGCACCCATGAACCTTCGCAATCTCAACGTTTTCTCTAAGGTCTGGCTCCTCAGCTTCTTTACCGTCTGTTTCTTTATGTTATCACGGTATAGGAACAAGTCGCATATGGGAATATCAAAAAAATGACAATTGTAACAGAAAATAAGATGTTGTCTACGTTTTTTACTGACAAACCGTTAGAAATAGAGTTTCAAGCGGACGGATACAGCCGTGGGAAGCCAAGAAAACACCCGAAGGGCGTCGAAGGAATATTGCGAAAAGGAGGAGAAAATTAGCAGAATTAGAAGATCTGAACGGATGAGAACTAGACGTGATCAAAAGCGTCCAAATAGACAATGGTCGCCAAAGACAATTGATCAGTATCATGATTGTTTTTATGTTTCTGAGCCTCCACTATATAAATACCTTCTCGATGTAATATATTCCTCAAGACGGACTTTTTCATTGGTGGGATTGATCATAAAGGTCGGCCACAGATCAATCGCATATTATCAGATATTCAGGAATTCCTCAATCAACAAGACGTCATCCTTTTACTCAGTTTGATTGATTGTGGACATTTAAAAAAAATCGTCTCATCATTCTGAGATATTAGTCAAGTCACGCGATTAATCAATCATTTTTGCATGGTCGTACAATTGCCTTTATTTTCAAGTTCAAAAATTCCTTTTCGCATTTCATTCTTTTTCCTACTCTACGAAATCACATTCATATCGACCGACCATCACATTACACTATATTTGTTTCAAATTTTTACTGGTCACATTGCAACATGCATAACATCTAATTCTAATAGCATTCTCACAGCTCCAGAAAGCGTTTAAATTATTGTTCGTCTGCATTGCATTCAGTGGACTTGTGCGCACGATACTTCAACCATTCTACGTCAATGCGTAATGTTCAGCGTAATTGCAATTGTAACTCTGAACATTTCTATAGCGCCGCTTGAGGGGACTAAAGAACTCAGAGGCGTTCTCTACGATAGCCTATATGATACTGTTATACAAAATTCTCATTAAGAACAGAAAATATATTTTTAAGTTAGCAAACATTGGAACTTTTGTCAGTGCCATAGTTGCAGTTCGTTCTTGATTCTCATCGTTCGACAGCGGGAGTACAACCCCATAACTGAAACTAAGCCACAAATAGCTTTTTTCTGTTATGGTTGTCTGTGGTGTATACGAAGCATTATTCATCAATGAATTGGTTCTTTGCGACTTAGAAATTGCGAAGTTTACGCTTACAATAACGGTTACGATTAAATATTAGATGATGTATAAGGATGGCGCTATTCGCCTGCAACGACCTTCATCATTTATGACCCAGACATTTAAGGGCAGAAAATCACAGTGGCTTCAACAATCCAGCTTCAAGAACTAAGCGATATGGTTCCAGAAAGGTTTTGATGTTCCTGGACCATCTGTCTGGAATGACTAGACATCGATTTATGACTTTAAATGACGCTTTCATTGAAAATAATGACGATGACGGTCACCGTCATCGTGACGGTGATTGAGACGGTGACAGCGACGGCGACGATGATTGTGATGATAATGATGATGATGATGATGATGAAGAAGATGATGATGATGATGAGGATGATGATGATGATGATAAAAAGACTGCAACGCTGTTTGATGTGACATCCGAAAGCGTCTAGTCAGTTCAAGTATATCACAACACACTGTTGTTCCACGGATCCTCGTGTTTTCAGTCATGGTATAAGAAGCCGCCATGGCCATTGTAAAAATCCACACAATCTCATTAAGTCGCGCTACATCCCATCACAGCATAACCCCCGCGAAAGCGCCTTGTCGCTGACTTCCCGCTGTTGCTTGTCTCAACAGGTTCTCTCGACCGAGCATTGAGTTCCCGATAAATGTCCACTTATTCATTCCTCTCGCGCGTCCAGCCTGTCCAGCTGCCTCTGCTGGACACTCAGATGGACTCGCATTCTGCATTTCCTAACATGAATATTTAATTCGCATTTGCATCGTATATTCGTGCCATTGGCCGTTGTGTAACCAACAAATTTCGGGTTATTTTTGTGGACGGCGTCCATTTCTTGGCCGAATGAGTTTTTCATATATTGTCTTCGTGACACTAGGTGGCGTCTCCGTATAGCATCTGAAAGGATTATGGATCAAAATAAACCTCGTAACTGCTGCACTTTGGCAGTGCCAGTCCTGAGTATGGATAAAGGAAGGGGTGACGCTAATGATTTTTGTTATCAGAGAGTGTCGTTAAACTGGAACTGCTGTATCAAAAGGTCTCATAGCTAGAGAAATAGTCGGAGGATTTCTTCTTAGCGAGGACAATTTAGTGCATGTGCGCTGTTCGTCTTTATAAAGCAACTAATAATAAAGTTATTCCTAATCCAAGACGATTCTAATAACGACGTCAACAATAATAAAATCTATGGCAAAGCAAACACTACTAAGACAATTCTAAGGATGATTTAAGAAAATGTAAAAATAGTTGTCTAAGATAAATGCATTTGAAAGAAATTTTTTTTAAAGACCGCGCTTGTTAGTAATCCGTACGCCTGATATAGCACCCGTAACTAGCTCACAAAATGTAATATTCGTCTAATATGTTCTAGCCGATTCCCCATCATTCCAACATGTTTTGTTATAGCCCATGCATGTTTCCAAAAAGCGTTAAGTGCTAGGAAGAGTTGTATTCGTCCGCTTGAAACCCTATTTCTAACGGTTTATCAGTAAATAAGTAGACAACATCTTATTTTCTGAGACAAGTGTCATTTTTGGGATATTCCCATATGCGGCTTTTTCCATCACGAATTATTGTCATCCACAATGGCGTAAATTTGTGCTATGAAATTGGCCTATGGCGTTCCTTTCATTTTCTTGAGTATTGATTGTTATAGGAATATTTGGCTTAAATATGATTATTTAGTATAATTACTATTTGCAATTATCATGCCCCAATCCTATTCTGGTCTTGTTTAGTCTATTGTATTACATCTTGACAATTCTAGACGCTAGTGAAAGTATGTTTAAAAAATGTTCTGTTTTTGCTATTCAACTCCATTACAACCTCGTTACACCTATTCAGCGAATAAGTGACATTTCATTGCATTCTGCGAAGTAATACTATCCAGGTCTTTTACAGACTAGAATGACTTCTAACTAATCCATTAAGTCTCCGCCAACAGAATCCGATTGCTTCTCGCCAAGCAAAAATCTCCAATATTCATCGAACGTGGAAAGTCATCAGTAAATTGCCCTCCAAGGTGTCATTCCAGTACGGATCTGCGTTCCTTTGCTCTGATCACCCTCGTTCGTCGGGGGCATCTGCCCAGCTTCTATATGCGTCGGATGAAGCCTATAACATCGTTCACAGATTTGTTTAATTCCAGTATTCGTCTCTCCTTCTTCATAACACTCGCCTCTACACTTGAAATTCGCAATTCTTTCTGCCTATTCTCCGAGTCTATAAATCTTGGCAATGTGTAAGTCCCACGGTAATCCTCATGCATTGTTCTGTCTGGTTACTGATGGCTCCATTGTCATCGGCGACCTGCTGCTCAGACGCCTTTGTTAGTCTTATCAACAAAGCCTGTCCTATTTAGCCGGGTTTGGGTTGGGAGCGCTTCTGAGTAGATGTCTTGAAGGGGCGCTATATAAATCCCCAAATAAATAAATAAAAATTATCAGGCCCACCGAGAGGTGGGGGCAGAGGGGCAATACCTAGGAGCGCGGTGAGTCTTAGGGGCCAAGGAATTTAAGTCGACGGGACAGAATTTGGTAGTTATTGAATGATCTTTCTTAAGGTGTAGTTCTAATCCAAAGTGATCATCATACTGAGTTAATTCTTTCGCCCGTGTACACCATAACGGACCCAGGGATATTAGTGCCTTAACTTTAATAAAGCGCATTTTTAGGAAACTCTCGTTAGTCCATCTCTTACGAGCATCTCTTATAATCCCGTTACCTGTTCCTGGCTTTGAATCATTCCTTATGAATAGTTTGTAATCGATCGCTATTATTCTGAGACATACATTTCAGTTCTGAGTATTTTCCATCCGGTTTGGCCTGCGCAATATTACTACAAACCTATTTCAGACTCGTCTAAAAGCCAGACACATCTTTATGCAATGCAATACAGTACAACATAATCTAATACTCAACTATGTATAATCCAACCCAAATACTCCAATTTAATCGCATTCAGTGAGACATAATATACCGTAACGACATGAAATTTTAATCATCAGCCGCCATAATAACTCTATTATACTATGTTATAAAAATAAGTATATTAGAGTAACTCTTATTTATGTGTTTTTAAAAGCTGTTGACCGGTGTTGTAGGATAAAGTGGCAAGACGTTTTATGGCACTATTTATGTGCTTTTCAAAGGTTTTCTCAAATTTTTAAATGCTCATTTTTTTCCAAACTTTCCTTCAAGCTATCGTTAACAGTTGTTTTAGTATTGTGACGGATTTCACGAAATGGATGAAATCACAAAGTTGTCTCCATATTATTGTAATATACATAGTCATTTTTCCTTTTATGCATTTCATTTTATTTGTTCATTACACAGTGAAGTGAAGAAGGAGTGCATTTGGCGATTTATAGCTATAGATAGGACAGCTAACTCGAAGGTCCACCTTTGCCCTGTCGATTGGACTGTGATTGAGTAGGAGCCCATATATAAGCGGACAGTTTCACAAAACGCCTCTTTTAGTAAGTGAAGCAATTCTGAATTCAAGAAAGTGATTTATTTTCATACCGACGCATATAGCATTGTCATTATCAGTTTCTGACGTCAGCCACTTGGCGGCGATGGATACGAATAAATGACCTCAATTGTCCTCGATCATTTGTCAAATAATGGTAATCTAAAGCGCCACTTGAAAGCCAAGTGTAGGCCACCAACTTATTCATGAGCGTCCATTGCTCCCATTAGAGTTAGTCCAGGTTATATTACTTCCTCATTTATATTGTCAATTCAAAGTAGTCTTGGTCTTCGACATTCTCTCTACTGGTCCAAACCGCTAATGTATTCATCAACATCAATCATTGAACGACAATGTCCGGTGGAGTTATCTGGATAGCTAATGATGGTCTACAGTCTATAGTTTCTCATTATTGGCATTAGAATCCCAGCGATTTTCCACGTTCAGCACATTTCTGCTGTAAGAATTCTGTTCTCATCTTCTTTAGCATGTAATTGTATATATCAGCAACTATTGCTGCCTGCTCACCTGCCTGCCTGCCTCTTTTTCTGCCTGCTGCCCTATGTATCCATGTTGTAGTAATGTCGGCTTATTAGCGACACACTTTATCTGCCAGATCAACAACCCCTCATCATTTTTCGGGCTGGGGCTGGCACTTGTGTCCTGCTTTGTGACTGCTTTCCTCCATAGTCTGTATGCCTGACTTCCTGCCAACGTCCTGCCTACACCTCTACCTGTCTGCCCTCCAGTCATCTCACGTCCAGTTTTCCTGGCTCAGTGAACGTCTTGTCGTTCATTTAATTTGTCGGCGGAAACTGAATGGCGCCTTATTCGCAACGATCCAATCCAAACGACCTCGGCCGATAACGAAGAATTATTTCGACGTCTTTTGGAGATTTATTCGATTAAGGTTGAAATCCTCTTCTACTCAGTCGACGTTAAACGAAATATGCCCTCGGAGATTCGACAATTATTCGTCCACTGCAAGGCATTAAAAAACTATACATTGTGATGCATTATCATCATCACCATCCACATCTTATTCATCAGCATGAAAACAGCACAATATAGCACAATATAGCACAATAGAGCACAATGCAGCACAGTGCAGCAGAATACAGCACACCACAGCGCAATGCAGCACATAAACACAATCTAGCATAACGCAGCATATAGCAGAAAAATACAGCACAATGCAGCATAATGAAGCAAAATGCAACAAAATACTGCACAATACGATACAATGAAACCCAGCAGAGTATAATGTATTCACAGAAAACGGTAACACAGCTCAAGGCCTCTAAGGCACTGCACTTAGGCTAAGCGCCGGGCATCAACTACATGTATAAACATAGGCGCTGAGTCAAGTAAAGCGGATGTCCAGAGACGGTCGAGAGAAGCCTTCGTGATATTTAGGAAGACCCAGAGACGACGCTTGGAAGCCCAGTCACGATGCGTAATCTTACTGATCATCACATTCATCAGAAGAAGAAGCGTTTAGACGACCACTTGTTAGACGCCTCTGTGGACTATCATACGAAGCGCTCGTTGTCTTCTTCGCTTTGAAGAATCTGCGGCTGAAACCTCAAAAGGCAACTACAGACAACAACGGACAGACAACAGACAACAAAATACAAAAAACAACAAAGGAAAGGCAACAAAAGGAAACGAAAGCAACAGACAATAAAGGAATGGCAATAGTCAACAAAAGACAACAGACAACAAAGGAATGGCAACAAAAGATAACAAAGAAATGGCAATAGACAACATAAGACAACAGACAACAAAGGAATGGCAACAGACAACAAAAGGCAACAGACATCAAAGGAAAGGTGATAATCTATAAATTGACCACCCCCTTAGGGATGAATGTCTGAGATACGGTCAGTAACCGTCTAGCTGCAGTGGATTTGCGACTATGCGTACACTGACTCGGGAGGAGTGGTGGGACCATGGGACTGGGACGGCATACCCCTATACCATGCTCAACGAATGCTAACCCATCCACGTACTAACCGATCTCTGCATTGCTTAATGTCATTATTATTGCCAACAGGGATGGATTCAAAGGACGCGAAGGCAGTGTCTCGTACTATCGAGCTGAAAGCAAGGAGCAAAGAACAGGTGCTGCGTGATGAATCCATGCATATAGTCATTCACCGTACTTCAAACGACAGGAACGAAGTTTGGATTCTTGGTCTGCTAATACTAGCATCGGGAGATCGAGAGCGGGATCTCCCACTGAGTCGTCAGTGCTGGCAGCAACAGCGACGACAGAGGAGATTGGAAGAGTGTAAGATGAGAAAGTAACGGGTATTTCAGGGCGAGGTACACATTGTCTATTTTAGAAAGCTCCTGATGGGTGCCAAGGTAGATAAGGGAGCCTTTTAATAGAAAAAAATCATACTGAATGAGTCGTTGGAATTGGGTTATTTTGTATTAACGTTATCAAATGATAACCCAAGTTACGAGTTAATAAGAAGGCCAATAACTGTCATTTTACTTCATTTCTATAGACATTGCAAAAATCTAGTGACAGTGTTTTCTGTAGAACAGCTCTCTAATATGAATCTACATTTGACAACTCATGTGACAACTCATTTGACAATTCATTTGACAACTCATTTGAAAACTCATTTGACAACTCATTTGACAACTCATTTGACAACTCATTCAACAACTCATTTGACAACTCATTTGAAAACTCATTTGACAACTCATTTCACAACTCATTTCACAACTCATTCGACAACTTATTTCACAACTCATTACACAACTCTTTTGACTACTGCTCTGACTCTGGATTACTATCACGAACGGATCTCAGTGAGGAGTCTTGCAATCGCCTAAAATCCAGGACAGATTGCGACGATGAATAAACGAATATGATCGATTCATCAAAACAAACACAGACTCAACGATTGATTATGACGCATCGCAAGAGTCACCAGATGTTGTGGCAATCGTATTTATATAGCGCCTTCGCTGGTTCCCACGAAATAATTTACATTTATAAAAATTCAGCAACATCCATAATTTGCATTTGATTGACTGACTGACTGACTGACTGACTGGCTGACTGACTGATGTATGAAGTAGACCGCAACAATGTCAGCAACTGAGGCAACACGCGTCAACTGGAAGAGCCATTCCCATCAGTAAATGGTCCATTGAAATCAATGGCCGTAACTAAGGCGACCTTCATCGACCTCAACGATTAAAGTATGACTGCATTGGGTGAATTACGCCAAAGACGCCCAACATTTGTCAATCATCTGACCCTTCACCGGATCTGATGAACGAAGGACCTCAAATGACCCCACGTGATCTCCTGTGATCTGAACTCCGTCACGTGACCACGAATGGACAATCGTCTGTGACGTTTCCGGTTGCTAAGCAGCCGTGGGTTGAGGAAGGAGAGCGGAACTGAAGCGGTTCAAAGGAGGAGGAGGAGGAGAGGTCGACTAATGAAGACGGACGGTGTCCACTCGACGACTGATGACCGTGTCTCCTCTATTGACATACGACGGTAATGGTCATCGCTCGGTTGTCCATCTAATCATCTCTCCATTCATCCGTTCATCCAGTCATCGCTCCATTCACCTAGACAATCAAATCGCTTCCGTTCCAAAGGCACCATGGAGATTATGCAGTGCCTTAACGATGATGTTAAAAGGTAGTGAATGGATGGATGGATGGATCGATGGATGGATGTATGATTGGCTGGATGAATGAATGGATGGATGTATGATTGGCTGGATGAATGGATAGTTGGATGTATAGGTTGATGATGAAATAATGGATGGGGAGTTCGATAGATGAATAGATAGGTGGATGGAATATAAAGGTATGGTTCGGTGGATATTTGGATGGATTGTTGGATGTATGGATAGATGGACTGATGGAACTATGGATGGATGAATGCATGTATGGGTAGATGGATGGAACGATGGATGGATGATTCGATAGATGAATAGATAGAGACATGTAGATGGATGGATGGATGAATGGATAGATGGATGTATGATTGGCTGTATGATTGGCTGGATGAATGGATGGATGGATGTATAGGTTGAAGGATGAAATGATAGATGAACTGTTCGATAGATGAATAGATGGATGGATTATGAAAGGATGGATGGATGGATGGATGGATGGGTGACAGGGTGGGTGAGTGGATGAACGGATGGATCGATGGATGAGGATGAGATGAGAAGCAGGATAAGAAGAAGATGAGTAGGATGAGGACAATATAGTGGGAGGATGAGTAGAGGAGGCGTTGGAACAGGACGATAATGATAGGAGTAGGAGGGTGTAAGCATGGACAGACGACGGTACGGATGTTACCATATAAATTATGGATCGAGAGATATCGACAGACATTCGTCTATGATTGCTACTCAGTTAAGTCAACTCCAATGTAAAACTGCTTATTATCCATGGCTTGATGTAGCTCCTCTATCTAGTAAGGCTCTTCACAATCGACGTGATTGACTTGTAACCCATTCCGTGGTCTTGGCCATGGAGTCATTGGTGTTAGTTATAAGGCGAACGATAACGAATAATTACTACAATAATGATGATAACGACGATGAAATCGCTGGATTGATATGGCGCCAATAATCACTACGCTCTCGCTCCAAAGGAAACAATCTGTGTGTCTGACGGTTTGAATGTATGCTTATCTGTTCGTGTGCCTATGTCCGTGTATACTTGTCTATGTAACTGTTCGTGTGTAAATGTGTTGCTGGGAGTCTTCGTGTCGCTATATCTTAGTCTGAATGTGAGTCTGCAACTGTCCACGTGTCTGTTTCGTACGCCTATGTCTGATATGTGATCGTGTTGCTACCTGTCTTTTTATATGCTTGAGGCAGCCTGCAGACAGGCACACACGAGGAAAATGAAGAAATGAAGATGAACTGAGAAGGATGATGACAAGGAATGAGAGGCAGACCAGAAGGGAAGAGCGGGATGAGGAGAAAAAGGGCGAGAGTAGGAGGAAGAGAAAGAGGAGGAGAACGAAAGGTGGAGGATTTAGGAAGGGAAGGGGAGAAAAGTAAGAGGAGAAAGATAGGAGTAGGATGAGGACGAGAAGGAGTAAGAAAGGGAGGTTCAGAAGGGAATGGGTAGGAGGAGGAGCTTGCAACGTAGGGGAGTATAAATAGGCCGAGAAGGGTAGGGTACGAGGAGGAGGAAAGGGAGGAGGAGGAGGAGAGAGGAGGAGTAGGAGGAGAAAGTTGTAACGAAGAGGAGTATGAACAGGATGAGAAGAATAGAGTACGAGGAGTAGGAAAGGGAGGAGTAAAAGGAGGAGGAGAGGTAGGATGAGGAGGAGGAGGAGGAGTGTGGAGGAATAGGAGAAGAAGGTTGTGAATAGAATGAGTTTGAAGATGAGGATGTAAAGGAGAGGAATAGTAGCAGGACGATAAAGTGAGGAGGAAGAGAATGTGATTGGTAAGAGGAGGAAGGACAAAAGGGAGATGAGTGGTATGAGGACGAGATTTGAAAGAATTAGAGGATGAGGCTGAGATTGGGAGGAGTAGGAGGAGAATGTTGAGAAGGGAACAAGTAGGAGAAGGAGGATGAGAAGGGAAGAGGTCGAGAAAGGAAGGAGGAGAGGAATAAGAGGTGACCAATGACAGTGACCTAACACCGAACCTCTCAGCGTCGTATCGACATGAGATCGTAACAACGATAGGGGGCGCTCTGCCTTAACCCTTCCCATCGATACGAGAACCATTCTTGCCCTCATCCCCACCGCAGCATCAGCATCAGCAGTAGCATCAGCAGTAGCATCAGCAGCAGCAGCAACTCTGTTGAAACCCAGTGGAATTAAGAACTCTGGGCGAAGTAAGCGCTGCTGGAAATTGCATTGCGGATACTTTGACCATATCCATCGATATTGAACTGGTTTATGTATATATATATACATATATATATATACGAAAGGATGTTCAATACACCCACGCACATACATACATATTTATATTCAACATATAATAAAATTGAGTGTGCAAAACTACCCACATCAATATATATATATATATATATATAATATATATATATATATATAAGGATATAAGATATAATCCAAGGGTGCACGCTGTACGAAGTTAATGTAAAAATTGACATTGCCTTCAAATGACTCATTGCACGTCCTAATGTATGGCAATGTATTTGCATTTAAGTGCATTTTGTTGCGTATTTTTACTCTATTGTATTTCACTGCATTTCAGTGTATTTTAGCAGGTATAGACGCCCGTGTAATTATATGGGCATGTCTGTGTATATAATTATAATTATGTATGTACATGTAAGTCTTCTATGTATGCAACGTGCAGACATATATATACATATATGGTAAATGTATGCGCGTAATGCATTTGCGAGAATAACAAATTACATGACAAGCGTAATCTAATTGCAGATTACAAAAATTAATTACCTTAAAGCAGAACAAAATAAAAATTACCAGTCACAGTAATGATACAAGTTATGTCATTTCAACCATACATCAATTAATTAACCGCAAATTTCTTATATATATATATACATATATATAAGCATATATATACACACGTACTTATATACATGTATATATATGTATAATATCCAGTTACGGGTGCACATAGCGATGGAAGCTGGCAAGGTACTTGGACCTAAGCTGATGTTAATCTTTGGCGCATAATAACAGAACCACGATTTAACGCAACGACATCATCGATCGTCGTAACAGACAATGGCAGCAGTAGACAGGAAGACAGGAAGCCTTCCGTCAACAGCGGAAATGGTCGACGTCATAGCAGGCCTAAGCATGCCTTCTTCTATCGACAACGACACTCCCGGGCTAGACATTGTGATCATCGATGCAGTAGTTGCTGTAATCATTTTAGTTATGATCAGCTTTCGTCGTCTGATCACCATCATCATCATCATCATCATCATCATCATCGTCATCTCATCGTCATCATCATCATCACCACCACCACCACCACCACCACCACCATCATCATCATCATCATCATCTTCATCATCATTACAACCACCACCACCATCACCACCACCACCATCATCCTCATCATTCATCATCGTCATCATCATCATCATTTGTAGTCGACTCTCGTCACAATCGTTATCGCCGTTTTCCTCATCATCCTTATTATCGTCATAGTCGTTGTCATCATCGTCGTCATCATCCATCATCCATCATCATATTTCTCTTTATATAGTCGTAGTGCCCATGGCTTTCACGTGATCGTAGGGCATGAGTTTCATGAGGCATATATATATATTATATATATATATATATAATGTGTGCATGCGTGCATGCTTCTCACGCAATATATATATACAGACTTAGGCAAAAAATGTGAAATTTCTGTGACATAATTATTTTGGCCTATATGCAATTAGTTTTTTCATTGTGTTTTATGGCGTCGCTAGTCCTCTTAGGCGCCGATCTCTCTTCAAAAGCTGTAGCAACATCTATAAAGACTCCTCCTCCTTCCAGTATTTATTCAACGCGCTCAAAGAAAATCGGCGCCTGGATACTCCGTGACTATACATGTATTCCACACATGAACTACGCACACACACAAATATACACATTCACGCGCGCACACACACACACACACACACACACACACACACACACACACACGCACACACACACAAATAGCGATAAGCATGAAGATACTTAAACATCTTAATCCGCTTATGGAGACAAGCAATGTACATACGCTTTGGTCGATGACCGTGGCATGAAATAGTGTCCGATTTCTTCAGACCTTTCTTTGAAGCAAACACAAACTCGTTTCGTAATTCGGAATGGTCTCTTTGGAACCAATAAATAATCGTCGCTGGAGATGGAAAAAGAACAACGACTACAATTCCACATTCGTCGTGGAGAGACAGGAACAGAGGAAAAGCCTCTTCAGGACGAAAAGGCTTCGCTTGTTGGCAGTCCATAGTCGACGGGCTCTCGATATATCATGCACAATTGTCTCTGTAATCTGTACGCGTGTACGTATTTATGTACGCACGTAGGCCTATGTAAATGCAAGTTTTTAAGTAAATGAGAAACTATATATATATATATATGTTTCGTAGGTTTTTGTACATGTAAATATGTATGCATGTAGTAATGTAAACACGTAGGTACATATATATTGTAAGTGAGTATTGAAGCATGATTGCATGTATGCACTGAATATGTGCATTCTCATTCATTCACTCGTAACATTTACGTAGCGCTATACTAAAGTGGCGACGCTATAGAATTTCTCGTATTAGATTGCAATGATTAGTTAGACTAGTGCTATTGGTCACGCGAGCTATTTTAGACCTAGGAAGGCGGTTCCTGGGATCACACGGGTCATACCATCCTCAATACGGGCCATGCCACCCTTCACTCAGGGTGAAAAAGCCTCGTATTAGAGCTTCATTGAGCCAGGATCATGTCGGGCGTTTTCCTATAATATAGGTCATCAATGATCTTGGAAAGCAAGCATACAGTTCTAATTAGTTCATTGTTGTTATTATTATTATTGTCATCGTCATCATCGTCCTCGTCATCGTCATCTTCGTCGCTATTATTATTATTATTATTATTATTATTATTATTATTATTATTATTATTATTATTATAATCATTATTATTGTTTTTATTATTATTATTATTATTATTATTATTATTATTTTCATCATCATTATTATCTTGGCGGGTAGATCATAAATGATTTGTCTGGCACGCTACTGTTATCGACACCCTTGCAGAATCAAACCGCAGCAGATCAGCTGATGTCGAGATAAACATTGTAATCTTGTTCGGACCCAGTAAAACAAGATGGTCTTGCACTGATATACCTCAACTGCTAGCACCTGGTCCAAAGAACAGCATTCAACTGGCAGATAACAGTTCTCCACCAGCTTCACAAAATTTCATGTAGCGATACCTGCAGCTCTGAATTGATGCCATAGACGAAGTCATTAATGGTGGAAATTGAATATGGTTGAATGGCAAAACGATGGCACGAAGGCCAGACGGACACAGGTTCAATACCCGATAGCCTATTATTATGAACTAACTGCTCTATAATTTAGTAGTAACATATGCTTACAAGGAAAAACAGATGATCAAAAATTCGCAGTAATAAATAATACGATATACTATTATAATCATCGTAATCACCATCATCATTATTACTATCATCATCATCATCATCATCATCGTCATCGTAATTGTAATCATAATGGTCATCGTCGTCGTCATTGTCATCATCATCATCAACATCACCATAATCATCACCACCGCCGCCACCATCATAATCATTATCATCATCATCATCATCATCATCATCATCATCATTATTATTAATATTATCATTGTTATTATTATCATCATTACTATTATTATTATTATTTTTATTATTATTATTATTATTGTTATATGGATGTTTATAAAGCGCAAGTTTATTAACTAAATCACCGCTGTTACCGACTTTACCAGCATTGTGAGCATCACTTGAAACCACCGCCTACTCAGTCACTTATGTAGCGCTATTATCGTTACGTACACCCGACCTACAACAATTAATGTCCTACTTGTCGACATCAGACTGCATAATATTCTCACTGTGGAGATAACAATTGCAAGAAGAGTTTCTGCGCGAAGTGACAATGTTATGCATGGCTTCATCCGTCTCTTGATCAACATGTCATTATCTCAAGGTTCCGCTCTCCTCAGCAGCGATTCGCTTGACACGGTCGAGCGGTTGAGGATTGAAACCAATGCATCCGAACATTTATATAGCTTCTTTCGCTATGCATGACTGCCGGTGACACTGGAATTCATCCGATCAGGCTGGACGCTGGTACGGCTTCGGTATTGATGATGCTGATGATGATACTGTGTAGAAGATATTACTTCGGATTGTATAAACTTTATTGCTGTGCACCAGACCGGACCAGACTGCGCTATACTTCCGTGGCACAAATAGGGCTGTCGTTAAGCTATACTGATCGAACTGATCAAACGCTTTACGAGGAATCAAATCAAATCATTTTTTATTTGCTCCTTTTAATGCACAAAAATTTAAACATCCAATTCACCAAATTAATGGCAGCAAATGGGAAGCCCAGAAAGGTCGCAAGATCCACTAAGTAGGGCCACCCTCAAAACAGTTCAGCTTAGCTACATCAGTGTTAAAGACAGTACAGGAGTAACAGTTTTCAACTAATATCGTAGCTAACATCTTAATTAACGACGAACATCTAGAATAACGACGAACAGCGACTTACTATAACTTTTAACATAGCCTTATTACTCTTTCGCACCAAGTGTGAATGAAGAGAAATAAATCAGGTTATGATAGAGTAAAACGAGTCAGACTGGAATAGAATAAAATAGGATAGAATGAACCATAATAAGTGAAAAAGAAAGCAACAACTTAGAATAACCTAGAATATTATAACAGAATAGATAGGGATGACCAAACATGAATTTATTTGGAGGATTTATTTATTTATTTGGAGGATTTATTTATTTATTTGGAGGATTTATTTATTTATTTGGAGGATTTATTTATTTATTTGGAGGATTTATTTATTTATTTGGAGGATTTATTTATTTATTTGGAGGATTTATATAGCACCCCTTCAAGACATCCACTCAGAATGGTGGCAAATTCAAGTATGCTAATATCTAACTCCAGATGGCACTGCTCGGGTAAATGACTCGGCTCGTTTAGGGTCTTCAGTCAGTTGACAGTTAGGGTCAGTTCGTTCTAGTCGCTTGTGAGATAAACGGATGGAGAGAAATATGAGAAAAGAATAATAGCAAGAACGATTTTCTCTGGACTCTGTCACTGTGCGTTCTATATTAACTCGGGGATACATAGTCATAACCTGTTCAATTCTTCTTCGAGATCATCTCTGTTATTCTCTAATCTAGTCCAGTCTAGCTTAGTCCAACATAATCTCGTTTGATCCGGTTTATGCTATAGTCTCATACAGTCAAGCCTATAGTCCAATCGAGTTTAGTCCAGCTTAGGTTAGTTTTTTCTAAATCTGGTCGATGTGTGTGCATTTTCGTCCGGTGTAGGAAAGTCTAGACACATGTGAAGCATAATGGTGGAGACAACGTATTCGATATCCGACGCTTATCTTTAATTATTATCTTTCATACTGAAAATTGTAGTGATCAAATCGAGCAATTATCGGCGCCTAGAACGTCTGGATTCAACACTGGCAGGCACTATACAGTATACAATACGCATGCATACATAATCTGAACATTAAATTTTGAAAATACTGCATGGTGACATCTGATGTCTTGATGTCGACGATATGAAAGTTAGAAGATAACTGAGTTTGCGGTGGAATAATTAAAAATAAACCGACGCAGTTTTTCGTCAGAGATTCATCAGCTAAGTAGGCTTACGTTATGGGCACATCTTTATCACGCAGGTGGCTGGGCTGACATCTTATTCATCAATGGATATACACTATGTCCGGAAATAAAGGGACCCCTAATGATAGTATGAAAATAAAT
This sequence comes from Bimastos eiseni, assembly GCA_959347315.1. NCBI lineage: Eukaryota > Metazoa > Annelida > Clitellata > Crassiclitellata > Lumbricidae > Bimastos > Bimastos eiseni. The sequence goes on along the minus strand of OY365814.1, from coordinate 18,570,857 downwards.
AGTAAATGATCGTCGATTTTTTAAATTCCAAACCCGAATTAAGCCTCACATATTTATCCAAAAATTTTAATATATGAACGTCCTGGTTAAAAACGTCTTTAAATTACAAAGTTAATGCCTGGGAGGAATTTGATCAGCTGGTCATTGATGCTTCTATTGGCCAATGACGCACGCGTGTTGAAGCTTGTGTTGAGGTCAAAGGCGGAAACTCAGAATACACCATGTAGTGTAATGTTATTCAAGTATAACAATAAATTCGAACCAAATTCATGGCGGTTTATCGACAACATTTTTTAAAAGTAGAAAATTCCGAAGATATTTTAAAGGCAGTTTTCAATACTTGAATTTTGTAGGAAATGACGTAATTATGGCGTCATTATTGGACGACAGAAGCTATTATATTTATGCACTGCTAGATAATTATGTCAGAATTAAAACTGTTTTCTAATTTTAAAAATCAACGAGAATTTACTATTTATTTTCATATTATCCTTAGGGGTCCCTTTATTTCGGACACAGTATAGTTAGGCCTACATTATGGGTGACAATAGACTGCATAGATTGGAATTGGAGGACGGGGAGGAGGAGGAATTGAGGGTGTTCATAACGAAATAAGAAGAGAGAGAGAGAGAGAGAGAGAGCAGAAGGAGGCAGTATGAAAAGAGAAGAATAGCAAGAACGGGAGGAGTTCGAGGAGAATGAATTAAAGGAAGAGACTGAAGCAAAATACGAAGGAAAACTAAGAGGAGGACGTGGAGGGCGGTTATGAAGACGATGAAGATAATGGTTAATATTGCAAAGAGTAGAAGAGGAAAATCAAAAATAGATAGAGATGCGAAGAAGGTAAAGAGTTCAAGAAAGATTAGAGAGTGGAAAATAAAGTGCGAAATGAGGTTAACAAGGAAAACTATGAAGAGGAGGAGGAAGATGAGGATGAGGAGAAGAAGAAGGAGGATGAGGAGGAGAAGGAGGAGGAGGAGAAGGAGGAGGAGGCACACGATGAGAAGAGGAAAAGAAAATAGAACGATAAGAGAGACGAGGTAAGATGAAGAAGATGAGATTGGTGAAGGCGATGAGCAGGAAGCTGATAAAAAGACAGCAGGCGAAAGGAGGTAAGAGGGCGACGAAGAAGAGGTACAATACTGGCAGTCGTCCTGTTCGACGATCAATCGCCAAGGAGACATCTGACATCGCGTAAGCAATTGCGTCTTTTGATGGATCGAGGTCGAGGTTTAGCTCCGGTCTTTTGGTTTTGACTTCGCGGCTTGGTCTTAAGGCCTCAGAGTTTGTTTTTTTGTCAGGCCTTGTGGCTCCGGTTATTGGTTCTTTCACGGTCTTGGTCTTTGTGAAAACTGCATCTAGTCTTAGGTTAGCACGTCTGGTCTCTGACGTCTCATCTGATTCTACATGACGCATCATCTGTTTCTAGTCTACCACTTTGAATTCGCTGACTTCCTTCGGAATAAGAGGAACGAGTGAAGAGCAGATTGCTTCCAGTGCTCGACATACGACGTGGAGAGCATGGTTTCCACCATCCTCTCTGGCGGTCACATTGTAGAGAACTCGAGCAAATTCATTACTCACAATTGCTCTCCACTATCGATTGATGCTCGGTGATTAGATTTTAGCACCTTTTAAAAGCATAAGAATATTAATAATGGTAATAGTAATGACGACAATAATAATAATAAAATGATAACAATAATATAAAAAATATAAAAATAATAATAATAATAATAAAATATCAATAATAATAAAAACAATAATAATGATAATTATAATAATATTAATAATAATAATAATAGTTATAATAATAATTTTTTTAAACTATAATAATAATGATGATGGTGATAATAATAATAAGTATAGTAATAATAATAATAATAATAATTTGAAACTCCAAGCGATTGCTTAGCATAATAATAATAATAATAATAATAATAATAATAATAATAATAATAATAAAGTGAATTTGTGCCAAATTGTTATTGTGTGAAACCTGAAGAAGTGCGTAGCTAGGTGACTATTGAAAGAAGTTAATGTGATACTATCACTTTGCATCCCATTGAGGTGTAATATTATTACATTTAACTACACTGTCAATGTAAAGCACCCGAGATGTATGATGAATGAAGTACGATATTCAACCGTGGAGTATCTTATGATACATCTCCAATCATGGAACTTCCAATGAAAATTCCAAGTAGATAGCGTATCATTCTTTGGAATTTACAATGGATATATTAAACTCAACAGTTGATTATGGAAACGATTTTGGCGCTTATAATTATTTCGTCTTGGTAATCATCTAATTGATATGAAACAACGTTTTGCCCAAGTTGACATCATTCGGCGTACTATGCTGTCCAAACCACAAACAAAGACGTGTACAAAGATATAAATAATAATCGGAAGTCTGTTCTCATTTGGCGAGGCGAATAATCAAGGATTATCAAAACAAAGACGAATACTGACGCTTAGGTTATTTTTTATATATTTGAAGGATACTACACATAACATGCTTAGTGATAGTATTTCTTGGTTATTGTTAACCTTTTTACATATGTAAATAATATATGTCAATGATAGGTCTAATGCTACAGGATGGCGTTTCTTACCTTTAAGATGCGGGAACATTGCGTGGATAAAATCGACAATGAGGGAGTGGAGAAGGGATGAGACGAAGGTTACTTGAACTGTGAGGGGATGGGATATAGGATAACAGGAGGGCGAGAACAGCAGGGGATGGGGATACAAATAAAATTGCAGGGTGGAAATTAGTACATACAATTTTCCTCGTGTCACTCTTTAATGGGGTAAACCAGATGTATAAGTCAGATATAATCACGAGCAAAAGTATTAAGGGTCGAAGCCGCTCCAGTTCACCCACTCAAATTACAGCTGCTGAAGACTTCCTTCTGCCTCATCCACTGTATCAACGTCGCAAGCAGTCAGTCACCTCGAGTGAAATTTTGACGCACAATTGTCTAATCGAAGCGTGAGAGAAGAGGAGCGTTATAAGTGATGCGAAATCGTAGCCTCTGTCTAGTACTAGACTCTTTGAAGAGGCGCTATACATAAAAGCTCTTAATAATAATAATAATAATAGTAATAATAATAATAACCGGTGACGTCATATAATTTTGAGCGCTCTGCTTAGCGATATAATCTCTTGGCGATATTCGCTAAGGA
>OY365814.1:18465625-18564965 GCA_959347315.1 Bimastos eiseni | reverse complement strand
AATCTCACGTTACACTGTCGTTAAAAACTCCGGAAACAAGATATGCAAATGATGTAAAAGTGAAAGGAACAGGAACTGGAATTACAAGTTAAGTAAGAAAGTAGCTGTAACCAAGTTAGTAAATTACTATATACTAGCTAGTCTATAAATTGTAAATACTATAGAGTTATGATGGTTACCATAATCGCGGTATAATCGGCGGTTCATTCCTCATTACCGCGGTATAACAGCGACAGGGAACCCCAATTGCTGTCCCCATAATCTCGGGATTTACCGCGAGAAAAATTACCGCGTCACTGTCTAGCACACGAACAGGTCATTGACCCAGCAAACAGTAGGTCATTGGAGGACCATGACACACACACACACGCACACACTCACGCACACACACAGATATATATATACAAATATAAATATATATATATACGCACGCACAATGCCCAACAGACAGATGTGTATGAAGACAAGCAGCAACGCGCACAGATTCACAAAGGCAACCAGATAGACACGTAGGAGGTAGGCAGACAAACGTAGAGATGGGTGGGCTGTTAGGCGAACAGGCAGAGTGCAATTACGCAGTCATACAGAGTGACAGCTAGAGAGATGGATAGTGTGGCAGCTTCACAGACAGGCACACAAAGAGAGAGAGAGGGGCAGAGAGATATATATGTAGATAGATAGATAGATAGATAGATAGATAGATAGATAGATAGATAGATAGATAGATAGATAGATAGATAGATAGATAGATAGATAGATAGATAGATAGATAGATAGATAGATAGATAGATAGATAGATAGATAGATAGATAGATAGATAGATAGATAGATAGATAGATAGATAGATAGATAGAAAGACAGACAGACTGACTGACTGACTGAGAAACTGAGAGGGAGGGAGGGAGGGAGGGAGGGAGGGAGGGAGGGAGGGAGGGAGGGAGGGAGGGAGGGAGGGAGGGAGGGAGGGAGGGAGGGAGGGAGGGAGGGAGGGAGGGAGGGTATCGATCAAGCGTGATTAAAGTCGTCCATCAGATCCGATGCCGAGGAGGCAGTTAGAGAGGCAGAGAAACAGAAAAACAGAGAATGACAGACAGGGAGGCAGAGACAGAGAGAGACAAAGAGTCAGAGAGAGAAAGAGAGAGAGACAGAGAGACAGTCCATAAAGAGGCGTCGTCGGCGTCGTCGTCGGTGTCCAGAGCCACTCTCCACCGCCGCCTCAGACGTCGTCCGTTGCCTTCTGATCCGTCTTCGCTCGATGCCTTGGATCGTGAACTGGTCACGAAGAAGACCAGCGACGCCAAGGGAAGGGATGCCAGCGGAAGGCCAAAGAAGGCGTTAGAAGCTATAAGGGAACGGAACGCAGAGAAATGGGAAGTTACCGTTCTTCTATATTCGTGCCCTTAACCAATCTTTAGATTCTTGTTCTTTGTGCTCTCCTCTTGTGACGACGACGACGACGATGAAGATGATGATGATAATGATGTTAGCGTTAATGATGATGATGATAATGATGAAGACGACAGTGATCCTTGTGTTTGCTTATTTTGTGTGTAAATATCGAACTGTCAAAATTATACATGAATCAGATCGATATATTATGATATAGGTTATATATCCATTTTCCCTTTATCAATCAATCAATCAATCAGTCAATGTAAGTTAATTTGCCAGTCAATGAACAATTTACATGAAAACTTTCTAACAAAGATAATTTACAATGAAGCATGAATTTCTGTATATGGAATAGTCTATGAAAATAGCCTGACATACGGGTAGGCCTGTTAAGGAAGAAGTCCCTTGAATTCTGTATAAAAATAATGCGTCAAGGCGTTGTTTGCGTGAGAAAGGTCACGACCTGCACTCAGGCCCTTGACCCCAACCCCGTCCTTCCACTTGCCCGGTCCTCTCTTTACATCTCTCCATCATTGGTCCATTATCTTCTCTTGTCTTCTGTTCAATGATTTCTGATTCTATGTCCATCTCTTTCTCGCCCCCTGTCTCTCTTCTCTCTCCCTTCTCCGCTTTCTTTCCATCTCTCCTCTCGCTTCCTCTCCTTCTCTCTTCCACTCTGGCCTTCTGGCCCTTCGTCCCTCTCTAGTCCTCTTTTCTTCTCTTCCTCTCTGGCCCTTTGTCCTTCTCAGTTTCTCTGTAACGCTAACTGCTTTCCTTCTAACTCGTTATTCGCTCGACTTAACTCAGTACGAGCAGAATTGTCTCTGATACCGTCTCTATCGTTATCCATCATTCTCCTGTCTGTCTATCTGTATCTCTCATTGTCTCTGATACCGTCTCTTCGTATACCTCTTATGCCGCTTATTCTGTCTAATGTTTATGCATGTAGGTATATGTATGGGAGCATCTCGTACAGTGTCTTAGTATCTAATTCTGTTCCAACCGCTCTTCTTCTTCTCTTTCTCCTCTCTTTGTGTCGCTGCCTCCGTCCCTGTGTCCGTGTCTGGATGCCGTTGTGTCTCCGACATAGCCACAGCTGTACACAATACCAGAAAAGTCACATACTCACGAGACACAGTCTAACACGATCCAACACAATCGTAAACAATAGAGGCATTCGGAGGGAGGGTAGGGAGATAGGGAGAGAGGGCTGGGATATGGAAGGGAGGGTATGGGTATGGGATGCAGAGAAGGAAGATTGGGTGGGATTGTAGGGAGATTGGTAGTGATGGTTGGGAGATTGGGAGAGAGAGAAAGTATGGATATTGAGCGGGAGTTTAGTGATTTGGAGGGAGAGCTGTGGTACATGGGAGGCATCCATGCGTCTAACTCTTTGTCTGTATGTCTCTGTCGCTGTCTTATTCTATCTGTTTCTATATGTCTCTGTATGCGTTTCTGTCTACCTGTATTTCTATAGCATCTTCCCCTCAGTTGGAAATTAGGGGGATGGAAGTTAGGAAGAAACAAAGGAAAGAAAAAAAAGAAGGAAGGGTAGTGGCGAGAGAGGAATGGGAGATGAGAGAAAGGGGAAGGGAGTTGGTAGAGTGAAGGGAGGAGTGGCCAGGCCCAAGCAGGGCTCTGTGCGAGGGGATGAAAGCACGCACACCCAACAGGACTTGGCTAAACTTTGTCGATCGCATTGATTACGAGAAGACAATGCACGCGTGAGCATATCGCAGGCTGCGGATATCGATCTGAGAGAGACAATGTCTTCCCGCTTTCTGTCCCGCTACAACTACGGTCTAATTCGTCCCACCATGCTCATATAACGACACTTGGGCATTGAGTTGATCCACCACAATGCAAAGGCTTTCTACAGGCAGACAGACGAACAGACAGACAAACAAACGGACACAGAGACACACAACGACATATATGCAGACAGCAAGATATTCAGAGACATATTCGCAGATAAGAGAGATAGATAGATCACAGTTTCCAAGAAGTGGTCATAACAATCTTCGGTACATGAGAGATTACGCTCGAATATTAAAATGCCATAAAATTATATTAAGGGTTCTGACTATCTGATCTGTACCCCATTGATGCCTCCTTTCTCGTATAATAGACCAGCACAGATTTTAGCGCCCCCTTTTGTCGTGAAGTCGCGGGTCATCAATTAATCAATTAATCCCAAAGCCATCACCCGAACAAGTATCGGCAGTGTTTAAATTCATCCGTATCTGAAATCCGGAACCTCGAATTTGAGATCCACCAACTCAACCATGATATTCTCTGCCCAATTGATGAGATCCACCACATAAAGAATTTTTTTTAAATCGACCATACGCTCCTAACTCCTTGTTACACACATTTTATACTTCTCCGAATAGCATGCATGTCTGTTATAGATTCACCACTTAGGTGACTTAGCCTGATTTGGGTTAAAGTTTTTGATATGTAAATATGTGGAGATCCGGACGTCACCTCTGGATGAGAAATGTAATCACTGAGTGGCTGTTCATATTGTAAAACACTATCGCTCTTCTTACGCATGGAAGACTAAGTACGTACAGTGCTTGAACACTGGATTCTATTACAGGCTTGGTGGGTTTTACAATCAACGGATGAAAATATGCTTCTTCTCCGGTCTTTGACTTATTCGGTTGCCGAAGGAATGCTTGTAAGCTACACCAAAAACAAAGAAAGATGGGTCAAGGCAAAGTCTGCTAAGCCAAGGCAAGTTTTGGGCGATTCTAAAGCAAGGCAAGTCTATACAGGCAAGGTTGGGCTATTCTATGACGGGCAAGGCTGCCCTTAACTTTCCTATTCATGATAGGGCCTATTATTTTTTATTATAGACATCCTCTGTTGACCGTGATGACAATGACGACTATGTTGATGATGCTGATATTGACGAAGGTGAGTTCTATGGCCCTTAAAACTCTCAGCGAACTAATTGTTATGTATTATGCAACCGGAAGGGATTGTTCATCAATATCAAATCTATCGACCTCGTTGAATAACGAACGATGGGTCCATGGAATAAGATTCGCATTTTAATAATACATCCATTTTTCAGAGTTAAACGCCTTACAAAAAAATTGAGCTGAATTTCAATCAGATTCTTTGCTGAACAGGAAGCCAATGCCGCGAACGCACACACTTCACGCGATAGTAATTGCTCTATATATCCAAACAGATCTCAGTTGAGACCCGAGAAATCATCTATTACTCACCGCTTGGAACTAAACACACGTGGCATCGTAACGATCCCCTCTACTCCTACATAACGCCATAAGCCCTGTGCAAAACACCCGATAAATAACCGGCGTAACGGGCCTCTATCGACGCCCCGTGTAATTGAAATGCAACGATCACTCCCCTGCAGACACCCCCCTACCCTGCAGAAGACCCCTACCATACTCTGCAGACGTAAGCAATTGCGAATTCCAATGGCAGAATGGCACGACGCACCAGTCACCTTCTTCGTCTCCAAGGATATATATTGCCCATGATCTATAGAACATATATATATATATATATATACATTACACGCATAAAGTATAGGCTCATTAATATATTTTATATCATGTAAGATTAAACTATTCATATATACATATAATTAGACTGCCCTTTACTGTTTATATACATCAAGGTAACACACGAATACAGCCAACCATAATATATATGTATATATACATATATTTATATACATATTTACAAATAAACATATGTTGTTATGCACGGATGTCTATATGATCAGGTTATACCGTTACCATGACAACGTTGGTCTTTCCGCCCCTTCTTTATTCGATTACTATCCCACATGGCTTTTGCGGTAGTCCTTCTAAGATTTAAGGGTTGATTTTAAGGCGAAATACACACACACACATAAACACATAGGGGTCAAAACATATACATTCATGTTGGGCCTACGTATGTAAGTATTTACATGGTTACAATGTAAATAATACATAGAGTTGTTTACTTGTGATAATTGAACTAGGTCTATGCGCTTATAATTATTTCCGTAGAGATTATGCATGAAATATGTCCACGTTGCATTGTATGAATATGGCTTATCGTCCTATCTACACTGTGGATAGAGTTCACTACCGATGTTTGATATATACTGCTAAGCCATCACAGTATAAGTTGTGCTTTTTTCTAGCGAGCTTCAACCGTTCAAAAAGGCTCGGCGATCACCAACAATAATTACTCTTGAAGAGTTCGAAAATTCGACCTCAGCCACAGTTTGCACATACAATGGAATGTAATTTAATATATGCATAAATGTACAGTGCCAGTACCAAGCCAGGATAAAGGAGTATAACGACGCTCCTGATCTTTATTATCACACGGAGTATTATCTTTCTAACTTCTGTCGTGGCGTGACCCAAGCTCCCCAAAACGGATAATAGGCCTACTCGTGGTGTCGCTAAACTGCAATTACTACCACCCCCTATTGGCTTACGTGAGCATTCGTTGCTTTTAGGAGACTAACGGACGATTCTGTGTGCTGTCTTGCACATCCAATGAACGTCCAATTACAATATTGTAAGCAATTCCATTGGCTTTCGCAATCGATCTATGTCATCTGCCTTTCAGGAGGGGGGATGGTCCTATATCATCAGATAAAAAATTCATTCCCGTACGGTGGGCTGCCTATAGATTCGATATGTCGGGTTTTAGAGCGCACAACTTTGACGCAACGGTAGGCGTATACGCGCTGTGTACTGCAGTCGTAATCACAAATTTTATAGCGCTTCCTCCATTATAAGTCCTTCCGACCGCAAATAACTGAGCGCGATCAATAGAGTGACCTCTAACCGACCTTGCAAAAGAACCAAAGAACGACCAAGGAGTTCGTATAGTTTAATAGACGGCTTATTCCAGCTTTATGAGTCGAAAATACGATACTTCATTGATGGACTGAAAATTCCTTCGTATAGCGGTTTTACAAGGTAGCTTTTTCAGCAGAGCAAAGGTATTGGTGTATAATTTAATTATGCGTAAATATACACTGTAATTTGATGCGCTGCAAAGAACTGTGGTGCAATATAATGCAATCCTTAATTCTGTGAATATATTGTTACATATTGTGGTGTAGCGTAGTGAAACGTAAAGGAAACTTGTGCAATGTGTAGTACAATGTAAAGCGAAAGTAATGTAATGTGCAAGGCAATATCTATCAAAACGAAAAATAAAATGAGCTACTTCTGGGATATTCTTGTCAACTGTCAGTCAAAGGGCTGACATAAAAGTGCCTTCAACTTCGTTGTGTACCGTTCATCAACCATACGACTGATCGCACTATAGAACGGGCTTCATCAGAATGCCAAATACGGAACCCAATATCCAATGACATGATGGGTGACGGGTAACCGAAAAAAAGTCGCAACCAACAATCATACTGTCCTCAGGATTAGGCTTCTTGCTTTAAGAGAACATCAATTCATGGACAATTATAACTTGACACATTTGTTCGACCGTTATCACCGCGACATGCAGCCAAACCGAGAGACTTTTCCAAGTGCCTGAGACACTCAGAAACAACTACACTCTTTTCCTACAACTGTCGAACCGTGCTTGAACTGTTAAGCAACATTTCGGGCATAAAACTAAAATCGGAAGTAGTTGTCTTGACCTGGTCTCTCAATGATTAATGTTACATGCTGCACACTCCAGACAAGTCGACTGCACGCTCTAGACAACGATTTCTCATTGCTGAAACCATGGCAACGATTGTCTACTACTGAAACTCCGGCAACGATTGTCTACTAATGAAACCACGGCAACGATTGTCTACTACTACTAAAACCACGGCAACGACTGCGTACTACTGAAACCTTGGCAACGATTGTCTACTACTGAAACCATGGCAACGATTGCCTACTACTGAAACCATGGCAACTATTGTCTACTACTAAACCCTGGCAACGATTGTCTGCTACCGATACCACGGCAACTATTGTCTACTACAGTAGTGACACCCCTGAAATCATTTTTTACTTTTGAAACCATGACATCGACTGTTTATTACCGAAACCATCGCAGCAACTGTGTATACTTTTGAAGCCATGACAACGATTGTCTGCTACTGAAACCATGGCCATTTCGAGTCACCTGTGATCGCAGCTGGCAACGATCACGAACTAGAATTGGACGGTTCGTTGAACTCGTGCTTTTCCGTTCTGCGTTTACTATTCTGATCGATTTGCATTCTAACATAGCAGAAGAGTAGGACGCCAAGCTGTGTTTGTATGGGTATATGCCGTCTGTCTGTCTGTCTGTCTGTCTCTCTATTGAATAATTAATTGCATCATAGAACAGCACGCCAGGATTTGATTCACTTATTCATTCTTTCGTTCAATCCGTCCGTCAATCCATTTCTCTTTCCGTCCATCTGACCATCCATCCATTCATCGATTTGTCCATTCACTCGTTTGTCTTTCATGTCGTGAATTCCATACATCGATCCATTCTTTCGCTCGTTCATCAATTCAGTTAAACATTCAACGATTGTGTTACTTCATATCAATATTGTTATAAATACATGTACACTGTATGTATGGCCACACATGTATACAAAAAACATAAACAAACTATAAATATTAAATAGCCATGCAATGCATTGTTATCCTATCAATAGTCAGGCAATTAATTCAATTGTGAAAAGGATATGGCCAAGTGATGGCGACTAGACATCCATATCTAAGTCGATTCGTTTGCTTGAAGAAGAATAAGGCTTTGGCTTCAAATCCTGGAAACGGAAGGTCCTCGTCTCCGTCGGACCTCTCCGGATCGTCCTCTTGGCGCTTGACGCTTCGACTTGGAGATGGCTTCATGGCGCCTTTCCGAGACTTCGGACTCAAGGTTATCTTGGGCGACCTCTTGTGTCTGGATCTCGGTGATGCGGTTACAGCGGCAGGCGCGGTAGGGCTTGATGAGGATGTTGACCGCGAAAGACGATGGGGATGAGCGGGAGGATGAGGATGAAAAGGATGAGAAGGAGGAGGATGGTCTACTGGTTGCAATCCACTCGACTCCTCTGCCATTTCATTAGGGCTACGATCGACGTTGGCCGCTCGCAATAACGGCGACATTCATCTTGAAAGAAATTCAATTAGCCTACCTGGTCCGTCGAGTTACTCGCGAGCTCACGTTCTCCGAATTTCACGATTTCCTGCCAGCTCCAATGCGAGGAGGAGGAGGAGGTAGAAGAGCGGTAGAAACAGGAATAGCAGAGGAGGAAGACGAGGATTTGTAGCGGGCAAGACAAAGAAGCATCACACGCCAACTGATGACTTAACGCTCTTTGAAGATGCAATTGCTACAGTCAATGGGAAAGTAGTAATCCAGAGTCTCGACTGACCTCCTCAGTTATTCCGTATTGATGTCGAAGAAGAAGTAGAGGCTACGTGGTTCTGAGCTGACATCTGCCGGTAAAAAACAGAATCAATTGGTCAGCGTCATCTCTACTCGTCTTAGGTTAAAATGAAACTGTCTTAGCGCTTGATCGATCTAAGCAAAAGCTTCGCTGCTGAAAGGTCGATCGCTTAAACCGACGAACGAGTCTAGGTCTTTGCGTCACTGATCTCTTATTCATGATTTGTAAAGATATAATTTAGCCTGCTATGAATTCATAATGTTATGCCCAAATAAAGGAATTGATCTTGCTCATAATAAATTGACGAGTGCAACGTTTAATTCAATCTTAAATTAAACCGCTATGTGTCCAGAGCAATGGTCGTTGGGCGGCCGAGGTAAAAACCCTGCCTCGTTCCTGACCCGACATTGAGAGGGCTCACGAGATGGCCGTTCCGGGTGTCAACATCTCTGATCGAGTAGGCTTTGAGACCACACATTGGCAAAATTTGCAGTGATGCCCTGCAATCCATGTTTTCACTTCGTGTTGGGTCCCATGAGTGGCATAGGCAGTGAAGCCTGACAGCTTACGTGTTCACGCTGTGAATCCAAAATCTGTATTGACTTGACCTACCTGGAACTTTACCTGCTACCGGAACGAACCATGAACCTTGGCTATTGCAGACTTAATTTGGTTAACGCCGGTGAATAAGCTGGTCTCTCTGACGTGGCTGTTGTGGGTACTGATATAATGGTCAAAGATTTACGCTATCTTACAAGCATTACAATATGCAAAGAATCCCGGCAGCTCTTTGAGGTATGGATGAAAAACCTGGCACACATGTTATAGCTAAAATGCCGTAAATCTCAACAGCGCAAGAAAGCTCTTAGGAATCCAAATACCTTAAGTAATCAGCGCAGCCCATTGTAGCGCTGAATTAGCAGTCTATGTAAGCCTATGCTCAATGAAAGAATACAGTCAAGCTAGCCTAAGCCATGCATATTCACGAATCGCATCGATAGAAGAATCCAGAACGCAAAAATCGACGCCGGTCAACCACTGGTGACAACTTAACACGAATGTTGAAACTCATCGAACAACACAGCCGTAGCCGACGATCACTAGGTTCCTCAGCCAACACAGTCCCATGTCGTCCGAACCAGTCGGCAGCCAGACCGCACATGACAGCGTGCTATAGGCGATGGAGCCGCGCTGGGTGCGACAGGCATCCAGAGCCAGGCGCGTCAGAGCAAGAGACGGAAGCGACCGTAAAACGATGCTATAGACGACGTCTGTCAGAGCGACGTTTAAACGCGCTCGAACGGGTCTCGCAAATAAGTGATCAAAGTCGGAACTTATTTTGCGATCGGTCGGTGCTTTTAACGGTCTGCTTCGAAAAGCATTGATATTCAAAACGGTTGCTGACGGATGGATGGATGGGTGAGAGGGTCGGTGGATGATAGGATGGATGGAGGTATGGAGGTGTGGAAGAATGGATGGATGGTTTGATAAATGAACGAATGGATGAATGGATGCATCTATGATGCACGGATGCATGGATGGATGCATGGGTTGGTGGATGGATTGATGGATTAATGCATGGATTGAGGGATAGATGGATGAATGAATGGATGGATTGATTAATTGATGGATGGATGGATGAATGGATGGATGGATGGATGGATGGATGGATGGATGGATGGATGAACTAGTAGATGAGCCTAGATGGAGAAAGAGAGAGGAGAGAATTAGGCATTTGCTGATCGAGCGTTATGTAAATGATAAGGTAAAGTGTTCCTTTGTGGACATAGCATCAGCTGTTGTCTGTCCAGCTATCAACCTAGACAAACATCAGTCGTCTTTCTGTCCATTCGTCGGTGTGTCTGTCTGTCTGTCCGTCTTCTGTCTCTGTTTCTGTTTGCTTGCGTGCGTCTGTCCGTTTGCCTGTGAGACTGTCATCTAGCGTGTGTGTGTGTCAATCTATTTGTCTATGTTGATCTCACTCTTTTTCTGTCTACCTGCTATCTGTCTGTTTGCCTGTCTGTCAGTGTGTGACTGTTTGTCTGTCCGTGTGTCCATCAAAATGTTTGTCTTTCTTCATGTTTGAGGCTGTCTTCGTATTTGTATCTGTCTCTGTCCCTGTCTGTCTGTCTGTCTATCTGCCTGTCTGTCTGTCTCACTCTGTCTGTCTGTATGTCTGTCTGTCTGTCTCTGTCACTCTCGATCTCTGTTTGTCTCTGTCTGCCTAATTTGCGTATGCGTTGCATCCGTCTGTCTGTCAGTATCTCCATACGTATGTTGAGATGGATGGATCTCTATGTGCGGAAATTAGAGGGAAGAGAGTAAGAGTCAGAACCGTTGTATTAAAGCGCTAAGACATTCAAATTATACATTATACTTTACACATAATAGAGTCACGTAATTTTTATTTGAGTGCCTCTGAGCAGATATTTCTACGAGGCGCTATATAAATGTTCGAATACATTGCATACGCTATACGGTATACATATTTATATGTCTATACTGAATGAATGATAATTTTACTTCTGATAATCTTTTATTAATTTAAACAGTCAATATTTAATTGGCAATGATTGATAGCACATAGAATTGTTTAGTGACACCTTCATGTGTTTTTGTTTTTGTATATGAAATTATGAATGCGTATCTGTTAATGTATGTGTATGGCTGTGTGCGTATATAGAGGCTTCTGAAATGACTGTGTGTGTAGGTGTGTGTGTGTGTGTGTGTGTAGGTGTGTGTTTGCGTCTGTGTCTCTATGAATGTGTGTGTCTGGCTGCTCCTCTATCTGCGTATTATACATAATTATGTTATATATAATTGTATTAAGCGTTTCGTCTCTGAGTTGCATTCCTAGCAAATTGAAAGAGCTACAGACTAAATTAAACGACAGATGCACAAGTACACAGGGAGGCATATAAGCATATGGACACACATAGCTTCACAGATACACAGTCACCCATACGCGCATACTCACACATACATACAAACAGGTGCAAAGACAGGTAAACATAGACAAACATACAGACAGAGACAAAGATTGACAGATAGGTAGGAAAACAGACATACACAGATATAAAGACACACATGTAGACAGACATGTAGGCAGACACTCTAATCAGAAGAGACGCGCTGCCACACGTCGATGATTATGGATTAGACGCAGTTCAGCTGAGCGAAGCGAGAGACAAAACCAATGGTCTCGTTGCTAATCACTCGACCATGCATGGTCTGGTAACGACGCTGCGAGCGAAGAGAAGACCTGGTCGATTGTAGGCGCCTTGTACAGATTCCACTTTTATTATTGGCAATCATTTGTTGTTAGATGCGCTTGATTTATTGTAGAGGGTCCTCGATGCTAGATTAGATAAAGGTAAGAGTGGCGTATGGCTATTTTTATATTATATATTTATATTTATGTATTATATATGTTTATATATTATAGTGACCAGCATCAATAATTGTACATGCGTCATAGGGTTTAAGATACACGGATTAGACATTATACTCAGTATCGGAAATAATAGAGAACGTAGAGGACGATAGCTGAAGGATATCGGAATCAACGATTGGCTCATGGTCGTTCGCTTGGGGCAGACGAGGTTTTAGGAACCTTAGCAGGGTTCTGATGAGCACCTCGTTCATAGGGAAAGGCGATCGAGCGTAACGACGCCACACAAAAGTAGTTTTCTATCAGCCTTATTTCATACGACCCAATGCATTGTACCTATCAAATTCCTCGTGGAATAAATGTAATTGTTAATTGCTGTTTTGGATTTACCACACGAAAATGTTAATTGTTTTTTTACATCGATTGTCTAGGTCGATTTTCTAGCAAGAATGATTAAACGCTGTGGAGAATGCTTTTTCATTGCTCATAGTTTTATGAATTCGGTTGTGTGTAAGTGTGTTTGTGCGCGAGTGCAAGACACACACAGAGAGAGAGAGAGAGAGAGAGAGAGAGAGAGAGAGAGAGAGAGAGAGAAGGAAAGAGGGAGAGAGTGAACTTAGTCTAGATAACCATGGGTTGGCTCATAATTACCAGGATTTTATTATTTTTAATTAAGAAGTTCTAATCGATTAGAAAGGATAATAATTTTTATTAGAATACATTGTCTTTATTGACGCGAGATTAAATGTATTGTAAAAGATTGGGTTTGGTTGAGGATTATTGGAATGCAAGGCATTAGATTGAGTTGTATTTAATCGGTGTTGAATTATATTGGGTCGCTGGGACTTGACTGCAATTGCCTGCGCTGTTTTAACTTTGGTCATTTTTGAACAGAAAAAACCATGATCCAAACCAAATCATAATCCAGACCAAATCATGATTTAGCCCATGCCATAATCCTGATCAAAACCATAAGCCAGACCAAACCATGATTTAGACCATGCCATTATCCTGATCAAAACCATAAGCCAGACCAAACTATGATTTAGGCCATGCCATAATCCTGATCAAAACCATAAGCCAGACCAAATCATGATTTAGACCATGCCATAATCCTGATCAAAACCATAAGCCAGACCAAACCATGATCCGGACTAACTCAGACGTAGCCAACTCAGCTAATGACAGAAAATCCATGTTTAGCAACACGTGTGGAGATCAACAGCGTCTCTGCTAGCAACCACCGCCCAACACGGATCTCTACCCGTCACGTCTCATTGACTCCCGTTATGCTCTTCTTCGGATACACTAGTCATGTTGTGAAATACCGCTCGCTCCAAATACACGGGAACACAATCACTTGATGACAACTGAAATATTCTGGTTCACACGCATAACAGTGTAGATAATGGCGCTTGATAGACTATTTGACGGGGTTCATAACTATCACGTCCAGTCAAATAAACAGTTTTAAGGCAAAATTCGGCCAGGCCAGCGGTCTTGGCAACAGCAATTCTAAAATCTCTGAATACTCCTACTGAACTTTACCTTTATCTGATACCTTTTTAATCCCTTTCATCAGTTCTCTATATCTCCTGTTAGTCTCAAGCAATGGCTCATTTAAATGTTGCTGCTGCCAAAATCTGGTGGTGCCCGTCTCAAGCCTGGATGAAGAAGGAGGGATAAGGTTAGCAGCTTCGTTATAACAGAGCGTCGTTAAACAGAAACAGCAGGTATAATTTAGCCCTGACACTAATCAATCAATCAATCAATCAAAAATACTTGATATAGCGCCCCTTCAAGATATCTACTCCGAGGCGCTATCCTATTATTATTAGACCTGTTATTATTGTTATTATTATTATTATTATTATTATTGTTATTATTATTATTATTACTATTATTATTATTATTATTACTATTATTATTACTCTTACTATTGCTACTGCTACTACTACTATTATGAGGCACTTCATTCTCACAGGGACAAATTATTATAATTATTATAAACATTGTTATTATTAAAGCCGAAGAAACGGGCGTCGTACATGAGTTTAAAAAATCAGTGGTAGAAACATGGTTTTTTAAACAGAGAAGTCTTGAGCGTGAATTAAGTGTACCTTAAGTTGGATAGGGAGAGGTGTGTCAGATGCGATGTTTCTCTTGTCAAAGAAGGAACAGTCGCCAAGCGTCGTTGATGACCGCGGGACCAGGATACTTGGGAACAACCCGAATGAACGATGCTAGTCACTTGGCGTTATATGTCTGTATGAAATAACAATGACCATGTTGACGACGTATCATCTGAACAGCCGTTGTTACCCGGGTTCGATTCACTTTCTGTATCAGCGGTCACTGTGCAAATCCTCGACTAGTCATAAGCTGGCGCTGTATAATTATATTATGCACAAGGCAGTAAATTAATAAAACTTCGGTTTGCTCCTCACGTTCGCCCAGGGTCAATCTCGGCTTCAGGAGATTGGAGAGGACAATCTCATCACGTTGTGTTGACTCTGTGCCTTGGTCAGCCTGCAAAAAGGCGCTATATAAGCATCCAATTATATACATACATACATTCATATATATATATACATACGTATATATATATTGCTATATAAATACATGTACATACACATGCATATATATGCATACACGCAATAATTCATATATACATACAGTAGATGTGCATAAAGACTGCGATGGATACATCCAATCGCCGCACTTGGGAAAACGAGCACCTGCCAAAAAGCGCTTGAAGAAGTGCTGTACTAGTACTCGACGATGATAATGATTACCATTACGCTTACGCTTGCTTAGGCAATCGCGACGAGAGGCGCAAATACGCTATATAAATGGTCACGCACATGTATTGAGCTTGCACTGCCTTACTGCAACGCACATGGAATAATAGACTGGGACGCAGAAAGACTCATACAAAGTACCAGTGTTTCATTTACACTGATCCTAAGTACCAGTGATTGATTTACACTAATTCAAAGTACCAGTGATTGATTTACACTAATTCTAGGTACCAGTGATTGATTTACACTGATTCAAAGTACCAGTGATTGATTTACACTAATTCAAAGTACCAGTGATTCATTTACACTGATCCTAAGTACCAGTGATTCATTTACACTAATCCAAAGTACTACTGTTTTATTTACTCTCAATCAAAGTACTAGCGATACTTGGGAACAACTCACTTACACTCAATCAAAGTACCAGTAATTTATTTACACTCGATCAGAGTACCAGTGATTCAATCACCAGCGATTCATATACAGTTTGTACGCTCAATCAAAGTACCAGTGACTCATTTACAGCCTTTCAAAGTAACATTGCTAGCCCTATTTATTAATTAACTTGTGAAACTAACTATACTTTTGATAGACCAATATATTGGATATAAGGTATATAACGGATGTTTTTTCAATGGCGGTAGTAGTGTGGCAAAAGTGCCGGTGGTGATGGTGGTATTCGGGATGATGGTGATAATTTGTTATTTTCAGCGCGACGGTGGTAATTGTATCGTCGTATTTCAGATCCTAAAGGCAATTTGGGTTGCGTAACTTGTGCTACATCGGTGATGGTTATAAAAATGTGTCATACATCTCAGTCCCTCAAGCGGCCCATCCGTCCCCATTTCCTTTCCCGTTAGGGTTCGCAATAGCGCCCTTCTTCGTGCAGTCCGTTATTTATGCGTAGGAATCCATTAACGTCTGTCGCACACTAATATGCCAACGGATCTGAGGCAGTCGTTACTTTGTACGCATTCTGATCCGTCTTGCACCCCGCCCTCTATATTTCTAAGGGATTATATAGACAGCCGGAGGGAAAGAAGGGCAAGATGACATCGCTGATGCAGCTGCTAATAGTATCAATGATGGCATGGTGAAGATGTTGCTAACCAATAAGGTGATGACGATTATGATGATGATGATGATGACGATGATGATGATGATGATGTCGATGATGATGATGGTGATGATGGTGATGGTGGTGATGACGACGACGACGACGACGATGATGGTACACACACACACACATATATATATATAATATGTATGTGTGAGTATCTTATTAAGTATGTTTTGAATGATTGTTATTCGTCTGTCGTAGAAACCAATTTGATTTGTCTGATTAAGCGACAGATTGTGGGTCGTCAGTGTACATATGCACGAATGACCCAGCCATTTGTTTTTTTAATTTATCTTCTTTTGGAAACCTGATATAAACCGAATTCTTCATCTATTCAATGGTTATGGTTCGAGGACTATTGCAAGAGAAGAGCATGAAGAAAGCCAAGAAGAGGAATGAGGATTTACGGAGAGGATGAAGAATGCGGAGAAGATGAAGAATGCGAGGAAGAATGCGAATTGGAAGACTTCCAGGGATGAAGATTACTAATAAAATGCTAAGATTAAGAAGAAGAAGAAGAGAAGAAGAAGAAAAAGAAAAAGAAGAAGAAAAAGAAGAAGAAGAAGAATTAAAAGAGTAAGAAGAAGTATGAGAAGGAGAGGAAGAATAAGAAAAAATAGGGAATCATCATTATCATCATCATCACAGTATGACCGCACTCTTGACAAATTCATAATTATCATCATCATCATCACCGTCACTAAAATACGTATCATAATCACAATCAACAGTATTGCCATAAATCACAGGAATTGCTAGCGAATTTTCATCTGGATGCGAGTGTGGTCTGTTTCAGAAGCTGGCGACTTCTTTCCTCATCTTTCGCCATTCATACCAATTCGTGACTTGTCGCCGTAATTCGAATTGGATGAAGCGATTCAATCGATGATCTAGTCCTCCTCTTGAATTCTTTAGGTTTGTTCCTTAACGAAAGCCGTTAACAGAGAGTGTGCTTTTGTGTGTGTGTGTGTTTGTATGTGTGTGAGTGTGCGTGTGTGTGTGTGTTTGTGTGCTTAACAGTTGAATGATTTCATGATCAACGCAACGATTGGACTCAAGTATCCACAGAAAGACGGTACCTTAGGCAGAGATCGTTTACGACGGCTAATTATTTTGCCATAACATCGCATAATAACGGCAATATTGAACTATGTTGACTTTTAAACAGAGCAACACTGACGCATAGATATTTTGGTTTTAAGTTTAGCGATACTTTACTTGTGTGGTGATAAAGATTATTAACGTCACCGTTCATCTTCTGATTTGCCTGATTTGTAAATGTAGATATACGCTAACTTGTAGATGACAAAACAGTTTATTTTTTTGTATCTCATCGTATTTGATGTCATAATGCAGGTAATAATTGGAAGACAATATGTTAAGTAGACTTATACAGAATAGTTACATTACATGGTACATAATGAAAAGCAACTGGAAGACCCAAAAGCGACTGGAGCCTCACCAGGCATGCGAACTCCAGGTAGGCCTACAGCATTCGAAGCAGTTGTGTCTGATGATTCCATCGACCGATTTATTGTCTAACGATTTAGAAACTTTCGCCCCTATTTATAACTGGTTGCAGAGGTTAGGAGAGACGTGTATAATAGACGAAAGTTAGACCGTTTCTGTCACACTGGTCTAAATTTATTTATTTACTAATGCACTTATTAGATCTACCTATTTCTGTACTGGTTTCTGTTGTGTCGATTCGTTACCACTTAGACGATAGGCCTAAGACGGAAGCGTATGAAAGTTGTATTGGACTGCACAGCTTCGTTGTTGGTCGAGCTCTCATTGCGTCATGGAACTCGACCTGGCAGGCTAAAAGGCTTTAAACGATGTCATTTGGATACACTTGGCTTTAGCACGACAGTCTTGCGGTCAAGCTGCGTGTGTGTCGTCGGCAAACAGCTTCATTGATGTTGTATACTATCTAGGAGGTCGATTGAGGAAATGACGACGAATTGCAAATGTAGTGGTGGCGATGGTTATAATGGCAGCGTAAGTGTGGTGGTTGTCAGGGTGGTGGTGGTAGTGGCCGTGGTGATAGATACGATCATGATGATGGTGACGGCTTTGATACCTCAGAGGTTGAAGACGTTAACGATGAACCGATAAATGTATTATGATGAAGCAATGAGAATCTGATCATCTGATCACTCGAAGCAAGCTATGGACTCAGATGCAATGGAATCTAGTCACATCCAGTTCGAGCCAAGCCTCCATCATAAAAGCTCACGTAATGTAATGCCAATATTATCTAATCCAGTCAATCGATTCTGATCCAAGCCCCTCCATCTGACTCTAGTTCTTCTAGTTCAATTCAATCCTATCCAATCCTGTGTGATTCTTTTCTTCACCGTCGTCGTCTGAACTCAAGTAGTAGCCAAGTACAAGGCAACCCGTGCTAACTACGTTCCCTCATAAATCCTCATACTTACCGCCCTGTTATGCCCGACCGATGGAAATAAACCGGAGGAAAGCCTTCTCGTCAGACGACGGCATCTATGAATAATGAATCCTGGCTTAGCGATGCTGCACCGGTGATTTAGCCAGCCGCCATTGGACAAACCTGAAGAGCATAGTTCTCAAGGCTGTTCCAGTGTAATTATTAGCGTGGCCTGTACAAAATAATGGTGTCTGGAATCAGATGGCAACTACTGCGGTCTGCAGATTGACAGTAATTTCATAGTTTCAATACAGAGAACTTCGATAGTAAAACAACCGTGGTTAGTAATACGAGGTAGGTTTTCATGCAATAACAACATGTTGGGTCTTCGCACGGAGTTAGCGCAGCAGTTTCGAAGCCGCAATCGTTGTACATTGAGAGCGTCTTCCAGCAGACAATTATAACGGGCCTTGGCCTCTAACGCTTTTATAACACAAAGCGCGTAACTAACGCATCTATACAAATCGAGACAAAGACTTCTAGAGATGTGTCTCTGTCGGAGTCGGTTCTATTCTGGACCAGTCTTCTCGATATTCACCAGATATATGGCACAGTCTGGCACGCCATAGGTTAACAGAAATTACAACATGACAACAACAATTAGTAGACCTAATTATTACTTAAATGACGCGATGAAAATGACTTCAACGTAGTCTGATTTCAGACAGATTTCCGCTTGTATCTATTTACTCACAGCTGTTTCCAAATATCGTTTAGAAGAATTAATAAAAGTGTTTGATATTTCCACTTGCCGGTCAGTAATATTGAGGACTCGTTTATTATGTTGATTCTAGTGTAATGGTGCAATATTAATTGGCAAGCGCACACGCACGAGCGTCCATGTTTTAAAACATTGCTTTAAAGAATGGTCGATTATTGTCGACTATCTTCCGATGAAAGTGTTCCTTGTTATCCGTCGTTTCGAGCAATTAATGACTTCAAAGAATGAATACAGTGACATCTGCTGCTTTCAACACATTACTCCTAGCACGCAATTGTATCTGATATCACATGATAGATCTTCATAAGTGTAGCGCTGAAAGATCTAGGAATGCAGAGACTGAGTGCCTTTCGATCAAGCGTGGCTGTCGTTCTGCTTCAGTTGATCTCCCTTCATTGTCCATTCATTCATAGCAAAATCTGTGACACCAGAGGTTGAACGACTCAGGGCTAAGTACAACGGCTGGGACACACAATGGGCTGAAAAGAGGGAATGAAGGAGAAGAATAGTCACAGTGAAAAAGTAAGTTTAGCACATTTCCAGAAAGAAGAGTGGTCGTTATCAATTGTTGCTAAGCCGCTGAACGCTTAAGATTTTCGGAAGTGTCATACATGTGACTCAATAAAAGGCACCTTAAATGGTTACAAGGATCCATGATACAAGTATATGGAGACAATTTTTCAGTGATTTTCACTATTAATACAAATTAGATATCAACATTGTTAGCATAAATAATCAACTAAGACTCCAATATAAATATTTATGATGAATCAAAGGTTTTCGACAATGATGCGATAAGCATCTTTTGCACCATATTCAACAACAACGGCGGTTGTAATCAACGCCATATCAGCTGCCGATGCACGCTTGATTGCTGTCATCGGTATCAGTGATGATGCCGAAGCAAAATTTATAAAATTATCAACTTAGTATTTAAAAATTGCTCGTTGATGCTACCAACTGCTGCAACGTCTATAATTATATGATGAGTTATCTACCCGAAGGCCGATACATTGGCTTTACGCCATCCGGGATGTGATCAGTGAGGTGGTTGCTCGTTGTCTTCCTCGCGGACAATTATGGGTGAGCCTTTAGTCCAGGGTCGCTACACAGTAACTTGAGGTGAGTTCGAACCTCCGACCCTTCTGTTGCAAGGAATAGAACATACCGTGACGCCACCACGTTCCATACTTAGGCCTGTACTGTATACTGATATATAACTGATTGTCTGGATTATTTGCTTATACGGTAGTATTTGGTGACAATAATTGCTTCAATTAAGTTGAGTTAAATTCAATGTCGAGAGAACAAAGGAGTCATAAATGATGGTGACGATGACACTATTGACGATATCATGGACGGTATAAGGATGATGTTAATATTGGTAAACAAGGAGATGATGAGAATGTTTTAAGGTAATGATGATGATGGTGATGGTGATGCTATTAGGAAATCTGACGCAATGACGATTACGACTTCAGTGAAGATGTTGGGAAGAGGAGATAACGATGCTCATTATAAATTTCTTCATTAGTCTGTTCAAACAAAAACAGATTTGCGAAGGTAATAAGAAAACCGTACAACTGATTTTAAAATAGCCTAAAGCCCAACGACGACATCCAAAGACAAAGCTCGTAAAGCCGAGACATTGCTTTCGAAGTCTAAAACTACCGACTTAAATAGAAAACAGAATCCAAAAGCGTTATTTTTGTCGCTTCTAATGTCTGATCAAAGCGTACGTCACTTGGACAACGCATTTCAAAGCATCATCAATAAATACGAATCGATTTGTGTAGAATAAAAACGCTTTCGAGAACCATTATAAAATCGATCGTGCGAACCGGATCGATTAGTGAAAACCCGGTTTTCATCTCATCAGTTGCAAGTAGATTGATTTTGTCATCCGTTGGTCTTGTTTAAAGAGCCGTTAGTCATTGTTGTTGTAGTTCCGTCACCCATTAATCACTCGTCAACCAAGTACCTAGTTGGCAAATATCCAATGCCTGTCGCTATTCGTCAACATTTGTCACTTTGTTATCATGGTTAAAAATCGAATTGTAGGTTAATGTGACCAGTGTATTTGCATTTGGCTAACGATGTAGCAACTCTGGGACTATAGCAAAGACACAGTCTACATCCTCGAAGTCAATTGAAGATCACAGTATACTTCAAAATATCGATTTTACTCCTTAGGCTTAATATCGAATATCGTTAATTCCAGGACGAATCAACGCTGTCACCTCTTTTCGCTATTATGACCAGGCTATAAGAAACCCTACGCAAACACCGTCCCTGCTCGTGCTCTGGCAGTGCCAGTCTCAAGCTTCGATGAAGGAGGAGGAGGGCGACGCCAATGATCTTTGCTATCACACTGCGTCGTTAAACTGAAACTACTAAACCCTACGCTGCAACATCTTTGGTGATCAAAGTTTTGTCAGCCCATACATGTAAATACCTCACAAAAACCCCGATTATCCGATCTCGAAAAACAGCGAGTACTCTAAACCAGATATTCGTTCGTTCACACGCCGCGGTTGGCCTATATCCATCTGTTGAAAAAAGAACGCAAAAGAATGCGTGGAAGAGCGAACCTTCTAAAAGGAGGGTCCGCAAGGTCTTAGCCTGCGGAAAGGGGTCTATCAGTGGCGGAGAGGGGGACTCTCAGCGGCGGAGAGGGAACTCTCAATGGCGGAGAGGTGACCTTCCGCGGCGAATAGGGGACTCTCAGCTGCGAAGAGGGGACACTCAACGGCTTCATGTCGTTGGAATCTCGACGACTGGACTAAAGACGGCCAGCTTCCCAAAATCGACGACCGAATATCCGTTGTCCGTTGATGAAGAAATGCTCGACGAGTACCTCGAGTAGGGCAGATCGCCATTATCGTCCAGTCCACCCTCCTCGTCGTTGGAGGACGTGAGGACCCCGGTGCCTGACGTGTTACCCGGACCTCTTCCGATGCACCCAATCCTAGCATCCCAGGCCCCTGACCTTGGCCGAGGCTTGTCAGCGGAGGATGCATCCCATCGTTTTGACCTCGTCACTTGAGTGGACTTTGGCGGACGATGTTTCGAAGAGTTCGAGTCTCTAAACGCACCATTTGAGAGGTCTTGGGTGGTGTAGGTGTGAAGGGCTTCCGATGTCCGTTCTGAAAGATGGTGGGCAGCATCCAGGCCACTGCTTCCACCCTCCGGAGCTGCTTCATCCACCGTGAAGTGCACATACCCGTTCGCCAGCGGCCCATAGGACATCGTACTGTTACCATGAAACTGGCCACCCGCAGCTCGCCCACCCTGCTGCGTCCTTAGTGAACCACTCCCGGCCCCGGCTGGGTACCCAGCAGCGCCCGTCTCGAAGATACCTCGGTCCGCGGCACGGGATCCGGAGCTGCCACCAAATCCGACGGACCTTCCAGGCGGGAAGCGTGGCCGAGGCAAAGCCCGGACGAGGGGACGCTGGAAGATGAAGAGCAGTTTCATCGTGTAGACGGTGAACGTCGACTGGACAAGGAGTGGCGTCTGAACAACGGAAGCCAACTCCCAACCGCTCACTCCCATTCCAGCGATCACAGGACGCCAGTCGCGACATGGACTCTCAGCATCTGAGGATACCTGCAAAACAATTCAGCATAATATATATATATGACGTTGACTAACCATCAAATTTAAACTCCGGCACTGCTCGCAATCCAGCAGTGCCAGTCCCAAGCGGGGATAAATGAGGATTTTTAGTATCACACAGTGTCGTTATACTGCAGCTATCACCACCCAACAACATCTGATAAGACCTTCATGACCTGACCTTATTCGTTAACTTGCCGTTGTTAGCTTTACCTCATCTTTCCTTGTGACGCCTTACTCCACCATTCAATATCATGTCCTACGATATCATATCTTACTCATCCCTATAATATAAATAATTATTCCTCGAGGGTTGATGGCCACTCCTTTCCCTAACTCCCGTGCTCTTTCCGCCAACAGCAACTTACTGCTGATGCCTAAACTTCGTTATGGGGTTCGTTATTGGCAGCTGAGGAACAGAAGACTCTTTCATCTATCAGAACAAAGTACTAAGTCAATCTTTGCGTTATTTCCCTGGTTATGTTCTGCTTAACGGACAAACGCATCTATTTATACATCTGCAGATTTATATCGCGCTGTAGCCTACTGAGCAACTTCAAGACGTGGAAAAGGAAGATTAACGCAACCCTTGGTGCCTTTTATGTCATCAACCATTTTACGAAATTTCTTTAGTACCGTTTTATCGTATTAACAAAGACTCGTTCATAAAACATTCCCTAATCAGCAAATGAAAAAAAACGGAGAATTTGAAATGGAAATACTGTTCGCCGCCCAACTAATAAATCTGGTCGATATATGGGGTTTGTTTTGTCTTGGGCCGATCAGGTAGCCTCGCTTGCTTCATCTTGAATCACCTTGAATCATATTGAACAGTTCTGTTTCGCTGTCTCGCTGTTTGTCTCGCTGTTTGTCTGTCTCTATCACAGGAGGATGTAGAAGAGGTTGTTTGGTATAATAGGCCCAACTGACTGTCTGTATGTCCACCTGTGTTTAAAGATTTATGCACATCTTATGTGTGTCTCCCTACGTCTTCTCTTGTCTGTCCTAATGAATATCTGTCTGTTGGCATGTTTATCATTCTGAACCAGTCTAGATGTGTCTGAATGTAAATATCTGTCTAGATATCTGCGTCTGTTAGTCAGTCTCTCTGCTTGTCTCCTTCTCTGTCTCTATCTCTGTCTTTGTCTTCATCTCTGTCCCTGTGAAAGGCACGATCTTCAAAGGCTCTTTCCAGTCGATTGTTGTGACACCGCAATTGATCTGCGCCTTCGTTTTGTCGGATATCATTATTTTGTAGGAGTGACTGACTGGTCGACCAGGCAGACAGCCGATCGCGCGATACGAGAATGCAGTGGAAAAAGAAGGAGGCGGTGGAGGAAGAAGGAAAGGAGAAGAAGACTTGAAGAGAGAAGAACAAGGAGGAAGAAAGGGGAGGAAAAACAGGAAGAGAAAGAGGAAGGGAGGAGGAGAATGAGAAGGAAGTGGTAGCGGAGGAGGAGAAAGACGAGACCGACAAGGACAATAGAGAGGAAGATAAGGAGGACATGTCAAAGGGTTGGAGGAGGAGGAGGAGGAGGAGGACACCGCGGCAGCGATCTAGTTTAAGAGGTGGGTTAAGAGATGAGAGGGATAAGAAATGGGGGAGACAAACGTATAACGTGTCCCCTCTTTGTAAAATGTGAGGGGGATTTCTCCCCATTGACCCCCAGTATCTCCACCTCATGGGACGATGGTTAGGGAGAAGGAGATACATTGTATCCACAGAAGCATAGCTGCTAGCTGTGTTATATTCTACCTGTGAGAGTGGAATGATCTTGTGTTTGCTGGTGTTGGTGTTGGCGTTGCTGTCTCTGTTGTATGGCACTTTTTCAATGAGTTCATTGATGCACGACATTACTATTATTATTAATGAGACGCGTCGATAGATCACTGAAGGTTAACGGTGCAAATTAAACGATTGACCAATGACCATTCTGTGTAGGCCTACTCAAGCACAGGTCTAACAATTGAAGGCGTGGCTTAGCTTGGCTTCAATTGTCCTCTAGAGAATGTAAAGAATGGTGGTGTCTGACCCCACACATGGAATGGGAGAACAATCCACACTCTTTCAGACTTTATACATTCGGGACTGTCGAGGGTTTCATTCTCGCCACTCCTTCTTCTTGATGACGAGAGTACCCACTGGTTCTATCTTCTATCACAAAGCTCAGCAGCACGACACACTTGATGGTTTTAATATGTATATTTAATTATATATACACACCACTCATCCTATCTACACTTACTGGAGTTATTAGTGTCCTTTTAGAAATGTTTCCCTGGTTTACGTTGGAGACGGGATTGCCAGTTACGTTGATTACCCTTGTCGTCAGAACGACCTAGCGTCTCCCCCAGTTCCGAAACAAGTCCCCGTTCCTTTTTTGCTACGCTATATCAATCCTTCTAGAGGCGATTTCCTTCGCCATCCCAAACGCAAAATTCGTATCTCTATTGGAAGGCAGGTCACCTGCAGAAACCATTACTAAAACCCTGGTTGGTCGGGTCTTGGCGTCCCTAGCGCAACGTCAGATCCCTATGTACGTCCAGTTACTGTTTGACTAGCGGCTGTCATGGCTGTGCCTTATTAGTGTCATTGAATTCCATTACTACAGTTATACAGCCTAACAGATTGCGCCGTTCGTATCGGAATTTTCCCCTATTTCTGATCCGTGTCAACGGGCCGGTTCAAACCAGACTTTCAGCTGGTTCAAGAATTTCTTAGCCATAGGTCGCCGAGAAGGTAGGGGCAGGCGCCTCTAACGTCTGCCTTGAGGTGTCGGGTTTCGTTGCTTGACACTTCGTTGCTATTTGCATATTTCTGGCCGTCTGTATTGAGGCCGTCTGCCTCCGGCGAAACCCATTGAGGTCTCCTTTCTCAGGTTTCAGGTAGACACAGCTTCATCCGTAGTCTTCCCACGCCTGTGCTGCCGGTCGATGACTTTTATATAGCGTCATCGTCCAGAGTGTCGTGCGTGACATAGACTCAGAAGTCACACAAAACGTCGCCACTGCTCGGACTCTGGCAGTGCCAGTCCCAAGCCTGGATTAAAGGAGGAGTGCGGCGGCTCTAACCATCTTGATGTGACACGGTGATGTTTGACAACAACTTACTACTGCATGAACTGTACACTAAAATGCAAGTTAACCTTCTCCCTTTAGTAGACGTCGCTGTGTTCGGCAGCGTGCTTAATTGGCCTGCAAGCAAGCAAAAGCGGATTCCGATCTATTGAACGGACTCTGAGAACGACGCGTTTTAAAGTATTCTACCCAGCTGAAGAATTTTGTATAGGCATTAGATGGAAATCAAATGGGAAGTCATGCAATGCGCTGGTGCCATGTCGGGGAATTTGGAGTATGTCCACAGACTGGGATAAGTATCACGGTTTCTTTTCAATTCCCTTACAAATTAAATTTAAATTGTTGTAGCGTGTGTTTTCTTAAATAATAAATAGTTTTGTAAAAAGTTAAAATAAATCTGCTTGAAGTCATCATTCACTTTATTTGTATTATCATTATTTATTAACCAATTTATTATCTATTTTTTTACTTAGTGATTAAACAATAAACATTAAATCTGTAATGCGCGCACGGTCACACCGAATGAGCAATCTCTGGCGAAAATGCAATGCTACAGAATCACTGAAAGACTGAATGAAGTCTCCACGGGCAAAAATGATTTCAACTCAAAATTAAATATTTCATAAAATTTTTATAAAATATTCTCTGGGATGCGAATCTATTCCGAAATAGATTCTTCGGGGGCAGCCTCGGGACCGTGGAAAACAGAGAGATAGGTTCGAAATGAGCGCCGCCTCATCTATTCTCGATTAACATAATTTTTATTTGTGCTACTACTGTGAACCGTTGACTTCCTGTCCTCTTTGGCGCAGATGTTCGGTCATCGATCTTGTTAATGTTTGAGTCCAATCGATATGCGGTGCATGGGCATCGACTAACCCATTAAAACTCTTTGATCCGTTCTAATTCCACCTGGCTTCTCCGATGGCTGCTTATTTCTGATATCGATGTAACTCTAAGCAACGACCATGGACTTATTAAGGAAGCCATTGGATTAGATTAGAGAAGGATTCAGTGGATTTCTGTTTGCATATTTTATTGGGTCAAATTTTTTCCAGCAACAAGCGCAGGTTCAGGTAGGTATGCTGCCCGCAGCTGGACTTCCCACCCGAGTTTCTGCTAGGCACAGATTCGATGCATAAGTAGCCTACCTTGACTTTGTGGAGGTATTCGATGATTGCTCCTTCGTAGATCGGAGTTTCGTCGAAGAGCTTCGAAGAATCTTTCTCAAATATCCAGATCGTTTCTATGCGCTTCGACTGTGCCTTGTTCCTGTAAGCTAACCAGACAACAATGTCTTGCAGGCTATTACAACAAACTGTATTGTATTGCTGCGTGGCAATGTGTTGTCTTTTGATTGTATTGTATTGCATTGCAAGTGTTGTATCGTATGTTGCAATATTATCTTTTACTGCATTATATTCGAAACATTTGCATCTTGTTGTTGTTTCTACAAGATACAAATGATTAGAATATAATGCAGCACATTCGATTCCATTCTATTCCGTTCTGCTCCATTCTATTATATTCTACTCCATTCTATTCCTGTAAATTATATTACATTCTGGTCCATTCTATTCCTTTATATTATATTATATTATATCATACTAGGTCTTA
Organism: Bimastos eiseni; assembly: GCA_959347315.1. NCBI lineage: Eukaryota > Metazoa > Annelida > Clitellata > Crassiclitellata > Lumbricidae > Bimastos > Bimastos eiseni. The sequence goes on along the minus strand of OY365814.1, from coordinate 18,537,385 downwards.
TATGCGTTGCGTTGTCACAGTCAATCAATCTTGTAAGATAGTAACAAAAAGACCAAAGGAAGCACCATGGACTGATTATTAGTTATTCGCCAGAGGCTCTGTGCAATGCCAATGCCGTCAATTAATGTCTCCTTGTCCTTGGTTTAAAGGAATATTATTGTCGTATGCCTACAGTGGAAGACTACAGAGGAAGAAAATTTACGGAACGACATTCCAGGCCAGAGCATTAGGGTTCATTCTAATATGATCTGTTCCTCAGGTTTACGTTCTGTTTTAATCAAATCTGCTGATTCCCTCACAGTAATCAAACCAAACTAATCGAATTTGATCACAATTACATAATTGCATTCTACTCCTTTTATCAACGTTAAGTGTCATTAACGACAAGTGTAGGCCATTCCGATATATTTAAACGTATTCACAATCAGCTAATTATATTGATCGAAGCGATCAAATACAATCCGGATCTGACATCGTCAGCGTTACATCATCTTATACGTTTGATTTAATCTCTAAATCTCTTAACCTCTGCAAGTACAGCTTTTTTTTAACTATATAAATAATTAATTTGATCTCTTTTTTCTCCCTCTTTTTCCTGTCGGTTTAGCCTCTTAAAATTTTAATGAAAATTTTATTTATTCTATAAAATCTCTTTTTTGACCGTTTGATAAGGTGATCTCGTAATTCCCTTATCTTTAAGTGATTCACTCGTTAATTACATTTAATCTTGCATTTCCTAGTCGTACTCTGTTTTCTTTAAATATGCCATCAGCATCTCTCATTCCTGCACAATCTTCTCTTGATCTCCAGATATCTTCCTCTCGTCTCATACTCACTTAGTTTCTTCAACTTTTATTATATGAGCATGATCTTCCTTTAATCTGTTAATCGTTTCTTATTTTTTTTATTACCGATATTTGATTCGCCCTTCTTCCAACATTTTTTTGTTCAGAAGTACACATTATCTCATTACCTTACTCACTGACTCTCTTAATCTGCCAACTTCATTCCTGATTCCTTTTATATGACCTTCTTCATCTCTTATTCTCCATTTTCAATTAACTCCCTGATCTTACCTTACCCCTAATATTCTAAATCTGATGTCTGTATCTTTGTTTCTCTTAGTATAAGACCATCATGATCTCTTAATCTTCCGTTAATCCCTAAATTCCACTCTCTAATTGTCTAAATCTGATGTCTTTATCTTTGTTTCTCTTCGTATAAGACCATCATGATCTCTTAATCTCTTATTCTCCTAATCTTCCGTTAATCCCTAAATTCTACTCTCTAATTGTCTAAATCTGATGTCTTTATCTTTGTTTCTCTTAGTATTACCTCATTCATCCTTTATTCATTCATTGTGTTAGCCTTCCGTTAAAACCTAAACCATACTCACTAACACTTTAATTTTCAAAAGTTGATACTACACCTCAAATCCGATACCTGTAAATTTGGCTCTCTTAGTATGACCTTGGTTCTCTTAGTATGACCCTTATGATCATTTAATCTCTTAGTCTCCTAATCATCCGTAAATCCCTTAATCTTACTCTCGGCAATGGCAGTGGAGTCAAGGCATATGTCGATAAGTTTCCATCCGGCGTCGAGAAAGAGCTTAAGCTGACCGAGGAAATCGGCGTCACAGACCACCTTCTGACTCAGTTGGGTGATGTCGTGTACGATGTGGTACGTCGCTGGTACGGTCACCGTGTGGTACGTGTACTTCGTCGAGAACGTATGACGCGGAACGTTGAAGAACAGCTCGACACCCATAACTAAAAAAGAAATCTTTTATATCGTAAAGTAGGTTACTTTTGGAGCTTTATAAATCGTTACATTACACCGATGATGTGTTGAAGCCGTGTACATCGTTTCTAACATCTGTTTCATTTTTCACATGTATGCTTATCTATCTGTGCATCTGTCTATGTTAGTATCTACCTTTGTGTCTGTCTGTATGTCTGTATGTCTGTATGTCTGCATATCTTCTTGTATCTCTGTACTCATGTTTGTCTGTCCGTGTGCTAACTGCATGTTAAACTGCTGACTTGTATGTGAGCATGCTTACACATGATATTCTTGCGTGCATGGGAATTACTTTGTATCCATGTTTGTCTTACTGCATTTATATGCACACATACACATTTATACAAAGCACGCATATATATACAATCCTTGCAGTCAAACACATACACACAAAAGTACATTATTTTGGTAAGAAAGACGCGTTCTTTTGTTTGTTTCTCTGTCAGCGTACCTTTATGTACAACTGCCAATACGCCTATGCAAGCAAACTCCGTCACAACTTGAACTTTGGAGCCAGTTCCAAGTTTGGATCAACGATGAGGACGACGCTAACGATATTTGTAACCACAAAGTGTCGTTTAACTTCCCTAAGCAAATATCTGTCTGTATGCCTGTTTGCTTGTTAGTTCACCTGTCTACCTGCATTACTCCCTGCTTAGCGTAAGTCTAATTTCCTTCATCTGGGCTCCCCGTGTCGATACATGCATCCTTCTCTAGCATTTCGTAAACATGCTTCTATTACATTCCGAACGACCTGCTTCATGTAAATTCGTCTTCGTCGATGAAAGACAGCAATGTTTGCTGTAACCAAAGCATCTACGTAACACGAACGATCGAAGCTAAACAGAAGGAGAAGAATCTAGGAGTGGCCCCAGCTTCTTACTGCCGTATTGAGTGTTACTCGTTTCAGAACGAACGTATCCGATGGCCTCGGCTGAGGCGAGTCTCGCACCAACGGATGCATAGCTGTGTATCTGGACAGAACGGAAATACTACCAGGTACACATTATAGGCAACGCACTTGTTCACACGACTATGTAAGAGGTTCTCATCAGCCTACAGGCAAAGGCTGCTGATGTGTCTATTTACAAACTAGATCATTCATTCAAACATTTATATAGCGCCCTGTCAGGTAACTACTCAAGAGCGCTCCAAACTCCAGCCCGGACAAAAAGGTAAGTTATTAACTGACCTTAAAAATGACCACTACAAGATTTATAGAACAGAGAAAGGTTTTTCCAAACTCTAGGCAGGCCACAGAGAACGCACGGTTCTGCATAGTTGCTTTACGGGCAAATGGAGCCACTAGAACCCCCTCTCAACAGAGCGAAGGGAGTGGCTACACCGGGCCTTCAATATCAGTTGACAAAGGTCTCGTTGATGTGACACAATTCTACAACCGCCAATATAGTAAATTATCATCAGCGTAAAGTTGAAGACTGATAATACATCCATTTAGAAGCGTTTAATTAGAGTAACACAGTTATATTCACGCCTCATAATATGAGATCTTCAGAAGCATAAAGATGAGCAATCAATCAACAACCATGGCTCATCGGCGGGCAGTCATCGTCCGTAGGTGTCTGATGACTTTCTGTTCACATCTCTCCTTATGGCTCTGTTCATTGCTGCGTGGCTCAATTCTTGAAGATTTGTTCCACACCATTCTTCAATGTCATCTGTCCATTCCCTATGTAGTCTTCCTCTTTTGTTTGTCCCATCCATTTCCATTACTCCAAAAACCAGCTTTCGACGTTTTCCATCCTCTTTCATTCTGCATATATGTCACAATAAACTTAGCTTTCTCTGGATCACTTTTTGCATGAGGTTTTCTGTCATGCCGATTCTTCTGTACAGTTCATCATTACCGACTTTTTGAGTCCATCCTATTCTAAGTACCATGGGTAAAATTTTCTTTTAAATGTGAGCATCCTCTTTTGTGAATCCTTTGTTAGCACACAGGTCTCACATCCATACTTCATGCTTCTGAAGACGCATGTTTTCAGTACTTTCAATTTAACTCCTAGAGTAATTGCCTTGCTTTTCCAAAAGATGATACACTGTAGAAAATATAAATAATTGTAAGGATAAAGCCAAAACATTGTTTAGACGCATATATTAACTCAAATAAAGAAAAATATAAATGTAGAGGCCGTGATTTAGTTTGCATTCCTCGTTTAAAACTGAGTGAGCGAGTGACTCACTCGGTCACTCGCGCATTACAAGTTAGTGATGTAGGCAAGGTAAGGTAAGGCAAGGAAAGGAAGGTGAGGAAAGGAAGGTAATGAAGGTAAGAAAGATAAGGAAGGTAAGAAAGGTAAGAAAGGTAAGGTAAGATAAGGCAAAGTAAGGTAAAGAAAGGAAAGACAAACTATTTGGACTGACTGTGTCCAGTAGATCGTTGTCCATGTCTGATTGATCGTATGCTAGAGTTCTTGTCGAAAGTATTCGTTTCTCAATCTTCAGTTCCCAACTGTCTGTTGTCTCAGTAACCCTTCAAGTAGACAATTAAAAAAATAAAATAAAAACGTTGAAAAACGTTCGGAAGACTATACAAAACCAAACGCCACCCAAGCTACACCTCATAAAGAGATCCCATCATCTGGCATCCAGAACCACGTTAACACTCACTCTGCAACTTACCGCACCAATTCGCCGACAGTAAAAGCCCAGAACCACCACAACGATTACAATCATAACAACTCCAACTCAATGCCAATAGCAAAACCACTACCTTGCTCTTTGCTTTAAGCTACTTTGCCTTCCCTTGCCTTCTATTATCTACCTCCAATCTTCTGTATACTTTCTGGCCATCCATGTCCTACCCTTAAGTTATATCACGTAACTTTGCGTTACCATGCCTCAACTCACTCTTACCTTATTTACCGTGACCTGTTTTTTACCCTCTTTTATTACCCTCTTTAATTGCTCTCTTTTATTTAACTTCGCATGCGTAAAGTTTTGCCATGAACAGGACGTCGGATCGTCGGTTTGTCGGAATTATTTCAACTCTTTTTCAGTATGTTCCCGCCAACCTACAGCGCTGAAATTTTGCACACATGTCACGCTTGCATGCCAATGCAATGTATCTAATGCTTACGGGCATAACTCAATACATGAGTAAACATGACAAAAAATGCACAAAATTAAATATCGTTTACTCACTCGAACGAGTCCTCCTTGACGAGCTCCACTCCGGTAAGTTTACATCATAAATGACCTCTTAAGAAAGTGGATTGATTGCGCCATGTACCAGATTACCAAAAGTCAATAATAGAGGGTCCCGATAAACCCATATTTTTACTTTCAATTGTGTTTCCTTCTGTTCTTTAACTTGGTTTGCGTAAAGTTTGTCACGGTTGGTAATCTTTCAACTCTTTTTCAGTTCCCATTGCTCAACCAGGACAGGGCAGCAACGGTCAAGACGGCTGGGGACAAAGGCACAGACTATATGTTAGTAGCAACGAAAAACAGTTCACAGCTGGCGAAGCTGATGGGAACAACTACCAGTAACTGACTTATTAGGGAAGCTAAGCTAAGCTCTTGGTATGGAATGATTCCGATGCCTACAGGAGTTGACTTACGCTGAAGCTGGTTTTGACAAGATAGCCTGGTAGGGCTGGGGGCTCGTCCAGTCCGCTGGTTCTGTGGTCATCTTGACGCTTGGCACTCGGACGAACTTGGCTAGAAGGAAACCCTGGCTGTAGCAGTCCGTTATCCGGTCGAGGTATTGCTCGATATTTGTGGTCACGGCTGGCGGACCCAAGTTCAACTGGTTTTCTGCAAATGTAATTGTAAACACTAATGCCGCGTGTCAAGTGATGGGGTTATCTCCCTAATGCAGCACCGCTTTCGGAGATCTGGCTACCAGAACGGACACATTACTTTTTCAGGCCAGCATCAACAACCAAAGCCATTTTCTGCGACCGATGTGCAGGTTAAGGAATCTAACAAAATACCACCTACTATCGCTCGTCCATCCATTTGCCCTCCGAAATAAAGACAGTAAGAATTTTGTACCTAGGTTGGTGTATAGAAATATCATGTACTAGTTAGCTTAACACGCTTCATTGGCTGTCTATACCACAGCGTGTAGAGTTCATGCTACATATGTCTACTCGAATACAAAACGCTCCATGGTGTCGCGCCTGGATACATTGCAGATTCCTGCAAGCTAACGTCGTCGTGTTCAGCTCGCCTCCAGCTGCGTGGAGCTGCGCTTGGAGACCTTCTTGTCCCCAAGACCAGGACCAAATTCGGTGATCGCGCCTTCTCTGTTGCCGGCCCGCGCTGTTGGAATAGCCTCCCGCCTGCGGTGCGTTCTGCAGTATCGATTGAGATCTTTAGAGCTAGACTCAAATCTCACCTGTTCAGGAAGGCATATCCTGTCGAACTGATGTAGTTATTGTCATAGTACGGTTCTTTCTTGTTAGTCTGCTGACCGTGTCATTGTAAAGCGCCCTTGTAGCGACATGGCTGCGTTACGGTGCTTTAGAAATCGTCCGTTTAATAGTAATAACAATAACAGTTAGTCGGCCCAATCGCATAGATTGGATTTCGGCGATCTAACACTTAACGCTTAAGCCTCATAATTGTATAATCTAAATGGCTGCGTTCTGATGTCTGTATTTTCTGATCAAACTGAAATACAATACAATACAATTAGCTGAACAATAGCAACCGTTCTGCTCATTAATGCAGATGCAAACGCAATGCACTCCAGAATAATGTTCTTCTAATTTCTGAATATCGGAGAAAATGACAGAGGTGATAATAATATTAATATTGTTAACTATGATTCTAGTACTGTTTTCCATTGGTGGTTGTTCTCTGTGCTTACTCATGATGCGATGTGAGACCATGAGATCAACGAAGCAGAAGAGAAGATCGGAGCCTGGATATGGAATGCGATCGACGGGAAACGGGGAATGCTCTCCTGGAGGTCCGTTCCAACTCCAGCTGGTTCCGTGTCGCTTCTTGGAGGACGTGGAGGTCGCAGCTCCCATGCACGGCCAGGATCGCCAAGGATGGAGGATGAGGACCCAGAGGAGGAACCTGAGGCGACTGCTGATGCTGCTGCTGATACTGGGCCGGTCGTGACCTTTGCTCTCGAGTGACCATCCGTCCTCTGTCTCTAGTGCTTCGCTTTGGCGCCTCTCGCGGACAACGCTGGAACTTCATCGACGGTTAACGGTGAATCGACTGTCTCTACCTATCTGCCACGCTTATACCTGTTCACCTAGTCGCTTGTCTACATATGCACCTCATCTAGCTATTTCACCATCTGTATATCCGTCCACTGGACTTATGAACTTGTCTATACCTCTGACCTATCCCTCCTTAGACCTGTCCTTTCACCCGCCCACAAAATGTAACGTCTTCTATATTTCTTACTAATTACCTCTATACGTGTCCGTTTATCCACCTGTCCAATTATCTATCAGACCATAAGCCTATACCTGTCCACTTGCCTACCTGATTAACTGTCACCTTGTATGCCTGCCAATGCTATTACCCTGTCTACCAATCCACCTGTGTGACTACCGACTTGTTGGCCTCTCCATATTTGTCCATATGTGTCCATCTGTGTCCATCTGCGTCAATCTGTGTCCACCTGTGTCCACCTGTGTCCACCTGTGTCCACCTGTATCCACCTGTGTTCACCTGTGTCTACCTGGTCACCCGTCTAACCTGTCCAGCTTTCCAACAGTGTGCTCTCCGCTGATGTTATCATTTTCTCGGATTTAGACGATCCATCTGAAATTGACATCACATTAGCTGATATAGATATCCGTCACTCTTACAGCTTAGATTTAGTTTATTTCCTATTGAATAGGATGAATGGATGGATGGATGGACGGACGGATGGATCCACCATCCATCTTTCCATCCATCTATCAATCAATTAACCTATCATTTTATCCATCCATCCATCAATCAATCAATCCATGCGACGCAAAGAATTAAATTTTCATTCTTTGCGCTGCAAGGATTGATGGATGGATAAAATGATGGGTTAATTGATTGATAAATGGATGGAAAGATGGATGGTGGATCCATCCGTCCGTCCGTCCATTCATCCACACATCTTTGCTGTTCAGTGCAGAGAATTGATATAGGCGATGCACGTATTACATGTATGCGTGTATGCATGGATATTTGGATACAGAGATAATTGGATGGATGGATGAATGGATAGACGGATGATCGATAGGCCTACATACTTATGTAAACGTTTATACATACAGAGAGCAAGACACGCAGACAAACGTACAGACAGGTAGCCAGACAAGCAGATAGACTAGTTGTTTTTATGTACTTAGGTCTGCATTACTAGCGTCTCGAAACAACCAAACTTTGCATCCGATATAAAGGAAGAAATGAAGAGAGAGAGCGACGTCGATTCTGCCAAAAGCGTTCACTTTTATCATCAACACTCTAATTTGGAGCCAACAGTGGCTATTAATCAACACCCTATTTAGCGAAAGAATTAACAGCCACGCATGTAATCCTCCAGAGCAGTTGGAGTCGGTTTGCCAGTCACAGTAACATAGTACCTCGTTCGTTTTCAGAATACATCGTCTTTGTTGTGACTATAGGCGACCTCTAGCGGCGGCGAGACGTAAGCGCTGCAGAGTGACAGATGTGCCTTTTGAAAGTTCAGCGAGACTTAACCGAGATCTCGCTCAACCCACGCAGCGGAACGATAAAGTGCAACGAGTGCCGTAAGGAGAGGGAAGCGTGCAACACTATATTGCGAGGGGTCGTAGGATCCCTGGTCAGAGCCATGTGAAATTAAGGGGCACGTGGCAATGAGAGAAAGAGCTAGGACCATGGTAACCGCCATAAAATTCGCAGCAATGGTACAGAAGAGGTGGTAATACCACGAGGATGATATCAAGGCATGCGGTGTTACCGATGGGATGGAAATACAAGCGCGGTAATTACCGGGGTAACGTCTAATTGTCCGGGGGGTAATTGTCCTAGATCCGCTATGAAGCGCAAGACCCCGCGAGAGGAAGTAGGATGAGAGACAGTCAGATAGAATTTTAGAGCGTAGAGCGAACAGATGGAGAAAGCGCATTCCACAGAGATTTGCCAATTAAAGCAAAAGATCGAGACTCAGCCATATCCGTTCTAGTTCGAGGAACCAAGTGGTGTGCAGAGCAAGTGTTAGCTTCCCGTTAGTCCTAACGTTGACTAGTCCTTCTTTCGCAAGTCGTTGGCGTTGGTAAAATAAGATGCATAACGTGAGTGTAGGCCTAGCCTTGCATGGTTGCTGACAGTTTAATTCGACGCCTCTACTACATGTAACTCGTCATCATCCGTTCATAATGTACAGCGAACTAATGCGAACTCAATCCAAATTCCGACAATCGTTAGTTTACCTTAGCATCCAGACGACACTCTTGAGCATTCCTCTTCAAAATGGCTTTATTATGTCAGGTGACTTGCAATATTTTTAGCTATTACGGCGACGTTATAATAGGTCATATGTATATCGGTTACTATTACTGCGATATAACCTACTTCACCTACTTTACATGCTGGTTCCATTCAGCAACCTATATTTATAGATCATATAATTCTCATTAGTTAATAATTTGCTTTTCCCCGTTTAATTATAGTGTATTCGTTAGTTATGATTAGGAAAGCTTTGTTCCTCTACCTCATTTTCACTCCCTCAACTCTCATTTTGGCCCCTATACTCAACTATGCCGAATACCTAAGATATTAGGTGTCCCTAACTTGCGAGACCCTTCCGTCCATTGGGATTCGGTGCATTTGTGAATTATCTTTGTTAGAAAGTTTTCATGTAAATTGTACTTTGATTGTCAAATAAGCTGGTAAAATAAAATAATAATTACTGAGTTTGAAATTAAAAACGAAGATAGCATACATTTGTATCATCAACATTGGCTTGACTAATGGTTCTCCAACTTATTGGATAGTGTCCTGTGCTTAACCCAAAAGTGGCGCTTCATAAATATGGAGCTCACGATTACGATTACAAGCAACGAATAAAAATTTCTTACAACGGTTTCACTTGAAGCAACGACTAATGCTATTCGTGTCCTCAGATTAGAACATTATAGAACATTATAGAACATTACAGAACATTATAGAACATTATAGAACATCATAGAACATTATTGAACCTAATTGGTTTAGAATGGAGAAAGTTAGATGAGGCTTGCCACGCATAGCAATAGACTAGATTAGAATTAGAGCACAGAATTCACATACACACGTGTATTCGAGAGCGACCCCGAATGCCAACCGTATTGAACTCGATGTGCCGATCACCTGTGGCTGGAGAACTAGGGAAGGCCGCTGGTGCTCGGCGGGTGCTAGGCGGCGGCAGCTGGAGCCTTCTCACAAGGGCAGAGGCCGCCGCGGCCGACCCTGCTCCGCGCAAGGCCATCCTTAGACTGCAGCGGCGGCGGCGGCGTGCCAGGGAGGAACGCCCAGTAAAGAATGATGGATTGGAAATAACGATGATAAAGGCAGACAGCTGAAGATATGCATTCGTTTTGTGCGGAGTTCCTATCAGCCTTTCAACTATATTTACACATGCATATTATGTGCGTGCAGATATACACTAACATATTTACCGACTTGATATATTTATGTATCATGCATGTACATACGCAAACACACACACACACTCAACTAAACACACATCTACACGCACACAAATACATAAACGCACATAGACACCGACACACCGACACTCCTACACACTCGTATATATTTGTACATATATATATATATGCTTCTGAAATCTTATGAATTCCTGAATGCACTTATTTACATTTTTGCAATATAGTTTTGGTAATACGTCGCTTCATTTTCGTTCATATGCACAGTAACACGTATATATATATGTGTATGTATAAAGGCCTATATATAGACAATAGAATAATGCACACAAGGTGAAATTCCTCCACTGCTTGCAGTTCAGCAGTGCCAGTCCCAAGACCGGATAAAGGAGGAGGGCTTCCCTAATGCTCTTCGTTATCACTCAGTGTCTTTAAACTGCAACTACCATCAAACACAGTGATTTAGCTGTCAAAGAAGAACTATGGTCGAAACCTTTACAGTTCACTTAAATACCCGAACGCAGGTAACAATGGAATGTTGTTAATATGTCGCACACGAAATAGCGGTGATCTTCAAAATTTTCTGTAAATATATATATATATATATAAGTGCATATATAACCATAACCATTTTTTTTACAACTGAACAACCAATTAACAATACAGATTAACTCTGAAAGCACAGGAGGGTTGGCAGAGAACAAAGTGAAGAACCATACAGGGACACCCATTACAAAATTAGTAGGAGCACGGTTATGCAAATAAGTTCAAGACAATGAACACGAAACTTAATTAGGTAACTAACAGGTAGCCTACATAATAAAACAAGGATATTTAGACTGTACACAGTGAAAGCAAAAACCAAGAAGCATAACTTTATGCCATACAATTTACTCAATAACTAAGAAAGTCACAATTTTTAACTGAGAGATGGCATAGACTCAATGGAAATTTATTCCACACTCGAGATCCAGAAACACTTAACGAAACATGCTGGTGTTAGCTCTGTAGTAGCATGGTCCAAAATTATTGGCGTTACAAAGGCCATATATATATTATATATATAAATATGTATATATATACAAACACACACATTATGTGTATATTGTAAGAAGATGAAAAGCAATCAATTAAGTGGACTTAATTATTCATGGACATGAAGTGTTACAAACGGCTTCCTTTCTCAATCTCACCAACGCCGTTTCATCTTCTTAACGTCAGTGTACTCATTATAACTGAGTTGGCTAGGGGGGTGCATAGGGAGCGGAAATGCTGAACCAAATTTATGCCCTTAATTGATTTGTCCTCCCCCCACCTCTTTACAGACCGTCCAACACTATGACAAGCACACCAAGCACACCATCGAACACCTCTGACAAACATTGAAGGCCATCTGGAAATGGAAATAAAAATTGCCTATGCATTGCACCTGCTTTACAAATGGTCAATTGCGCCGTCGAGGCGTGTGCACTTCTGAGCAAAAAATGTTGAAAGAAGGGCGTTATCAAATTTCAGAAGAAAAAGCCTTATTGCATGGTTTCTGTTTAAGTTTATCATTCGAGTCTCTGGACTGAACAGAAACCTTAATCATGTCGCCACCGTGCACTCTCAATCACCTGGCTGACGGGACTAGATTGAAGCCTTTATTTCGTTGTCAGCTCAATCATGAAACACTGAAAACAGGTTTCGTGCCCCCACTACTCTCTGTGTCTTTGTCTATGTCAACATATCTCCAAATATGAAAAGCACAAGATGAATCAGCACAAACAGCGTCAATCCTCTGAGTGATGGAAGCAAACCCATCTGTCCCAAGTGCCAGGCAGGCGAGACATTCCTCCATAAGACGCACAAGATGTTACCCACTACCTGAACCCCCCCCCCTATCTGGACGTACCGGTGAGCAGCAATGCCACGGAAGCGATTCAAATTCTTGTCTGCAGCATTTATGGAGCTCCAACGTCCATCTGCTTTTTCTGCTGGTGCATAAAATATTTGTAAATCCAATGCCCATAAAAATTATAGGCCTACATAATAGATATCTAAATCGATAAACCAATCCTGTTTTATTGATCAGGCAAAATTTTACGTATTACATTGACATGCTGTCTCTTTACATGCGAATGTAAATAGATCATGTACGATTCATTGAAATTCAACAGGCGAACTCAGACAGGGTCAGCGTCCTGTCTACATCCACATTAATATCTGAATCCATAGTCCATATCTACAGGTGTACGTGTGTGGCTTTATCTGTATATCTGCATCTATCCATCTGTTTCTTATCTCACCTTACTGACTCTCCTCTTTGCCACCATTTCTTCCTTGAACTATGTCCTTCTACGTATGCACAGACTACTGCAAGTCCTATAGTCACAGTGCATACTGGTTTGGCGTCTCTGGCACTGCTCTCAGCTTAGGCCAGTGCTCATCTTGCCTACATCAGTCCATGTAAAATAATCAGAGGAGTCTGAGAGCCGGCTGGATGCTTTCTGGCCCGCGAACCTTGCCCTAAAATAACGCCATTTGAGAGTAAAATATTTGTCACTTTAATGACGCATCTGGTATTTTGTCGACTCGACTAAAACAGATCAGCACAAAATAATTGCATACATTTTTTTAGAGTCTTAACTTGCTCAAGTCTGAGCTCACTTCTCCAGCAATGCATTCATTGCACTGATTGTCAATTAAGCTACCTAATAATTCAAAACAGCGCTTCCACTTCAGCATGAGTATGATTTAAACCATCGCACACACCACAGCTTGATTTCTTGTCTCTCACTGATTTTTATTCTGAAATTTCACATCGCCCTTCTTCCAACATCTTTTGCTCAGAAGTGCACACGGCTCGACGTCGCAATTGCAGTATTGTACTGCAGAGCAATTGCGCGCGAAGGACTTGCTCAAGGTCCCTATCTTAGCTTTACTTAGACTTATCTTAGCTTTAAGCAGGCCCGTCGAGAGCAAAGTGGGGGCCCCGTACAACTAATATTTTTGAAATAGTATGAAAGACTGATTGACAGTATAGGTTACTGTAATACACAGTACTAGACAATTTTGCAAAATTCCAACCACTAAACTTACATCATACATGATACATCACTCACTTATCAAAGTTTTCATCGACTCATGATCATTCATCACTATCAATCAGCCTAGCGTGCCTCTGGCTAAATGATAATGAAAAAAATATTTTACATTTTTTTAAATTCCTAATTTTAAACAAAAAAGCTAACTGAAAAAATGAAAGCCTACAATCATCCTCAAACTACAGTTGTTGAGACAGTTTTACTTGTTAAGTCTGCAAAGGATGAGTTCGGAGATGGGATATTTTATCCGTTTGATTCCGTAGTACATGTAACTAGACGCAAAAAAACGTTTCGCTGCAGTGTCAAGTCTTTGCAATTGCAACAAATTTAAATTTTGTTGGAAGTTTGTCAAAGAAGATGCTCTTGTGAATGTTACTCTGTCGACATTTGAAAGAATTTAATAGACGAGATTGACTCATTAAAACGAATTTATCATGAAAATATTGGCCAAAACATATTTCAACCTTTTCAGTTGTTGAATAAACTGCAGGAAATTTCGTCACAGAAACTCTTCCCCAATTTAATTGTTGCCATGAGGATTTGTTGATGTCTTCTGGCTTCCGTTGCAAGTGCAGAGAGATCATTCGGTGTGTTAACACGAGTCAAAAACTATCAGCGGGCGACAATGTGTCAAAACAGAGTCAATGGATTGGCAACAATTGGCTATTGAAGTGGAGTTGGCAAAAACTTTAAATTTTGATTCAGTTATTGATTCTTTTGAAAGCAAAAAGGCCAGAAAGGCCCCCTTATGAATAAATTAGGAATGTTAAAGTAGAAATCTTGTTAATAAAACCAACTGTGGTTTGTTAATAAATTTGATAATATTTACAGAAAAAGTTTACTAATAATCAAAGGGTGGGGTGACAGGGTCCCCTTATTTATTTAGTTCAATGTGGGGCCCTTATTTATTTAGCTCGGGGTGGGGGCCCGGGTCATTTGTCCCCTCTTTCTTCCCTCTCAATGGGCCTGGCTTTAAGTACAATCGTCATGCCTTCAAAACTGCAATCGATCTACACATACGTAACTCTTATTTAAACTTCTCTATTAATTATTATTGCATTTATAATTCTTATAATCGCAGTTGCGATTTTGTTGTTATCCGATGCAACTTGTTTTTGCGCAGACTGTATGGTATAGAATGGTACAGTATCAATAATAAATAAATTAGAATAGCGCTGCTCACTGCATCAGGTGAGTTATACACCCAGGCGCACGTAGGTCTACATGACTGACTGGTTCTGGATCCCCAACGCCGTTAGCTCTCAGTGGAGGCCCCACTCCGTACGTTCCAGGTTTCAAAGACTGGGCGTATGCTATGTTCCGGGCACCGGAACAGTTATCTCTTGCGGGCGTCGACAATGGCCACCCAAAAGCTGTGGAATTGACTGGTTGTTCTGTCAATTTTTAAATAGTATTCAGACATAAACTAAACACTCGTCCGTTTCAACCTGTTTACCCATCACAGCCTGACTTCCAAATCGCAGTATAGGTTCTCTTGTAATGTCAACCGATTGATGCTTTATGCATAGGATAATTGTGCTACAGAGAGAGCATTTGATCAATTAGCACTGGGAGAGGCGCTATATAAATATATAAATACAATACAATACTATAAGTAAGCAGATAAGTTACACTACATTTAGAGACAGTTGAATGTCAAACATGACAATAATTTAAAATACACCACCTACCATACTTTACACTACGCTACACTGGAAATGTTACTATTATATACAAAATGTTAAATTGCACTTGACGACATTCATAAAATCGAATGGTTGGAAGGATCTGCGTAACAAGATATGGCATAATCTAAAACGGGCTGCATATTCCCACTTATATAGTCACCTAATTACCCGCGAAAAACTACAGCACATCCCGTAACGTTAGTCAGATGATCGAAGTTTCTCACTGCTATAGCTACATCTGTTTCTTTTTACTCCAGATGCGACGGAAATTCGGGGAAATGTGTTTTTACGAAACTGCGTGTAGGCATAATTCGTGTACACCATCTGTCGTAAAATAACGACTCTCAATCGTTGCAACCGAGGGAAGTATTCGAGATACGCGTCTTTAATAGTTTACGAATCACTCAATTAGTGAGATGAATGCCCTAAGAACTCTTAGAAGACACTTTATGAAGTAAGTGAACGAATAAAAAATAAATAACTATGTAGGTAAGTAGCCTATATTATGTTTGGGGCACTATAGGAGTCAAAGCACCCAGCGAGATCTACTGTCATTTGTAAGCCTGGGGTTAGTAAACTCAACAGATTAGTAATACTTGGACAGAGTATATTGTTTCATAACCTATGAGACAACGTTTTAATCTGATATCTTTGTTCTCTCTCTGTCTCTCTCTCTGTCTCTCTCTATCTCTATCTCTCTCTCTCGCTATATATATATATAGCCAGTGAAATTGGTCCAGTGGAAGAGTGATGCTGTGGAATTTTGCAGCCTTTGCTTTTGTATTGTATTGTATTTGAAGACCTAAATAGCGCCTCTCACCGAATAGATATTCATAGTCACTATCTGCAACATGGCCTTTTATTGGGTTAAATGTCAGTTTTAACTAATAATGCTAATGGTAATAATATGGTCCTGTTTAAAACTGAGTTACAGTGATCAATTATTCAACCGGAAACAAAGACCACAGTAATGACACATTTCGAAATGCATGCGAATTTTTTTATTCTGCCTAGAGTTTGAACAGATTGGTAAGTGACATACTTGTACGAACGTGTATTACCGGTATCTGCGAAAAGACATATTGGAAATGGAATCAATTCTGACGACCAAGTTATGTAGTATCTAGTTGTATGACCTAATGGAACTATATTTATTTCATAAGCTGATTCAATACCTCCCATTTCGGGGCAACCCGCGACCCGATCCGGCGGGAAAAGCCAAATGGGTTAAATCCAAAATCGTTATTCAGAGTCTTAAATGCTCAGAAATGCTCAGAACAATCAAATGCACAATATCTTCCTCAAAGTGTCAACTCTACATGAAGTGGTTGGTCTACTTTCAGGTTGGTGTCGTAGAGTAATGGTGAACACATTGGCGCAGAGTTGAGGAACTGAGTTCGATCGAGACCCGTATTCCCCGTTAGGTCGACTTATCCTTCATTCGTTTATTAAAATGATACGAATAAAAGACTATAAAGAGCAACCAAGATCACCTGGAGGCAGCATCAAAAGTAGAACTGCCAAAATAATTATTATTGTAAACGTAAGAAAATTAATAGCAGTTGAGTGAGTAACAGTCATAAAACAAACACGGCATGGAGAGTGAAAAGATGAATATCAGGAAGCAAGTCCTGAGCAACAACAAATTTTAAAAAAAACAGCCGGCCTTGGAGTAGATTGCCTTAATTCCAGCCGCCTAGATAACAGATTCAACGGCGTTACAAGGACATTTCTGAACAAATTGCGACGCAGACATCCAAATAACACTACACACTGAAAGAGAATAACAATCAGATCAACAATTAAAATACTAAGATTCAATCAGACGCAATAACAGGCGAAGAAATATGGAGCACAATGCAAAAGTTGATAATGCCCTCCTACAAAGTTTGGAAGTGCAAATGTTCCTTTAATTGCTTCCAATAAAACACGATTTCTCCGTTAATAAGAACAAGTGATAATTAGCCATAATAACAATACAGGAGCTCAGATATTTAAATTGATGTTTTACAACGTAAATCATACTAATGAGATCTGCCTGAAGTCTGATTGTGATGGACTTCGCATCTATCTATTCCGCTGTTAGACCGGTGTTAATTAAGCGTGGGGTGGGCGATGTCGATGGTGTTGTGGGCCCTCTGAGACATAGGGGCGTCCGGACCAGCGTCCATCTGATCCACCCAGTCGAAGCAACTGATCACTGAACACTAGTCGTCCAACATTTGACTCCGGTTCATCGAGTGGAAAACCCAATTGGCTGGGTCTAGTCGGCTTTGGAATCCGCTTCTATAGAAGCATTCTGCTGCGCAACGGTAGGAAGTCAGACGGCGGCGTATAGGGCCTACCTGTCTGGCTTACAGATGGGATGATGCACCGTCGGGTGGATAAGGTATAAGCCAAGGTAAGATTAGACCGTAAGGTTAGGCTGAGTTAGTTTGGGAGGTGAAGCAAGGTTTGATAAGGTCATGTTAGATCGGCTAAGCTTGGTTAAGCAAAGTAGGCCTACGGTTTGGTTTGGTTATGATGGGTCTGGTTGGAATTAAGGAGGACGCTTAAATGAGGTTTATGGTTTGATAACGCTAAAGGTTGGTATATATAAGGTAAGATTAGGCTTGCTAGGATTAGACAAGCTTTGCTAGGCAAACTTTGGTTAGGTGTGGTGATGAGGCAAGGTAATTGTAGAGATGGGTTTTATAATATGAATACGCTAAAATTATGTTATGGTTGTGTGAAGTTTAGTAAGAGAAAGCGATTTAGAGCAAAGTTGAGGTTAGATTACGCCGAGAAGGGTTTGGCTAATTAATTAAGATAATTTTTTAATGTCTGCGTGGGTGGCCTACCGTGTTGGTTTGATAATTGTTCATGATGATAGTAATAATGATAGTAAATATCATAATTATATAACTTTTAATAAGGGTTTTGCATAGCAGAATAATTGTTTTATTCCTGAAAGATCTGAGTTGGCCAAAAATACTACTACTACTACTACTAATAATAATAATAATAATAACAAGAAAAGAAAATATTGTGTTAGTTTAGTATAGGCTAAGTTTGAGCGCCTCAGAGTAGATATCTTGAAGAGGCGCTATATGAAGTATTTTTTGATTGATTGATTGATTGAAGTTTGTTTAATTCGGATAGGTAAGAAAATACAACCTGAGACAGGTACGGCAATGTGTGATGTGATAAGTATAAGGTTGGATAAGACAAGTTAAGCTAAGTGAACAGTGAAACAATTCTAAAATTTGCTTTGATCGAATTATGTATGATGAGATATTCTCAAGAATCAGTACCGATAAAGCATTCATCTTTAAAGTATTCATATTCTAAATATCCACAGGAACCAGCCAATTTTGCTACTGGAGTTGCGGAAGAGTCAGTCAGTGGTTGTAGAACGTGAAGATTCCTTTCCAGTCGACTTCATTGGTTCATGGTACGAGTTTTATGGACACAAGCGTGATATTCATTGGCTGCAAACATTAACTCTGGACTTAGGACTTAACTGTTGCAATGTGTTGATTATAATTATGCGTAATACCGCAAACGGCCTTCTAGATTGTCGCTGCGTTTTGGGATAGAATATGTACGTATGAATGAATGAATAAAAAAATACACCAATGCATGATGGTAGATAGACAGTTGCACCAATATATTTTTGCATGCATATATATACATATATATATATATACTATATATATATATATATTACGCTTTTTAAAAGCCTCCAAGGCTTTCCATGAATACATTGAAATAACATACACAGTTACACATACATTTATTCATTCAAACACACATAGGGCCTACATACATACATGTTAATACATGCATATGGACATTCGTAAGGCAGTTCTCTCAGCTGGCTATAATTCAGAGGCGCTCTCAGCGTGACGTGCCCTTGAAAATCAAGGAAGGTGCTTTCCGGCAAGAATTACATTCTGAACTGTTGGGAGATTGTCATTCCCTAGTGAAGGACCCACCCCAGCAAAAGCTCGGCGCAGGGATAAAAAAGTTGAGGCATTTTAATTCGTGTGTATTCACATACATACCTATATACACACATGCATACACACATACATATATACATACATACATACATACATACATACATTCATACATACATGCATACATACATACATACACACATACATGCATACATACATACATATATACATACATTCATACATTTATACATACATACATACATATATACATACACTCATACATACATACATACATATATACATACATTCATACATACGTACATAACATAACATAGCATAACATAACATACATGCAGACAAGCATACATACATGTCCTACATACATTAATGCATGTGCAAGTATATATATATATAATACATGTACCTGTATGCATGAGCATCTGACATAAACCTCTAATACATACCTGTAGTCTTGTCTACGCTGAACTTACCGTTCAATGTGATGAACTGTTTGAGCGTCGATCTATCCCAGATCTGTTAAATCCGACAACGCAGTTGAAACGTTCAGCAAAAATAAATAAGCAGCAACTTTTTAAACACTGACGACGATTAAGATTCCGTTGGCGGCGGTGGTGGTGATGATAGACCGGACATTCGAAACGAGGCTATAGGCAATAGATGGTCGAAAGGCCGGCAGAAGATACGAGTTAAAAGATGCACACATTTATCATTCTCAGCAGCTCTCACTCTGACACGGCCTAACAGCAGCTGCTGCAACAGCAGCCTTCAACGTCTTCCTCAACAGCACCAGCATCAACAGTAGCCGCCAAGTCCATCGGAATGGTTTTGCGAGTTGAAAAATCATTGGGTGAGCCACAAATCTTGGGGCAAGATGGTTAGACGTACCGGGCCTCAATTCGGATGAACCTGTTTTAACACAATGTTTGTAGTCGTCGGCGAAACTTTGCTTCACAGTCTATTTATTGTCAGGACTTAGCTCTACAGGCCCCCTCGTTTTTTTTCATTATAACATTCGTTCATGATTGTTTAGTCATCACTCCATAATTTCTATTGCTTCATAAACTAGCTCAGTTACCAGGACTTAGGAGCATAACGACTTTTGCCCGCATAACTCATTGAGTTTCACGACTCTTTATTTATGGTAACTTCACATCACGACCATTTTATTCATCATAAACTTTGCAGCACGACATTTTTTACACATCTTAACTTTATATCAAGACATTAATTTTTATTCATCAGGATTTCGCATTAAATACGTTTTTAGTCAACATGACTTGAATTTTCTTCACAGATCAATTACCAATAACAGCTGGTTTTCATAATATTTTTTGTTATCAACAAATTTGAATCAATACTGTTGACAAAATGATAGTCGCTGGACCAAGCTATGTAGATATTGTGGAGTGTACTCACGATAATCTCTCTGCTCCTTACTCCTAGTTAAGTAAGTAAGTAAGTATATTCTTTATTAGACTACCATCAAACGTACAGTAGCTTACATGAGGTATAAACCGCAGTATCAAATTTAAACAAGGTCAAAGAACATTCTTGACGTGGATCGTAAACAGTAAAAGTACTCTTGAAAAATATACCAACTCTAGCTATCATGGCACTAACAGAAACTGCAAATAAACATTATTATAGTTATTACCCATAGTGTCAGTCAGGCTCCAAAATTTTAACTCACACCAATACTTGTACACAAAACATTTCATCCTTGAGGTCAAAATGGGGCCACAATTTCGAGTGGGGACCGTGGCCCCGTTACCCCTCAGACTGACGCATCAGCATCAGCAGCAATAGCCTCGGAAACTGTCTTAGCAGCAGTTGCATGCTACACAGCATCAACAGCAGTTTCAGCAGCAAGAGCCAGAGGAGCGATGTTATCGCCGCCTCCGCTGCTCCATCACATCATTCATATTTAACTGCACACTAGAAGACTGACAAAGATGCCGCTGCAGCTACTGAGGACGGTGGGGATGATGATGATGACGATGATGATGATAATGATGATGATGACGATGATGATGATAATGATGATGCTACTATCTATCTATCTATCTATCTATCTATCAGATAATCTATAGATCAATAGAGCTATCTATCTATCTATCAGATAATTTATTTACTCTATCTATCAATCGATCAATAAAAAATACGTCATATAGCGCCCTTTCGAGATATCAACTCAGAGGCCCTCACTCTCAAGATGCGGTTGTGGTCATTGTCCATACCCTTGTCACTGCTCGAATTGACCACAGTTGCTCGATGCTTACATGCCTTCCACTTGGGATCCTGGAACGATCTGATTGGATCCTGCGTTCGGCTACTCAACTAATCTGACGGTCTCCTAAAGTTCACTCGGTCTCTCTATAGATGTGCGCTGTGATGCGCTGGCTGCCTGTGACTCAACGGATCTACTGCCGCATTGATGCTCTAGTCGCACGCGGCATTCTTGGCTTTCCTTGACCACTGTCACCGATTGTCGGACGTTGCAGCTTGTCATGTGCTTAGGCTCTGCGACAAAGGGCCAGCTGTTGGTTACACGGGTTCATCTGGCTACCGAGCGTTTTCAATTGTAGGCCCCTCTGCCCAGAGCTGCGTTCATTGCTTCTTTACAACTGGGTATGTTTCTTTGAAGGGGCGCTATATAAATCATCGAAATGAACAGAAGGAAGTTGAGTAGCAGGAAGTGGTGGAGAAGGAGTTAGATGTTGAATACGACTAACGTGACAACAACGAGGAGATGAAAGTATGATCAGTGGGAGGAAAAGTAAGATGAAGACGATGATGAGGGATAGGAGGAGGAGACGAAAAATGTTATGTAGGGCCATAGCAGCTGAGGGCTTTGCGTCCAGTGGGCACACAAACACAAACACGCAAACGCAGGTTGGCACACGCGCACAGACACGCAAAGAGAGAGAGAGCAAGTGAGAGAGAGAGAGAGAGAGAGAGAGAGAGAGAGAGAGAGAGAGAGAGAGAGAGAGAGAGAGAGAGTGAGAGAGAGAGATAAAGAGAGAGAAAGAGAGAGAGAGAGAGTGTGTGTGTGTGTGTGTGAGAGAGAGAGAGAGAAAGAGTGAGAGGTATTGATGGAAGGAGGGATGGAGGGAGAGAAAGAGCAACGGAGAGAGGGTGTGAGAGAGGGAGGGAGGACAGGAGAGAGACGACTCTCACTCGTGCCTAGGCTGAGGCTGAACGGGCCAAGGACACCGCCCAAGGCAGTTTATTTTCTATCAGCAGTGGGCTAGCCGCAAACAGGTTTCAGCGGATTCGCAGTGGCTGGCTTCTTGCTTCAGTTGCTCTCAGTTTATGAACTGCTCGCCAGGCAAAAGGCATGCCGGCTACCTGCCCTGCACCTAGGCCTAATGCTTCAGTGTGAAGCCAAATAAGACCCAACGTAACGAGTTTTGAAAATATTCTGTTAGTCTTACACTCCTTGGTTTGTCAAAATCACGTTTTGTCTTTATCTTAACTGCATGAGTTCAGAATTCGCAGCATCTAGTTCAATGAAGATAAGATGAAGACAAGAGGGTCGAGGGCATCACAAGGTTGATATGGAAAATGAGACAGGCGGAGTAGCTATATTACATTCCCATTACATTCACATTACATTCGCGTTTACATTAACATCACATTAACATCACATTAACATCACATTCACATTTCATTCAAATTACATTCAAATTACATTCAAATTACATTCAAATTACATTCACATTACATTCACGTTACATTCACATTACATTCGCATTTGCATTACAGTCTCATCAAATTTTCATTACATCCACACTACATCCACATTACATTCACATTACATGCACATTCACATTTCATTCAAAACACACTTACACTGCATTTACACTACGT
The DNA here is from genome assembly GCA_959347315.1 of Bimastos eiseni. Lineage (NCBI taxonomy): Eukaryota > Metazoa > Annelida > Clitellata > Crassiclitellata > Lumbricidae > Bimastos > Bimastos eiseni. The sequence goes on along the minus strand of OY365814.1, from coordinate 18,514,373 downwards.
GCACGTTACGTTTACGTTACATTTACATTCACATTACATTTAGGTCTACATTACATTTACAGTACATTTACATCGCGTTTACATCGCGTCTGTGTCACTGTTGCAATGCGTTTACATTTTAGGGTGACTTGTTTTGCAGCTTTAATTGCAATCGATCATTGTAATAAAGTGCCAATCAACGTTTTAGAGGCGCCCCGATCCAATTCAATGCCATCGCTACAAATAAGATGAACTACAGACTTTACCGAAATAGGGGAAGAGAAGGGCCAAGGTCACGCCGCAATTTCTGTGAAAGATGACTCCAACTACAGACTCTGGTAGAGAGGTCATCACAAGTAAGTATTTGTACAGAAAGCATCCAATCGAAGTGCATATAATTAGGTCAATAACAAGTAACAGAGGGACAGCCAATAGGGTGGAAATGGACCACAGCCTGTATTTTATACTTAATAACATGCAACTTCTAGCAAGGTTTAGTAAACTCCGCCACTGGTAGTACTCGGCCAGTGCCAGTCCCAAGCCTGGAGGGCGACGCTGATGGTCTTTGTTACCACACAGTGTCGTTAAGCTGCAACAACCACCACCAAGGTTTATTACTAAAACACAGGAGATGTTTCAAAACTAAGTTGGGTTAAATGTTGACTGAGATGGCACCGTCTTCGCTTAGGAAGCGATATGTTACCACACCCGCCGCTGGTAGGCACATAGTCCTTGCAGCAGGAGTCGTCCTTAGATCACCTGCATGTTTCATGATGGTGGGGTCAGGACCCGGTGTCAGATGTTGGGCGCCAGTCGGTGCAGACGGAAGATACACTTCATAACGTTGTCAGATTTTATACATTTGAAATCATTTATTAATTTATTAATTTGTTCAAATGCGTAATTTAATGAGCAATTAAATGTGGTTGAATGCAGAGATCGGAGATTTGAATGAATTCTTGTCGTAGGCTTACAGCTCGATTGAAATAAACGACCTGAAAAAATTAAGAGGACTGAAGTACAAGGGCAACATTGGAGACTCAGTCTGTCATCCTTCTAATTACAGTTAATTATCATCAACTAGCTGAAGTCCACGCTTCGCACGGATTGAACTTCAATTGGTGTACACAATAGATATAAAACAATAGATATAAAACAATAGATATAAAACAATAGATATAAAACAATAGATATAAAACAATAGATATAAAACAATAGATATAAAACAATAGATATAAAACAATAGATATAAAACAATAGATATAAAACAATAGATATAAAACAATAGATATAAAACAATAGATATAAAACAATAGATATAAAACAATAGATATAAAACAATAGATATAAAACAATAGATATAAAACAATAGATATAAAACAATAGATATAAAACAATAGATATAAAACAATAGATATAAAACAATAGATATAAAACAATAGATATAAAACAATAGATATAAAACAATAGATATGTTTTTGCTCGGATGCTAAAAAGTATTCGTGCAAAATTTGGCAGCAATCGCTCGAGTTGATCAAATGTTTTTGTTGAACATACATAACAGCATACATTCCTTTCACCTTTATATATGTGAGACACATGTAATTCATACATTTGAGCAACGTGTATGCAAGTGCATGTATGCGCGTGTGTACTCACGGTCGTATGCATATACATGTATGTATGTACTGTATATTTATTCATTTATTCACATAGGGGTGTCTTGTGTCTAATAAGTCGTTGTAATTATCACAACTTCTCTATCGCTCGGTGTTTTATGTGCGAACGCCCACATGTCGTCGATTGAGAACAATATTATCTGTGCGTGTCTCCATCTATTGTAAGGAAGTAATCCTAGTTAGATTAAAGTTGATTTGTAGCAGATATTTCTTTCTTTCTTCCAATGAGCAAGAGATACGACAAGTCGTTTTAGAGATATTCTAAGAAAGCTACCTGTCGTACATGTATGTCCTGCTTCCAGCAAACTTTTATCGATTCCACAGGTGTATGGATTAAGTGTTCACTGCGTAGCAGTGTCTGTGTTATGTATCCTGAGAAAGCTCATCATTGATTGGACGCAGAAGATCTAGCAATAGGTCTATAGCACTTTGCTGAATCATAATTATATAGTGCGGTATATTTGTACCCACGGGTATATCCAGTAATTTAAAAACTTCCTTAAAAATCGGTACTATATCCATGATCATTTTAACGAAAATTAGGCCTAATAATTATTCGTTGCTTGATTTTATCATTTCAAGTCTATTTTCTCTTGAGGATGATTTCGTAATCTTTGTAATTTATTTACATGCACAGAAATTTATCAAAAGAATTCTGATAATTACTATTAAGTTATTAATGCAACGTCTGTGTGCAATGCTTATTTTATAATAATATTACGCAATAATCTTTATATCACTGAATTGCTTATTTGTACGTCCATTCTGGCCAAAACTGCTAACTCGGAATTTTATAAACTGAACATACATATAGGACTATAGGCACTACGATGAAATTCTCAAGCGACAAGAGAGTGCACCAAAATTAGGCTGTACACAATGATCAGAAACAGTAAGATAATCAAGGGTGAGTATATAGTTTGTAGGACCCTGGCACGGTCGCGTTTCACTATTATTGTCAAAGGCGTTCTTGTTTTGCGAGTGACATGCAATAATACGGCAGAGAAAAGAAGTCGTGCTTATAAGATTGAGCAGTAGGCCTGTCTTTAGGCAGAAAGAGCTTGCTTCGCCCAATCGCAGGTCGATGACCATTTCAACGTTGCTTAACATAACAGTGGTGTTCAGTAATTGAGGAGACGTGAATATGTGTTGGAACCAATTTGTTTTAATCCATGATAGTTCGTATTATTATAATCTAGGAGTGTTTCCTTGTTCTGATCATAAAGTCAAAACTATTTATAGTTTCTGCAGATCTCCGTTAGTGCTACTAGTGAAAGGTAGCCTTCATTTTTTCATGTTCAACTTGAACAGTATCACCCTACCTTACCTGAACAGCAGCAGCAGCACTCACTTTGGTCTTAACAGAGAGGCTCTGCATGCAAGTGAAATGTCAACGACTTAATTCGTGTGCACTCTCTTCACATTGGCATATGAGTCTTCTACGTCTTGACTTTACACCCATAATGTACGGGCGATGAAGTCATTTCTTGTTGCATTAGTAAGCAGATAGAGACTGTCGCGGGTTTCACTCTCGCCACTCCTTCTTCTTGATGACGAGAGTACCCGCTGGTTCTTTCCTCTATCACCAAGCTCAGCAACACGACACACTTGATGGTTTTAATATGTATATTTAATTATATATATACACACCACTCATCCTATCTACACTTACTAGAGTGATTAGTGTCCTTTAGAAATGTTTCCCTGGTTTACGTTTGAGACGGGGTTCCCAACTACGTTGATTACCCTTATCGTCAGAACGACCTAACGTCTCCTCCAGTTCCGAAACAAGTCCCCGTTCCTTTCCTTGCCAGACTATAAGAACCCTCCTAGAGGCGATTTCCTTCGACATCCCAACCGCAAAACTCGTATCTCTATTGGACGACAAATCGCCTGCTGAAACTATTCCTAAAACCTGGTTGGTCGGGTCTTGGCGTCCCTAGCGTAACGTCAGATTCCTAGAGGCGTACAATTACTGTTTGACTAGCGGCTGCTATGGCTGGGCCTTGCCAGTGTCATAGACGAGCAACAGGTCCTAGGTATCGAATGTAATTATTATCGTTATACCGCCTAGTGGGTTGCGCAATTCGTATCGGAATTGTCCCCTATTCATGATCCGTGTCAACCAGCCGGTCCAGACCAAATCTTCAACTGATTCATGAGTTTCTTGTCTGTGGGTCTTAGAGATGGAAGGCGTAGGCGTCTGCTCTAGTTGTCGGGTTTCGTTGCTTGACACCCCGATGACCTTTGCATAATTCTCGCCGTCTGTATTGAGGCCGTCTGCCTTAGGCGGAGCCCATTGATGTCTCCCATCTCACGTGTCAGGTAGACGTCTTCATCCGTAGTCCTCCTACGCCTCTGCTGTTGATCGATGACTTTTATATAGCGCCATCGTACAAAGTGTCGCGCGTGACAGAGACGTACATCTTTCTTTGTTAGCAAGGGTCTGAACTCCAACCCTCTTGGCTGACGATGTATCTGGACTAATAAGACTTCTCAGAGGTTCTTCAAAATTTTTATGCTATCGAGGTACAACATCGGCGTGCAATAAATATAAAATAAAAGTAATTGATGTTTAATAATAAAACAATAGGTGCTGTTAATATCTGATTTACTATAAAAGCATTATTATCTAGTGACGTTTCATCGTAAAACAATAGTCTTTGCCATTGATGTTTTAAAGAACAGCTGCAGCCGCTATTGATGATTTATCAATATTTACAATTGATGTTTAACAATAAAAGCAATAGTTAGTAGTATTGTTTGGCCATAAAAGCAACTGTAGCTACCTGTTTTTTATGTGTCAACATGTTTGGTCATTATGGCAATAGCTGCCGTTAATGATTGAACCGAAGAAGCAATATTGAACACAAAATAATATGAATACAGTTCAATGCTAAAATCCATACTCACAATATTATTGCTGGGAAGAAGGCAACGGGAAACCGCCTCACTTATCTTATCCTCGGGTGGTCCTGCAGATAATTAATAATAATAATAATAATAATAATAATCATCATCATCATTACATCGGCTTTGGTAGAAGTGATTTGAGGCTCTGACAGTCAACACAAAGTCATTAAATTTTTTATTATATTATTAATTATATATCACATTCTACTGTATATCATATCGATGAGGCATTTGTGATCTGACTTGAAGAATTGATGAATCTTAATCAACATTCCTCAGATCTGATCCAATTCTATCCAAGCTGATGACTTCTAAGGCGCCGTGATCATAGTGCTACCGGCATAATAATCCGATATTCGCTTGAAATGAACAATTCACTGGAGAATTTTCAGACAACACAGGTGTGAGATTGCTACAGGTGAGCAGCTTGCAACACTTGAGTCAGTCCTTCAGTTTGGACCGTAATTGAACCAACGAACGGGATCTAACGTCTCAGTCAAATAAAAATTGTAGATTCTTCGGATAACGTCCGTCTACTCGTAATTCAGACTGTTGACAGCATTAAATACTTTTGTTAAAAATATTCTCTTGATATTTAAGCTGGTACATGCAGAGACGATAGTAAACTTTACAAGAATATAAATAGATAAAGAACACAAAAATCATCTTAGTTCAAGGACATGTCCCCATTGCCAGGGTCGACAATGTCGAAATCCCAAGGTCATTGACGCTGCAGCATACTGGAAGTAGACCGCTGACGATTTGACCTCTGAATGTCATGAAATGAAGGTCATACAAGGACACAGGAATCATTTCAAACCAACTATGAATTGCTTCACGCATATGCTGAAAGGTTTGCTTCTTGCCCATTGGTATACTGAAACCGGTTTCGATTGACGACTAGAACCGGTTTCCGCAGACAGCTGAAACCGGTTTCAGTAGTAGACTAGAACCGGTTTCGGTCAAAACTTGAACCGGTTTCGATAGTTGACTAGCCAACTTTGATTGTGCTGAAGTAGGGATTGTAGTAGGTGAAGTCGCTGAATTCGTCCCCTCTCATGTTAGCCTCAAGGACCGCCGTGTCAACGGGGGTCAGACGAATCGGAACACGTGTGAAGATCTTATCAAAGTTCTCAGCTCTCCGCGGATCAGTCTTCAGCGTTCAAAGTAAAAAAACATCATTTACAGGTCCGCGACACACGTTCATTAGGAAGCTTTTAATCCATAGTTAAATAATCGGTCTACAAGTTGGTCAATTGGTCAGTATACGTGTAGGTCATACGGTAGGTCTATTTGTTGTTTTTGTCCATCCACTTGGAATGACCTTCCTTCCTCCAGTACTAAGGGTTAAACTAATGACTGACTTCTTTCCCTCCATTGACTTCTCATTCTTTAAAAGCGTCCGTTTTTCTCCGGAGTTACCGAGGTGAGAACACCTCTGAATAGTTATTCTGTAAGAGGCGCTTTAAAAGATACGATTACTTAGTAATTAATTCATTAAATTAGTCAGTTAACCAAAAACGTGCTTAATTTTATTATCTGGAAATTGCAACCGCAAATAACGGCAATCATGGTGTTTCTTACAATTTTCGGTTTGTATGGTGGTTGAACCTCACGATTCTCCAGCTTCTCCCAATCTATGCGCCTGAAGAAGGCATGATCCTTAATCTCCCGTTCCTCTGGAACCGTTCCACATCCAAGGCGCTTTGCATGAATCTTGCACAGCAGCTGCAGGGAACAATACAAAGCTGTATGAATATTTAATAAAAAAACATTCATTCATTCATTTACAAAAAAACTTTTATATAACTCCTCTTCATGTTGCAACACATGAACTCATGGTACTCTCGACCTCAGCACGTCTTTAAAAGAACAGTGTTAGAGCGTCAGAATGGACACTGGGGAGCAAGCGTTGCGTCCAATAGGAGCTTGTTTCACACAGAGCTCAGACCACCGACAAGACACTGCTCTGGAGTGTAGAAGTAGCCTACAAGAGATTGGGACAATTAGCGCCTCTGTTCCACGGGGTAGATGGAGCTACGACCTTTGGTAACCGAAGTAGGGAAGCGGAGAGCATAACCCGGTATAGGCATCACAGCTGTACGGCCTGGGAGGCCAGCGTAGAGTGACCAGTAGTCAAATCGAGCCCGCGACAAAAGAGGGAACACGAGTAGCAGCATCAGAGAGAGTAAGCAATCGGTGCGGAGTGCACCGATTGCTTACTGGTATTATAAGCCGTGGTAATCATGGTCCAGTGCAAAGAACTTAATGCCTAATGCTTTTTTTGTTGAAAACTGCACCTCAGCTGGACAATGGTTGACTGTTTCCTGCGTTGCCTATTAGACTTTTACATCTGTTATTAAATCATTTATGAACGCTTTAGACATGCCAAGAAGGACGCTATAATATAGCGTCTTTCTTGGCATGTCTGAAGCGTTCATAAATGTTATATTATACTCTGAAGATGCCAAGTATGTGTAGAGACGCTATGGCTATTATTGTGGTTGTGTTACCCCTTTGCAGAGAGCCACCGCTTCCTTGGACATGCTGCGGGGATATGAGACGTTGTGTTCGGTGATGGAGTTGAACAGCTCCTCCTCGTCTTCTCCTTCGAAAGGCGGCTAAAGGAAAACAATTGAGTTCGTGTTTTAGCCATTGTAGGAGAGTAGGCTCTTGTCTAGTGGTGAGTGTGCTGAATCTGTCACTTAAGAGACCGGGGTTCAGACCTCCACCTGGACTGTAAGATATCTCTACTCCACTTCCACCCTTGATTACGCTTCCGGTATTGTATTGTATTGTTTGGCATGTAAGCATTTCTGAAACACCTCTAGTATAGGGTCTACCGTTCAGAAACGCTGCCAGTGCACATGACCTGGCGAGAAAAGCAACCACCTTATCTGCGTGTTCTTTATTACTTTCATCATCATCATCATCATCATCGTCATCGTCATCGTCATCGTCATCGTCATCGTCCTCGTCGTCGTCGTCATCATCATCATCATCGCCACCGCCGCCGCCGTCGCCGCCGCCGACGTCACCGTCGTTGTCATCGTCGTCATCTCATCATTATCTCATCATCATCGTCATCATCATCATCAATTGATGCACGAAGTTTGAGGCTGAGTTTTCTATTCTACTGTAGAACATTCTAAAAGACAAAAAACTCAAATCCAGATATCGACAACGAGCAAATTTTATCTAAATTGTAATTAATCAAATAATACATGTGTACTGTGTAGTACTTGTGTACTTTAAAACAACCACGTATGATATGCAAACTTAGATCAGAATATGTACTATCAGATTACATTTGAACATATCGGGACAAGTCACATTTTTCACATCAGGAAATAACAAGTCAAGTGAGTTCAAACATGAATCTGGATTCATACATTGATTCACATCCAATTAAGCTAGAATGGCTTTTCCATTACCTAAAAACGTTTGTTAATACCACCATCAATCATCCCGACGCCAGTCAATTGACAGCGATGGGTACAAATAAAAGATCTCCATTGTCCTCTGTCATTTGCCAATGACACTAGAGCGCTCGTGAATAAGCTGGCGCCCTGCGCTTGGCTTTCAAGTGATGCTTTAGAAATTTGGAGATTACGATTACAATGCCGATTACGTTCCTTAAAGTTAATCGAGTGATGTAATGTCCTCATTTATATTTTTCTATCCGGAATGTGGTCCTGGTTTGCTTTGGTTTCTTATTTTTCGAATCGTGAATGTAGTGCATTACTTGGCTGGGTCATGCATGAATTCGTTTGTTTAAGACGTCTGTGAGATATAAACATTTGCTGAACGTGAAACAGAATTCGATCCCTACCTGGCCACATAGCATTTCATAAAGCAAAACTCCAAATGTCCACCAGTCAACAGACTTGCCATAGGGCTGGTACAGAACAATCTAAAACAGGAAATTAATTTATAGTAGAGCTTGTGGAAGTTAACGAACAATTAATCGATTAATCGTTAATTAAGGTCAATGACTAACTTTCTTGTTAACGAGTTATCGAGTACCTCTTGCTCTATTGGCTGTAAGGTACCCCGGACTATAGCCCTCGGGGTTGACGAATTAAATTTGAACTGAAAATCGTACCCATGCAGGATTATTAATGTTATGAGCAAATAAACACTAAGTTACTACTACCAAGCAATAAATATAAAATATACTATAAAAAAATACAGAATGAATGATGTTAACATTTCATTTTCCGTCACTTAGGACCTTCTGGGTGATACATTTGACCTATTTAGGGACGAGGAAGTAAGCAATTTATTAACCGTTATTTCTGAACTAGTTGATTATTTATCAAATTTAATCATTAATAGCCTCAATTTGTGTGTACCAAAAATAGTACTGTAAGGCAAGATAAAGTTAGGTAATGTATCGCTAGGTAAGGTCAAGCAATTGAATTTCTTACCTGACTTACATAATAAGGTAAGGCGATTACTTAATTCATGCCCAATTGAACGTATGTAGATATGTGGCTGAATGAACGCAGAAATAAAAGAAAGAGTGAAAAAAATAAATGAAGGAATAATCGAAATAATTAACTAACTAATTATTTAATTAATTAATGGATCAATGACTGAATGGATTAATGTACGAACTAATGAATGAACGAATGAATTAATGAATTAATGTATTAATCAACGAATGGGTGAATGAATAAACGGATGAATGAACAAACGAATGAACGAATGAGTGAATAAACGTGTAAATGAATGAACTAACTTCTGGAGCCAGATAGTCTGGTGTTCCACAGAAAGTCTTCGTTGTTTTGCCCCCAATTATTCCCTCCTTACACATTCCGAAGTCGGCGATCTTAATGTGGCCGTCTGAGTCGAGCATAACGTTGTCTAGCTTCAGATCCCTTGAATCAGAAACCACAGGCACACACACTGCAAAAATTACAACAATTCCTGGAATCTCATCTGCATATAATTTATTATAAGCTTATTAAAAAAATAACAATTAATAAATAATAATTTTTATAAATAACTCCTCGATCGTAAGCTGTAAATGGTTTGAAGAAGAAGAAAAAAGAAGACGAAGAAGAGGCAGAAGAAGAAGAAACAGAAGCAGAAGAAGAAGAAGAAGAAGATGATGAAAAAGAAGAAGAAGAAAAAGAAAAAGAAGAAGAAAACAAGAAGAAGAAGAAGTATTATAAGAAGAAGAGCAGTCCCCTAAACTAACCCAATGGAAGCAGCCACAGATTTGAAGTGTTAACGACTTCATTTTTCTTAGTCTCGGCATTTAAAATGTTGAGGACGGATAGTCAATCCTCTTCCTCTCCATCTCGTCTTCATATCGACAGTTTACTCACTAGAGCTGATTTGACTGGGCGCGCAGGCGGAACAGAAATCTTGAACCAAGTCAATACCTTGGCTTGGCTTTGACTTCCCACGTCTCCTTGAATAGCCAATGCACTGTAGCGCAAATCTGTACTTACAGAGTTGCCTTGATGCTGCCAAGCATAGGCTATATCCGGTTATCAATGGAGTGTTACAAGTATATCTCACAAAGGCGACTTTTCAATAACTTCTTAAAACTTTCCCGATATAATTATTCTTTCATGTCGATGACTTTTCCTAAGCTTACCTGTAAACGACTCTTTGTAATTTACCTGTAAATCACCCCGTGCTGGTGCAGATAGAATAGGCCGACCGCAATCTCAGCGGCGTAGAACCTGCGCAGAAAAAGAGAGTTACTGGCTTTTGAGGAAGATTTATGTGAAGTGGCTACGAAGCCGAAAGCGTTCTGCGACGAACCATAATGTTTAGTCTGTAAACGCATTTGGATAATGGACGCCAATGCGTGCTCTGTGGCTGGTCTCACTGCGTGTTTGTCTTCTTGTCCTATCACCTGGACGTGTCTCTATCGCTGCCTGTCCGACTGAATGATCACCTATAGCCGTGTATGATTTCGTCTGCCCTGCTGCGTGTTTGATTGTATGTTTTACATCGTGTTTCCTATTTGCTGTCAGTCTGCATGTCCGTTTGGCTGTCAGCTTGCCTGTCCCTGTTTCTATCCGTTTAACTGTCTGTTAATTTGTATGCATACCTGGCTGGCTGTCTTTCTGTCCGTCCGTCCGTCTAACTGTCTGTTTTTATGCATGTCTGGCTGGCTGTCTATCTGTCTGTCCGTCTGTATGTTTGTATGTGTACATGTCTGTCTGTCCGTCTAACTGACCGTCAGTGTAGTGTGTCTGACTGTCTATAAATATGCCTATGGTTTATCTGAGTGTCTTTTGATTACCTATTTGTCCAGCTGCTCGTTTGTATATCCATCTAATTGTCTGTCTGACCCGCTGTACGATTCCTTGCACTCCTTAGATACTCACACTGCGACCGGTTCCTTGAATCGTCCTTCCTCTTGTATTCGGAACATGAGGTCACCACCGTTCACATACTCCATAACAAAATACAGACGATCCTGAAACAGTTTCGGTCAGGACAAAAGATCAGGTACTATTGGACCTCTCCAGTTCGTAACAGTAAGAGCTTTGTTTCAGCTCTTTTGAGAATATGCTTGCTTAGACTTTAAGAGGTCTTATGAGATCATAGTTTGATCTTAAGAGACCACACGAAACTATAATATCAGATCTGAAACAGATATTTAAGGACTAGACCCTGGAAAGATCACCTCTGACTGTAAGATCGAAACTGAAGTAAATCTTCTGTCGTTTACGACTATATAGAGATCATAGTGTCAGAACGAGAGATTGTATTCAGACCTTACGATTAAAAGTATTGTATTGCGCCCTCAGGGTCATATCAAACTATTTAATTCCGACTTAAAGGTCGCAATTAGGTGACATATTCAGATCTTAAGTCGGAGCAGGGTAAAACTATTCACTGCGGTCATACCAGTCTTACAGATGAAAATCAGGTCCCTTTTACGGTATATGAAAGCAAATCAGAAATTTTAATATTAAAATAAAATGGAGAAATGTTGATGATCACCACTGTTTGGAAACATGAGTGGAGTTGGACGAGGAAAGGTGGTTTGTCGGCCATGCCAAGGACTCTCTTCTCGATCATCGCACATTCGACGTCATCGTCCTGAATGATGACGTCCTTCTTCAGAAACTTTATGGCATACAACTCATTGGTGCCTTTGCGCTCCGCCAGAATCACCTTCAATTTCGACAGCATCACCAACAGTCAATTCGAATATGATTTATCCAACGCTCTGCATTTATAGAGTGAGCAAGCAAAGCTAGACGACGTTCCATGAGAGAGATAATTTATTTGGTTTAGAAGAGTGACAGAGTTAGACCTCAAGAAAAATAAATAATAATCGGCATAGGGGACAGTATTATTATCTATATATATCATCTAGGAAGATTGGAACTGAGAATGATGAGACGTTGCAACAAAAAGGGTTGAGAAGGAAGCTGGGATTTTTCCGGCGGGTTTTGCGATCCCATGGAATAGAAAAGGAAATGATGCTAGCGTGTGGAGGAGGAAGGAAGAAAAGAGGGCGCCCAAGAAAAAAATGGATGGATGCATGAGATACACGAAAAAACTGAAATAAGCCTGGAGGAATTAAGGGATGCAACTTCGGAAAGAAAGACATGGAGGTATCATGACGATCGCTAGATTTTCGTGGCAAAAGAGTATAGATGGGCCACAAATAAACTTGATCTAGATATTAATGCAGCGGCAGTTGATACTAATAAGAAGCGTTAATTATCATCAATTATTACTCAGTGACATTTATTTATGCTAATTAACAGTAAATTATTAATACCAATGTATATCTTAATATACTTATCTTACTTTGCCAAAGCTTCCTTTTCCGATGACAGAAAGAAAGTTGAAATCAATGGCTCGAACGGCGTCTTTCTTAAACAGGCTCTCATTAGCCATTCGCGGAAAGTCAAGTTGCTTCTCCTCTTGTTTCGTTCCGGACTTTTGCTATATTTACATGAAAATTAATTAATGAAACACCTCACAAATTGTCCATCGTCTCATTAATTAATTAACTGCAAAATCAATTATGTATGTCTTTAAATAGTTCGATCGCTCGCTTGTACCCGATGTTGGTTAATGATAAGAATGCTGTACATAAGTTAATACTCTCCGTGAAGTTTGTCTTTCTTTTTTGTTTTCAACGTTCTGTTATCGCTTGTGTATCCGTCTTATGTACGTGATGTGCGCTTGCCGGCATTCTTAATAAGGAAGATGGTTACCTACTTACTTATCATTAAGTTTATTTTGTTTCCTATTCATCTTGCAAATGCTTCAATTGTGATCTTCAAGGTCTCTGATTAGCGATCTTGACGGGGAGCCCTTAAAAGCTTTGTGTGAGCTATTGAATGGTAGAGGGTGCCATCGATCGATGCCTTGTGATATCGAGGCACATCAATCAATATATTACGGCGCTGTGGAAGTTACTGTACTACGATCTATATAGCAACTGACAAGCGTCAACAACATGCATAATATTTTAACGAACTGGTTAATCAACCATGTTAACAGTAACGACTTTCCCATTTGATTTCACTTAACTGCATGAAACCAATGCATTGACAGTGCACGATTAAACATGTTTGAAAACATGTTTACGTCTACCTTACTACTTCCCATTGCAATACAATAACAGAAATCATGTTTTCATCTTTTAATCCTTCTGTAAATTAAATTGTCTTTAATTCTCTTTAATTCGTCTAATTTTTCTGGTGCAGTATATAAACCGACGACAACGACCCTTCTGGCCACAAGATATATCCTATTGCTAAACATTGGATGCTATCAAACTAACAAACTACTTAATTGATTAACGCTAAACCAATAATATTATTAAATGACAGCTAGGAAAATGGCGGGATTACAATAAAGATATCAGACCATTATTATTTTCATCATCTTACTATTATTATTATTATTATTATTATTATTATTATTATTATTATTATTATTATTATTATTATTGTCATCATCACCATCATCATTATTGAAATGTCTATAATGCGACACTTCAAGTTGATCTATGCTATTCAGTAGCGATTCAGCTCCACACATACAAACCTATACACACATATACACACACACCCGTATGAAATTGGTTAACTAAATTCGGATAGCTAAGAACGGTGACTCGTCAAAAGACAGCCGACAAAAGAGCACATCTGTATTTATGAAAATAATTCGTCCGAATATAAATAGAAGTTGGATCGATATAAAGCTTTATGCTCGAATGGAAGCTGGCTTGATGAAATGGAGTCTGCCTAAACATAAGCGGTATTGGCCAAATTATCACCATTAATTATTGAGCATAATTAGAAAAATGATGAAACGAAGCTGATGCGATGAGAATATTCACGCATAACTTGAAGTTGGATTGATGATAAGTATTTGTGCTTCAGTGGTGGCGGGAATGATGAAATATTTTCTGTCTAACTTAAAGCATGATTGATGAAAGAAATGCCATTTAATTGCCATTGAAATGGAAACGGGATTGATGACAAGAACCCTGTTTAACTGGAAGCTGGATTTAACAATCCTTTCATCAATCCAGCTTCTATTTAAGCAGGATTCTTTTCATATCAATCCAGCGCCTATTCTAATGGAATTCTCTTCATCGATCCAGTTTTTAGTTTAACAGAGCTCCTTTCTTTGCTCAAGCTTTTAATTAAGCAAGATGCATTTCATTAATCCAGCTTCCACTTAAGCCAAGATACTTTTTATCAGTCCAGCTTCTATTTAAAATTGTCTAGGCGCTGTTTTGACGGGCGCTCTTTTGACGGAGTGCCCTTAGAACAGTTTCTCCGATGCTATAATAATGTTTCGCTTTTTCATTTAGTCACAAGTTATTTATAACAAATCTCAAATGAAGGTCGATGATAAACGGGTCTTTTAGTCGCCAAGACATCGCTGTGCATTGAAGAGGGTATTTATAAGTTTTTACTGGTAAATGTCAAATAACAATTACATATTACTCGCAGATGGAAAGATATTGCCTATGATAGAGCGGATTGAGATAAAAATGGAAACCATATCGTTATTCATATTCATATATATCCATATCGTTACCATATTGTAATTCATCTGGCTTATTTATAGGATCAGAGGAAATGTTAGGGTTTAGAAATGTGCTACTCGTTCGGATAACATCGAAATTGCTCACACGACAAAAGGCTACAGATAACACGCACAAGCAATTACCACACGCAGGCACCACTAAAGTACGTGAACCAGAGGGCATGCAGTACAATCGCCCACCTGGGATGAAGATCTCTATAAACCACGTACCAAAGCCACGCACGCACACACACAATACGCGACAGACATATCAACCAACAAGAGTGAACTCTATCTCCAGCTATATAGATTACCTGGTAAATGGCGGAAAACGTAAATTTATGGGCGATTTATCTACTACAGACATTGCCAGACATTGGTATCAGTTGTTCAGAAAACAATCAACAGACGATGATCACTTATTGGCAACTCTTCTGACTATTATAACTGTTTCCTCTCTTGCGAAGAGTCTGTCAATGCAGTATGGTTTACACTCTCTCTAAACGCACGCATCAAATACACACTCACAATGTTTCTCTCTACTGGATGGAAGAAACAGTACGCTATAAGAAATCATTAAATTAAAATAGTGCAATATAATTATCATGCGCGAATTAATAACGTTAGAGCTGAACACCGTTAAAATCAAGGCGTAATTTCATAGGACGAAATCTCTAGCAAAATACACTGCTGCGCATTTTTCATTTCTGTCGTTACAGTTTCGCTTAGAACGATGAGACCATTTTTAACGAAAACAATTAATTATAGCTGTGTGATATTCTAAGCAGATGGGAAGCCGTTATTAATATTTCAGCTGGGGCTCAGCTACGGCAATCATATAAGTAAGCAGAGCAACGAACGATTTGTGCCTAAAATAAATTCCCGACAGTACAAACATTCTGGCAGTTCTATAGCAGGGCAACGACCAGTGCAAAGGTCTATTCACCATGGCATTTGTCCTGGCTTGCCCGCCCTGCTGTAGAGGCGCCACTGAAATATAATTATTTGGATGCGTTATTGAAACATCGCCATTAATTTGACACGTTTATGTAATCGGAAAGCAGTGATATTGTGCAATCATTCCTTAGCGCAATATAAATATCAGAACTATAATGTGCAATATAGAAATGAATAATATTATGCGAATGTAGAGGAATTTCCTATTCAGCGCTTCTCTCTATGAATTCATATCACTAAAGCACTTAAATGTGAGGACGATATTCGGTTATCCCTAACTCCTCCGCTGTAAGAACTCAGGCAGTGCCAGTCCCATGCCTGGATAAAGGAGGAGGACGACGCTAATGATCTTTGTTATCACACAGTGTCGTTAAACTGGAACTATCACCGATTATCCCTTAACGTTTATTTTGACGCAATAGTTTTTTCTTTCTAAATAATAAAACCTGTGTCTGTTAAAAGTATATGACATTGGAGCATATGGAGCACTTCTGAATCTAGATCGTTTAATTTAACTGAATGTAGCCCAGAATCTCATGTCACAGCATTTCTAGCCAATTTATGTGCCGGAAAACAACACCGAAGTGAATTAGGTCTAGCAATGAATTGCATAGAAATGTCTAACTGCAGACCACGCGGCATTCAAACTACTCGAACATGGAAGAATGGAAACATTTCAAACTCTAAGTTTCAAAACGTCACGACATCATATGCTAACTTTTTGTCCTTTGTCGAAAGATGACTGAAACAATAAAATTAGTCAGAACTCGTTTTAGAAATTATCGCCTTAAAATAATAAATAACAGAAATAAATAATTGAAGTTAATGGTAACTTCATTAAATTAACAGCTTAGTAATCATAAAAATGGCAGTCTATGCCACAATGACTAAACAAAGTTACATAACAGTAAGCTAGTGTGATCATTACAATTGCAATAAACGCATTCAATATTCTGCTAGTCATGTGATCATTATGTCGCTAGTCATTCAGTATAAAATTTGCGCATGGAGGTACAATACTGGAAAATGATTGAGACATTAAAAAAAATATTTGATTAGATATCATTAATCAGCCGTCAATCAATCAATAAACGTCAAATCAATCATGTAGAAGCAGTCACAGTAAACCAATCGTTTAATATTTATGCTGTCGGTACGACGATTAAAAATTGAGCAGTCAATGTCAGCCAAACATCATTAAATATTCAGTCAGTCAATCAATCATTGAGTATTCAGTCAGTCAGTCAGCCAATCAATCAATGAGCAATGAGTCAATCAATCATTGAGTACTGAGTCAGTCAGCCAATCAATCAACCAATGAGCAATAAGTCAATCAATCATTCATTAAGTATTCAGTAAATCAATCATTGAGTATTCAGTCAGCTAGCCAGCCAGCCAGCCAGCCAGTCAATCAATCAGCAATACTTAGGCAACGGGACTCTAAAATAAAAAAAGCACAAGAGAAATACCTGTCGACAATGAAACAAGCAGATGATAAAAGAGCAGATGAGTGAATTATTATTGAGCAGATAAGGTGGTAGATATCGTGTAACAACGTGCCTGGTACTTGCATCGAAGTTCCGCGAGACTGCTTTGCTCCGGTGGGCAAGGAATGCTGTAGAATTCTCCCTCCTCCTGGCTCAGCAGCTTGAACCATCCCTCGGCACTGTTCTTGACGATCTCGGAGATACCGAAGGATAGCGAACCCATGAAGTCGTTCCTCGAGGTCCTGTCCCAGTCCCAGACCTCCAGCACGATCCTCTTCGAATAGTCTTCCGAGGTGACTGGACTGGAAAAAGCCAACCGATATTTATTTCATCGTCATAGTCATCCTCCTCCTCATCATCATCGTTATCATTAGCATCACCACCACCACCATCAGCAGCAGCAGCATCGGCATCGGCATCAGCATCATAATCATCATCAGCAGTAGCAGCAGCACCAGCAGCATTGTTATCTTCGTCATAAGCCTCATAATCATCATGACTTGATACGTATTGCAGTTGTAATTAGAAATGTATGAGACGTCATTTCAACAGAAAATTAACCATGGGCGTTCTCTGCCCACTTCTTCTCTATGCTGCTCTAGGTCACAACAGACAGAAATTTCACCAGTTAGCAAAACAAAGCAACGAAATCTAGAAACTTCTCTGTGGTAGGCCCACCCATTCACGAATGGTCCGACTAAGCCGCCTCGATTGAATATTCCGGAGACAGAAAAATTGTAGAAAACGATAAGTCACGTTCATAATTAATGTGATGGAAAGAGCATAGATTATGCAAGAACTCTACGGAGCTCGTGAACGTCAGAAAGATACTCACACAGTGAATGACTCATTCCAAGTGGGGTTGAGAGTCGATTTGGCCGTTTTGGTCTTCTGTTTGCTTCTCTTTCCACCGTCGTCAGGATGCAGCTTTAGCTTTACGTATGGATCTGCCAGTCCATTCGGATCCATTGGGATGAGGTTCCTCGCCTCCTTCACTAAAAGAATTAGCGCTTTTACTGATAGCAACATCGTGAGATACGTTGTTATACGCTATTTACGTCCTATTACGTTTCTTGAGAAGTGAGAACTATACACAGAATAAGGCGCATCCAATCTAGTTGTTGCCTCTTTGAACTATAGAAATAGCGTAAGGTTAATCCGTTTATAAAGTAAATAAAGATCATGGCAAACGTGAAGATAAAGTAGCTACAGAAGCGATCAATGCCCCCAACAATGTTCAACCAGTCGAGGTAACTTGCGCACTGTTCACTTGCTCTCCCCTTCGTAAGCTTCTGAAGGAGCCAGAAGTTGGACATGACAAGGATGGAGACATATATCCCTGTATACAGAGGCAGAAGTCTTACTAATACTTAGATCTACCTATTCCAAATTCTTATCCATGGTGCACCAAAATCAATCTTTAATCATGTCATTATACAGAAGGTCAGTTCGTAAAACAATGAGGCAACAAAATAATGACCATAACCAATCATTTCATTAATATACTCCAGACCGGCATAATAAAAGAATTGAAAACCAATGGATAGGCATTTGGAAAAGGTAGATCTTAGTATTAGTTAAGAACGAAATGACTCGGGTAAGATCTCCCTCTTTCCAAATACTTATCCATCGGTTTTTAAGGTTAATCGCCATCTCTATCATTCAAAGAAGCAACAGCTAGATAGGATGCGCCTTATGGAATAAATAGTAATTAGAGATATGAGCTATGATAATTACGAACCTTCGACGTTGATGCTGCCTGTACTGAAGGCCACAGTGACGCTGAGACGACCCCTTCTCTCCGTGTGATCCAAGCCACATAACTGTGGAACGTTCCTCTCACAGCGTTTGTGAACGTTCATCTCACATGCTGGAAAACATAAGTCAGCAAAATGGAAGCACAATTCAGCATTAGCTGCAAATTTCAATAGTGGTCTAACATAATAGTTACTATTATACCAAAAATAAGCATAATTATAGCATAAGCTAACACATTCAAATTCTAATATGATATTGTTTTAGTATAATTTACCGTATTTCTAATAGGAATGCTATTATATGATAAAAATTTCCTCTCATACAGTAGCATTTTAGCATACTTTAGAAAATTTCAATATAATTCTGCAGCGTTAGCATAATTTAGAAAATATCAACCAAGGTCGTAACATTCATCGTAGTTGGACACAGTTCAGGACAATCAAAAATAATCAAATGAAATAACGACAGCATATTTTAGCCTAGTAAAA
Source organism: Bimastos eiseni (assembly GCA_959347315.1). Taxonomy (NCBI): domain Eukaryota; kingdom Metazoa; phylum Annelida; class Clitellata; order Crassiclitellata; family Lumbricidae; genus Bimastos; species Bimastos eiseni. The sequence goes on along the minus strand of OY365814.1, from coordinate 18,495,074 downwards.
AACGACACGTCAGAATACATGATTACAGCCTGAACATGACAAAAGACGCAGAACCACATGAGGATACATATCTGAATTCATATGCACGAACTGACGAAAAACATATGTATACATATATACGGTGTATATACAAACCTACAAGCAAGTATAACACACGAATAAACACATTAGCCTACATTAAAAGTCATATTACGATATGTTTCAGCTTTCCATCGGATAGAGGAACGTTTACCATTGTTTCCGAAAAGAAATAGGTAATTACGATCTTGGAACGCATTCGCCCCACATATCAGTTTATATGAATGTATGTTATGATTTATCGATACCAAATATTAATTAAGAAAGTTATATAGCGCCACCAGGGAAGCAACTGAATACATTAGGAATTAAGTCACCCTATGCTACATTGTGCTATATGTCAGTCACAACAGTGCCCTCCTCTGGTAGTAAACATTACTCATAAGCATTTCGTGGATAACTATAGTGATAGTTTGACCACAAGTCATTAGTATGGCATTGCGTGTGTATGTATTTATGCATGTATATTTTTATGTATGTACGTGCATGATTGCACGGAGGCATACACACTTCAAAAACGTATGTATATATGTGTATGTAATCGTGCTCCATGTATGATTTATTAATAAATATTATTAATTAGCATGTTCGTATTCGGTCGACGTGAGCGTCGCCGATGCTGTTTATCCAAGCATGATCTACCAGACAAAACGGCGCCATGGACATACAAGAATAAGAGAGACTGGCAAATTAATAATCAGACTATCAGCGCAGAGAGACAGAAAAACAGAGAGACAGACAGACACAGACATAGACCCGAAGAAAGGAAGAGAGGCGGACGAATGCGATTTTATAATGGAGGCAAAAATATGGGATGCTATCTGTTACTGAACACCCATAACGAATTAGCTGTAAATGAATCAATTGCAAAAGTTGAAATGAATTAACCGTTATCTAATTAATTGTAAATAAATTAACTCTGATTTAATTAAGTGTAAATGAATTAATTGTGATTTGATTTATTGTACACGAATTAATTTTAAATGATTGAATTGCAAATAAATTCCATATTCTCTACATAAATGTCATCTGTTGGGCGCTTTGATGCACAGAGCAATCTGTCAATGTCATCACCCTTATTACAATTATTCTTATTCTTGCTCTCATCATTATTATCACTATTATTTTTTTTATAAAACTAAAAATTTGTTAACGGTTTTCGTCCCCAACCTGCCGCTCAAAATATATTATTATTATCATTGTTTGTTATCATCATCGTCGTCGTCGTCTTCATCACTACCATCATAAATCATCGTAGCATGGGACAAAAACTTCAGATGTTCAATGCTAGAGGAGCAACCGTTGTGGCTGTTTCCCCGTAGAAATGCGAAGGCTGTACTTACACTGGCATTTGAGTCCTTGGTGAATAATTCCGTACAGGAGTGAGCCGCAGTGATCGCAGAACGTCGGACTGCTGTAGGAGTGAACTTTGAACTTGTGCGAATTTGTTGACTGTCAACAGAAGAACAGCAGTGTACACATAGGTAAGCAATTCAGCGTTAAGCAATCAAATAGGTAAGTAAGTAAGTAAGTGAGTTAGTTGCTTTTATTTGCATGCGACGGGCTGAGATGCATTCATTAATTGTTATATACAGTGATTACACACATGTTCAAAATAGTCTTGGCCCCCTATAGCGGTAGTAAATTATATGGTCAGACATGCACAGCTAGAATTATTTATAGATTTACCAAACTGCTTTAAACAGTTTATAAACAACTATGTATACTATTTTATAAACTGAATGTTATGGACTATCAGTCATCAGGCATCGTTCATGGCAATCCCCACTACAAGTACGTTCCATAATGTGCCAGGTAGGGCCAGTCCAAAGCCTGTAGAAAAACGGTGGGCTACGTCAACGATTCTGGTAGCTATAGCATTTCGCTACACATAATGGAAATTACTGCTCTACGTGTGTGAGGGGATCTGCCACTGATGACTTTTCCAGTTCAAATTTCATACTGTTTGCTCACTTAGGAACTAAGGCGATTACAATTGCAAAGGCTCCTATTATAAAGGTATGATGAAGATCAATTTTGAGAGGTTGCCTGGACAATTAACCACTTGAAAGCGTGAATGCACAATGATTTCATGAATTGCTGTATTGTACAGCTGAATGGTTGAGCGCTTCCGGTGGGTCGCATATTTTATACGGTTCTTATACTCTCATGGCATTGTGTGTGTGTGCGTGTGTGTGTTTTTCTTTCTCGAAGACTGCTCAGCATTCTCGCATGACAACTGTCACCTATTCATTTGCATGGATTTGAATCAAATGCATAAGATTGGAATCGGACAGATTATAATGCATCTTAATTAGAATAGATCTTATTAGATTAAGGCAGAACAGATTTGATTAATACAGGATGGAATGAAAATCACATATTGAAATAGAAAAATAGATAAGGATAGGGCAGAATCATCTATACCGAAGACATAAATCTACGGCGCGCCAAATCAAGCCGCTAACAGGTCATTAATTACCTGTATATGGTCCTATGAGCGATGGTCCTAGAATTCAAAGTCTTGGTCTGGTTACTGAGAAAGCAACGCGATAGATGCTACCATAACAAAGTCTGCTCTTTCCAAACATTGGCTGCTTACTAACCGACCGTAATAGTTTATTTTTGCTTTCACCGAGTGAAATATTTGATGGCTACGTTCGAACCTGACCCAAATTACGTCATCGTCAGGAAGCCATAACACAGGCTGACTTGCATCAGCAGTCGGGATGAGGCACCAAATTGATTCCACCTGGTCTCCTTCTTCTTCCATTACGCTCTTTCATCTTCCATTGGTTCCGGCCAAGACATTTGTCGAATTTTTCGTGAGCGTATCTGCGGGGTTTGAAGTTAGGGAGTAAGATAGATGTGTGGTCTATTCTGGTCTATAGTCTATTCCATGTAGTCCAATGTTTAGTCTTGATTTTTTTGGTTACCTGACTCATCGGATTTCAACAGGATTACTCAGAGTCTCTAAGTTCTATGTGTTTTATATGGACTTCACTTGAAGCTATCTATTATCGATTGATTTCTTCAAAAATAACATTAGGGTCGCTATATAATAAAATACAATACAACATGACTGAAATTTGATATTGCCCTTCTTACAATCAGCTCAGAAGAGCACACGCCTCGACGGCACAACTGCGGTTGTAATGCAGAGCAATAGTGCGCGAAGGACTTGCTCAAGGTCCCTACACAGTGACTCTTTGGACGAGGCTCGAAACCGCACACTCAGTATACACTGAGCGTTACAGGGCGACCGCTCTGACCAATCAGTTACTGTGCTACGTCTTTGGCACTTTTTGGGTCAGTAGTCTAGTCCATAACGTGTGTTGTTATATACATATATGTGATCTACATGTCGTTAGCATTACGTAACTAAGGTGTAGCTACCGATTATACATGTAACTCTCAAAATAGCCTCGTTATGTCTCCATCGCCCATTCCTTATCACCTGGTCCTTCTAATCGGCTGTACACAGGCATCCCCATAATTAATGTTCGAGCTTAAGTCGTCCACTACGCGGCAGAAAAGTCACGCCATTGTTGACTCTGCATCCTGGTGATATAGTCTTCTTTAAAAATGTTTAATGAGGTGGCAGCTGATGGGCTTGTCACCTTCTTGTTCCGCAAGTGCTTAGCACTTGATCCGCAGGTGCTTACGTGTTCCACAAGTGCTTGAAGTCTGTTCAGTTTGATCGTGGTTGAACCCTGTCTAGGCGGAAGCGGTGGTGGTGAATTCTTCCTGGAAATTGGTGGTGAATTCTTCCTGGAAATTGTACTTTATAGGTCTTCATTTTTGTTGTGACAATAATTACGCTATGCCTTGTGTTAGACATCGGAACATAATAGCCATCAAGTACAGTTAGATTTGTTGCGATCGCTTTTATACTACAGTGCCATCTAATTCGCGATTAAAAGCAGCGAACGATTGCGCACTAAGGCTCACACGCCAAGTATAAAACAATTACTGGAACCAGCAGACACCTTGTAGTCTCAATTTCACATTAGTATCTTAATGTCCCGATTTCACATTACATTGCTTGAATAATTACTATACCTTCGCGTATCTTATACTCTACTTTACTTTGCCAAGCCATTATTCACCTAAATATATTGTCTCAATATACCTTATCAAGTCTTACTTATGTTTATCATCTAAAATGGTGTCTTACTTCACCTGATAATTACCGTCCCACACCTCTACTTGCATATATGTACTTTACTTCACACGTAGGGCCTATGTATACCTGCTGGCCAGACGCTACTCAACCAGTATGTTTCGACGCACGCGTTTGTCTTCCATATACTATAGCTCGTGATGGCAGCTTTTGTGGTCACACTAGTGTCTGATGTTGCTGATACCGTGGTCTACCTTCAAGAACCCGCGCCCTGACATTGGACCTGAGGCTTCTTAAGTTCTGATCCTTTGATTTCGAGGCGGACGCTGCGCATCGCGTTTGTTTCCACAACGCTGTTGCCTGATGCCAATGTAGTGAGTGTCTAAGGTTGCCTGCGTGGCCTGAATCGCTGCTTTCCGAAATATAGGTGAGCCTACATGACTCACACTTTCCCGCTTATACATGCATGTGAGATAATCTGAATCAGTACGAAAATAGAAACGAATAGCAATGAGATTAGAATGGAGAGTATAAAATGGAAGGTAGAAAGGACAATAGAAGCAGACATAGAATTTAAGAATCTTGGAAACGGCTACGTTTCGGACAGAGGCACGTGATTCATGATGGCGATGATGATAGTGCTGCTGCTGATGATGCTACTGATGATGATGATGACGATAACGATGACGAGAACGATGATGACGACGACAACGATGACGACGACGACGACGATTACGATGGCGATGACGATGACGATAACGATGACGCTGACGATGACGATGATGATGATGATGATGATGATGATGAAAATGATAATGATAATGATGATGACTCATGCTTCGGTGGAGGTAGCACTGATGATGATAATGGTGATGGTGATGATGATGATGATGATGATGATGAAAATGATAATGATAATGATGATGACTCATGCTTCGGTGGAGGTAGCACTGGAGGCCAGTAGTGTCTGTAGTTGGGTTGGATTGGACTTAGATTTCTTTCCAATATAAAACAATACGTACCCTAGCAATTCCACACACAAACACGCACACACACACATGCATACATACAAGCACTCACACACACAAACACACACGCATCTATGTCCTTGACCTGGCCAACAAGGTTAACTCATATATAGCCGTCCTCAATTGCAGAAGCTCGCTGCAAATACCAGAACGACCGCATTGCCCGAGAATATCAATAATCAGCGTTGAAAGAAAAGCAATGAAGAGCCAACTGCTCTGACTAGCAAGTCGTCTAACACAAGTACATACACGCACATCTACACCTACGCACACAGACACATATACACAATCATATTAGCAAGCACACACCCACACACACACACATGTACGTGTATTTTATGTGCATAGCTATGTGTGAAAATATTAATAACATTCGCATACAGACCTAGAATGAGTGAGCAAGTATAATATGCGAGTTTGTATTATGTACATGCGTAGGGCCTATGTATAGATGAGATGTCTGTCATTTGGCTGGTTATGGCTATGGTTATATGTTCGTATGCGTAAACCAATGTACACGTACGTATACACTGTGACTAGAAAAGTGATTCCCTGAGGAAATACGAAAATACGAATAAAATATTCATCGATTTGTAAATTCCAAAATCGTTTAACAACAACTTAGGCCTAATTAGTTAATACGGGTTAAATTAATAGTCCCTGTGGCCTGTTCAGGAATAATGACGTCATGTACACGTCACTTGCATCAAGATTCTAGAGATCGGGAAGGCACGAAAATTATCTAAAACTTCAATATTATCTTAAGTGTAATTTATCACTGATAAATGTTGGTTTTATTTTAAGTTTTAAATATGGATAATAATAGGCCACAAGGTGTATTCATAGTGGTCGCCATTGTTCGCCATTGCAGAGGCGTCCATCCCCCCTTGAGTGATGGAGACAAAACCAAGTGTCAGGAAGATAATCCCCCTTAAGACTAAAAAAATATTCTCCCTACCTGAAATTGGAGGCATTTGCCCCCGGAACCCCCTATCGGGACGCCTTTGGCCTCAAAATGGCAGCATAAATAAATAGACATTAATGAGTTACTTACCAAGTTCTTCAATATTATCTTATCTCTATCCACTAAACCTTTTCTTTCTTTATTTCCCACATCTTCTAATCAACCTGATTTAAGGCCGGGCTTGTTGGCTGAACACAGGCGGAGGTACGAAAGCCAGATTCTCCTTTGTCAGCTTGCAGTTCAACAGTTCGACAGTCTTGTGTTCCCGTGCAGTCCTCGTTCCAACTCTCAGACAATCCGGTTAAATCATTTCTGTCCTCATTAGACTACCTAATGAGTTCTACCCCTTGTTCTGAAATCTATCAAGCTTAATCAAATTCGACGCAGCAATTTTTTCTCATGAAATTATATGCGTCATGTTAGAACCGCTTTGCTAATAGAAATTTTTACTTCAAGACATCACTATGAAGTTCTTTTTTGAACATAGACTATTGAAAAATAACAGATTTGTTGATAATTATTTCAGGGTTAAAACGGTTTAGAAATTAAAAAAATCGACGACTGAAATATTTGCTAGTTATTTTTCTTTGGCCACGAGGGGTCCCTTTTTCCTGACCCAATGAATACTGTTTATAATATTTAAGTATGTTCGGGTAACTGATGCGTTTTACTTTTATCTCGATATAAATAACACGTATAATTATGTAGGAATATATCCTGTTGGTGTGTACGCGCGTGTGTTGATGCGTGTGTGGTGTGCTTCTGCATAATCCCACAGATATATCAACCAAAGAAATCCTAATTAGATTAGCCACAGCTTAATTAAATCCAGATTGCTCTATACGTAGTTTGAACAACGTAGTGATTTACTGCTGTTGTCATTCCGAATGCACTTAAATGTTCGACTAATGAGGATCAGACACGGCTGCCAGTACTAGGCCTATCTTCTGCATGCATCTGCATGCTGCGTGGTCAGCAAGAAAAATCGCTAACTTTTATAAGTACATAATTCTATTCATTACGAGAATTCATGCAAAGCGCCTATTCAAGGCGACTACTCAGAGGCGCTCCCAACCCCAGCACTGTAAAAATAAAGTTGTCCTAAGATGGGAGAGCCCATGCTTGAGTAAGGGTTCCAGGAAGGGAACGTAGCGGTTAAGGGTGTACATTCCAAATGTGCTAATCTATATATTTCAGTCCTTTAAACGCTACATGCATACTTGCAGAGGAGGTCAAAGTGCACAGCTTTTTTTGAATGGGGTCATTTGGATAAAACCAACATCGAGGCAACGATAAAAATTTGCACGATGGAGCAATTAGGGTGGTGGTTCGTCTCTACATTTGGGTCGAAGGTCGAGGCCGATTGCAGCAGCGATACCAAGGTAAGACTCCTAATAGCATTCCCTAGTGTAATTATTAGCCGCTTCACATCATGCAAAGTATACTTGAGCTCCTTTATTACGATGAGATCCATGGACTTTACGGAGTCCATAGAAAAGAAGTTGGGTGCTTTCAACTAATGGAACCTCATGATGAGAATCTATTGCATTCCATATTATTGCAAATAATAAAAATACCGATATTTTATGGCATAACGAAGAGACCCTCGCATTAGAGCAGATTATAGCAGAAAAGACCAGGATGTATGCGCAATTCCCGAAGTGCGATGGCCTCATTTCCGATCCTATACAAAGACCTTAAAGAGAGCAATTGGACGACAAAGCTCACTCAGATCCCGACGGTGAAGGTGGATATACGCCCACTGAACCTCGTAAACGTAAATTTTGCTGTGAGGGGCTCGTCATCGGTGATATATCTGCGAGCGCACTCACACGAATGTATACACAGATAGGTAATAAATGACTATAGAATTTTTGTGCATGTTCGATAGTTTGTGTATGCTCGCTTGCTAAACTGTATACGGTGGATTAAACAGTTTCCATCCGACAACGAATAGCAAGGCAAAGTCAAATGAAACGAGGCAAGGTGAGTTTAGGCGAGGTAAAGTGAAATGGAAAGGTAGGGTAAAGGTAAAGCGAGTTAATTGTGATCGCTGGATTTCTTTAGCGCCCGTTGAGCTGTGTCGCGAGAACGACCTCAATCACAGGTGCTTTCTCAAAGCAATATTTGCGAGGTAGGTGTGATTAGATATACCAATAGATAGAACAAAATACAAAGACATGGGTGAGGTGAGAAGTGGAAAGGTAACGTCGAGCAAGATGAAATAATAGCAAGGTAAGGTGAGGTTAGATGAGGCAAGGTATAGCGAATTGGTATGACAGAGTATGAGATGACGCTGGTGAGATAAAGCGAGGCAAGTTTAGTGGAATTTAGCAGGTGAGGAAGAAGAAAGGTAGGATTATGTCGCTAGGATAGGAAGACGTAGAAACAGACCAAGTTGGATAACATATACACAAAACAATGGTTACAGACAACTAGAGAAGTGGAAAACAACGAGGGTACCTACGTCTGAGTCCGGACCTTTATCGGCTCCTGGGCAAACAAATGTCACGAACTCGTGACATCTTTTGTGAACCACGAAGCAGCAAACTGAAATTTGACCACAGAACAAACAAGTCTTGAAAATAACCTCCTTTAGAAAACATTGTTCACTTAAAGACTGCTTAAATTAATACTGAAATTTGTTGTCTTAAAATTCAAAACCTATCTTCAAAATAATTTCAATCATACACTACAACTATGTCTTCTATGAATACCGTTCATCTTTTCAGTACCAGAACCAAATTAAGGAGCAGCCTCCCTCGAAAGGCACTGTTCAAAGCATGCGTCCATTTCAAAATAAAGTGAGTCAGGCAGGCAGACGGCTAAGGTGGATGGTGTTTGGAGTTGCAACAGTGAAGTAGGGGAAAGGGAGGAATCAGGATAGGATTTGTGAAAAAGCAGAGGGTTAGGCTGGTGAGAATTGTTGAGAATCAACGCCCGTGTAGCTGAACCTGAGGTACATCCCCTCTGACCTCCCAGTAATCGGACACTGTGAGTGGCGCTTTAGAAGTTTTGAGACAACGATTATGCAAGACGAGAGTTTATAACTAGGCTGGCCAAAGGATTGCATCGGAATGACAGAGCAAAGGAAACTCAAGTCCCTCTCCAAATCTCTTACCTGCTCGTTTATATTTCGAATCATGTAATTCGATCGTTATAATATTTGCGTCTTATACAGGAAACCAATCGATTTTAACATTCTCAGAATGCTATCATCTTCTATACTGTCCAGTCGATAGTGGGACTAATAAGTACTGTCGAACGCCGAAAAGATCCTTCTACACTGGATTGAACCTACGAAGGAATCACTATTCGATGTCTAAGTCAGTCTTTTCTTGATGGATAAGTTCAGACGGTGCAATGGTTTTAATAATGTTGGCTACAGACCTTGCTTATGATCTCGCTATTCGTTTGCCCCATCGTATCTCCTTTCGTCTATTCCCTTTTTGATTGCCGCATAACACAGGAAGCGATAAATTGAATTTGTGCTGATATAAAATTGACACGATAGGTCAAAGCAATGAACATAAGTAGAGATGGAGTTTCTAGTTATGATGTTTATTTTGTAAAGAAATTCAATGATAAGCCTACACTACAGGAAAAGTATGTGTTTGCTGAGTTTGGAATAATGTCCAAAGGTGGAGAGATGGGTTTTCATTGGATTGGGTTAGACGGATTGTGACAGCAGAAAATAGTTAGACTATAAACATTAGAAAAATAAGAAGAAAAAATCCAATTCTGAAGCATTATTGTATTCTTTACTGACCTTGGCACTGAAATCCTTGCTTTCCAAATCCCCTATGAAACAGAAAAATAAAACACAGGCTCTACAATCTATTAAAATGAATTGGTTTGTTTCACTTGGTTTCACTTATAACAGACCAATCAGTCAACAAATAGATTTTGCTTGTATCAATGTAATTAATTTAATGTAATGCATTGCAATGTAACGTCGTTCGCACATTGATATAACCTGATGTAAGATATATCAACGCTCGTGAATTAGCTGGGACCCTGTGTTTTCGAGCGGCGCTTTGGACGTTTATAGTTTATGTGCACGACTATGATTTGCGATAACCAGATAATGGCTTTATTTCTGCGGCATGAGTTGGTACCGTGTGCATTAGAAACCGGCGAAATAGAAGTTGTAGACTGACATTTCTAATACTATTGAACGCATCTCTTACGCTGGTAATGACATGCGTAACTTCATCCCTTATTAACTTCAGTCCTTCCCAATCAGCCTCCAACATGAGCGCAAACGTCAATGCACCCAAACTGCTCTTGCCTTAGCACAGTACTAAATAGGAGGCTTAGAGTAACGAATAAGACGCTTGCATAAAGAAAAGTGGGGAGCGAGATCGATTCCCGCTGCCTATATGTACCCCGATAAGGTTGACCAAAGTCCTTCCTTCGCTGGGCGGCAGACCTTAACTTAGACGTATAGCGCAATTTAAGCCTTGCATGGCTTTTGTACAGCAAAATTCCACTCCTATGACAATTACTTGTGATCATTCGCTTTTACTGTATCTGTAATCATACTGAGGCTGTCATTTTAAATTCATTGAGCGAAGATTTATCATTGTTATGTTGCTACATCTATTGAACCTGGTTATATGAATTATAATCATATATGTATCAGTTTGAATGGCATTGAACGAAGATTATTATTATACAATATATTGTTATATTGTTGTCAGGGGTGTAACAAGCGGGGGTTAGAGGGCACCGCCTCCCCCCGTTTCAAAGCTGAGGGGCAAAGCCCCCAGTGTTAGTGCTCAGTGCTCTTCCATGTGCCCCCCCAAATCGGATCTTTTTTATGTATATCCAATCGCTTTTTAAGATTAGTTTGTTGAGATAATTTGTGCCCCTCCATTTTTCAAATTTCTTGGGGGCAAATTCGCGCTATATTTTTTAAATTATGCCCTCACTTTTAAAAACCTTGTTACACCTCTGATTTTTATATCCATTGAACTTGAAAGACATGATATATCTATAACCGAGTATCGATCTCTGTGTGATCTCTGCGTTCATCGTCGTTATCCAACATGTATGCTCGGTCGCTCTAATTCTAAGTGAAGAGTTCAATTCAGCCCTTATTCGGAGCCACGGACTATTCAGAGCTCATAGGGTCAAATCATTTACTCAGTCGCACGTGCAAGCGAATGCTTCCCAGCTGAAACCGCTCTCATGGTGACAAGTGGGTTACTCCACTGAATGGACTGCAGGATGTCGCCAATATATAGCCGTGTTCATCTGTAGATCAGCCTCATTTTCAACGAAGCCCCCTGGCGTTTCTATTTCTATTCTTGTGGTTGATCTAGGTTTGACCATGTATCAGGAATTGACCTTTTTGGAGCACGTAGCCAGTGCCTTATCAGTTACTCTACCTCACTTTATTTCTGTGTTTTCATATGTCTGTGAATGTAATGTAATCAAGGTATTTTTATAGTACCCCTTCAAGAGATCTACTCAGAAGTGCTCTCTGTGCTGGCTGTAATGATGTTAAATGCATCTATTTGCAAAACTATGTACAATTATAGGCCTAGACTGAAAACAGTCATTAATGGTGGGCCCACGCACAAGCGTGGAACCAACCAACGGATTCCCTTCGACAGCTGACGGATGGCAGGGATGTTCAGAGTTTCTGAGCCAAGTTGCGCTGATGAGTAGAGCGACAACTGTCAACACCAATCGCAGGGATGAAGGGGTAGGTACATGTGCACTTTTTATCCTTTCATTAATGTAATATATATATATATATATATATATATATATATATTACAGAATTATGCCAACCACGTGGCCGTTTAGAAACTAAACATGACTCAATTGAGGTCCATTTGGCTCTCGGTAAAAGCCATTAGTACCGATAAATTCAATCGACCTCGGAATTTTTGTCCGTAGGAATAATACTTTCTTCTACTCTGGGTAGCCTTAAATTGGCTTTCCCGGAACCCAGGGTCTTTGTTCTAAAAACGGAGCTAATGTGATTTCGAGTGAGCATTAAATTACTTGAGAACACGTCAGTACCCTGATCATCATGAGATTCATAAAAATAATTATAACGACGCTGGTCTCTATTGTTTTAATACTATATAACAGCTGTCAGAGGAACAACTACGTAACGGATATTGAATTATCTGTATGCTAATTGTTTGGAAAATAATCGGGCACAGATTACATACACTGGTGTGAAGTTAATAACGCTGAAATAATAGTTTGAGATAATAGTTACAAATAGTAACAAAATAATAAGTTTACAAATGTGCTGCTCCCCAGTAAAAATGCAAACTTGCACTGTCAACCATTTGCCACCTAAACTCCTCAGTGGCAATGATAACTGTTTACGTGTATTCTGCAGATCCGAAACTCGTTTTGGAGACCGAGCCTTTTCAATCCGCTAGCTCTGGTAGCAATCTTCCTCCTTCGATTCGTATATCTGACTCTGTAGAGACCAGCCCAGCCGTCGTCGCTCGTTCAAGTCAAAACTTCAACCCTAACTGTTCACGAAAGCTTGTACTGAAATAGTTAGTTCTGGGTCAACGCCTATGTTGCGCCTATGATATTGTCGGTGTTACGGTTTACTTTTACCCGAAGTAATGTATCAGTGATTTTTCGTGTGGCACAAAAATGTCCGGAGACTGCAAGTAAAATCTATGATCCTGGAAAAGTGTTGGAATCTATTATTGTGTTTGGAATGGTTCGAGAAAGCTCGACGGCGTTGGTACGTTACATAGAGTCACTCAAATAGGGTCGACCCATAAGGGTATCTGGTTACTAGGGTCGGATTACGCCCCAGGTTGGAAATGAAATCATGTCCTCTGCTGTTGCTGGGTCCAAGTGTCTCAGGTGCCAGTGGTCAGAATCATGTGAGTTCCTTAACTAGAACTGGCCATTTGAACTGCTATCACGTTTGTCATGTCATGTCATGTCATAACGCCGTCGTGGCAGCCTCAGCTGCTGCGACCTCTGTTGCCTTGATGATGATGTACGTAAGAAGCCATGCGCTTGTCCAGACAGTGTCATCCCAAAACAACATAGCATCAGGTGAGATCATCGGGTCCTTTCCTTCCGATCAACCAGCCTCAGTGGCTCCTTGCTTGCCGGGTATCCGGGACTTGTCAGTAAGCTCAGACCACGCTGTTGATGACACTGGACCTTGCCTGGCGGTCATAGCCTCTAACGCATGAAGGCTGTTAGCCACTGGCCGCAGGCGCAAGCATGTCTCTGCGTCCAGCCATTTTCTACGATCGCAGGGTCAGTTGCCAGTCGCCCGTTTGTGATGGTGCTGTATTCGCCCTCAGTCTTGTCTGGTCCAAGATATTTGGCCTCAGTATGACTACTTCCTCTGCGATACGCTCACGTGCGTCGTTATTGAAAAATTGGCAATATTATTACTATTGCTGCATATTAGGCCACAATCACGTTTGTCATATCATTACGCTATAGTTGCTTCGCGAAGGTTGGCTACATGAATGGATCTGCGTGAGAGACTAGCTCGGCATCGTCAATCGCTTACTGCGGTCATCAGGCTAGTTTCCTTTAGCCCAGTTCACACAAAAGGTGTTGTCAATCCAGGAAATTCTAGGTCTTCCGCGATTCCTCTTCCCCTCAACAAGACCTGTCATCAGATTGCCATCAATATCACGTTTACCAAATTAAAACTTAGCTGTGACTACAGAAGCTCGGCCACCTCAGGATGGGCTTACGCTTCTATGTGGACGTATTTTGTCACAGGGCCAATGCCTGAACGCTTAACAGGGATTCCTCCAAGCGACTTAGTAATACGTTGCCAACGCTAGTTCAAATGACGGTAGATTTGCTAAGAGCAACATGTTCACCAAAGTTGAACAGGACGCAGAAGTGACCAGCACACTTCAACACAAGTGCAGAACCAGACTATAACTGTCGCTCTTGGATGTTACTATATAAATATTCAACTGCAATGACGTTACGATCTTAGCCAACAGAACACTATCCAGAATTAATGGATGAACCATTTTCAGAGTCAGGTTTCGTATTGATTTTGACCTACTTGGACAAGTGCAGTGTAATTAAGACGAATGAGCGTCTCTGTCAAAACACGATGCAATCAAACAGTTTGCTTTCAAGATCGAAATCATCGCCTCAGAACATCGGCTGTTTCACGAATTATTTTTACCTGTTGCCGTTAATTACTTTAAGCTTTCTGGAAAGTACGGTAATTCAATTTCAGGATGTAAAGAAATTATTTAAAAATCTATACATTTATTATAGCGCCTTCTGGGCACGCACAAAGGTCCTCATTCATTCTAGATGGATATTTTGACTAATCAATACGTATTGCTTACCAGATGAAATCCTTGCAATGGCTGCAGAAAGTAGGTTGTTTGAAGAATCTCGCTGCAAACTTGTGATCCTTGACCTGATGGACATTTTTCTGCCTCAACGCGCCCCTCCTCTGGACAGCGAACCCCCGAATGATAGACCCATTCCTACCCCTCTCCCCGCCGGAGCCCGCGTCGTTTTCCTCATTCCCAAATCCATCCCTGATCTCAGCCATACTCCTCCAGGATCCAGTTCACGTCCGGAAGGAACAGATTTTATCGTAATCCTTCCCTTCCACACACCTGAACAGGACAGAATAAAATTCCGGAAGCCGTAATAGCGCTTCCAGCGATCGATCCGTAAACTACAGGATCGGTGGGAAACCTGTCAGCAAAGCCAGAAATCTACTTCGTCGGCGAATCCATCCATGAGAGAGACACACAGTTCAAACTCGATTACCAATAAAAGAGATCTGCGATGGTACTTGATTACCCGAGATAAATTGGAATTCCTATTGCCGAATCCGTTATGGCAGAAAGAAAAACAATCCTGGGTAATCGGCGTCTACGGGGTAACGGTCTTTCCCCGTTCACGCATAATTCTCATTTCGAGTCGGGACTCTATGCTTTTTGTCGACAACCATCGAGATATTATTTCGCCAGATGCTGGCTCATAGCAGCAGCAGCAGCAGCCTCTGGCTACAAACCATCTCAACTAACGGCGCTCTCTCTGGCTCGGCGGTGGCGCGCATGTACGCTCAACAACATACAGACCGCCTCGGCTGTGGCCAGATGTGTATAGCAGACTTCTACTTCCTCGCTTTTTCCAAGGAAATGGAGCATAAGCTGCGTGGAGGGAGGAGGACGGAGAGGAAAGGTAATGGCTATTCGGACGAAGACGTGTATTAAGCCCCTGTGGATGTGGATATGTATGTAGGAGAGACTGGAGCAGAGCTAAAGGAGAAGAGGGAAGAGGAGGAAGAATACGAGGAAGACGGGGAAAGGAAGAGGTAAATGGATGATTTAGACAACGGAGGAAGTGGAAGGCGACTGGCGCAAAACACGCGGAAGGGAAGTAACAGGGCAGAGAGGATGAGGATTAAAAGGAGTTGGACGAGCAGGAAGAGGACGAAGAGAAGGAATACAATGAGACAAAGTGGAGACGGAAGATGGTAAAAGGCGGAATATGGTCTCCAAGGAAAAGAAAAGAGAGTGGGTCAAATCTATAGAGGCGGTTGAAGGAGGAAGAAAAGGAAAGGAATAAGAGGAGGGTAGTATTAATGCTCTTGAGGATAAGCAGCTGGGAGGATAAGAAGCTGGAACACAGGTAGAGGAGGAAAGATGATGATGGTGAAAAGCAGGAGATAATATGGACGAGTAATACGAGAAGCGTGAGTAGGAGGAGGAGGAGGAGAAGCAGAAGAAGGAAAATGAGGATGATGAAGATGAAGAGGAGGAGGAATGAAGCGAACAGTAGTGTCGGGTAAATAGACGAGAAAGAAGACAGGAAAGAGTTACAACTAGAATGGTGAGGAGGAAGGATAGGTGGAACTGGTAGAAGAGGACGAGGTGAAGGAGATCATGACCCCAAAGGATGATGAAGAAAACCATTAAAATGATACAAACTTCACTTCTGCAGCAAAGAAGAGATTCTCTTCTCCTACTCCTCGTAGTCTCTACTCCTTCTTAGGCGGATCCATTTACTAATCTGCTTCCTTCACTTTACCTGTCTCTCTCTTTCTCTATCTCTCTTTCTCTCTTACTCTATCACTCTCTGTCTCTCTGTCTGTCTTTCTCTGTGTCTCTCTGTCTGTCTGTCTCTCTCTGGCTCTCTCTGGCTCTCTTTCTCTATCTTGATCTGTTTCTGTCTCTGTCTGTCTGTCTGTCCGTATGTCTGTATGTCTGTCTGTCTGTCTCTCCCCTTTCTATCTATCTATATCTATATATATATAGATATAGATAGTCTTCTGTCTTATTGTCTTTCACTGTTTCTTCTTACTGCTCCTCCATAGGTTTCTCCTTTCACTTCTCTAGTTCTGTCTATCTGCGTGTCTGTCTCTGTCTCTGTCTCTCTACCTTCACACTCCTCCTCCTTCCTTCTTCCTCATCGGACCCAATTCACTACTGGCTGACAGCTGCTCGCAGCGCCGCTCAGCGCCCACTCTGTAAGCGAATTATTTTAAGAACGCCAGCGTATCTGCAATACTCAGCCACCTCATATAAAAGACGCATCATCATCATCACTATCAGTTCCTGATACCAGGCGATCTAATGGCGATATAGCATGCAAGCATAAGCTCAATATGTAGAACTCTAAGATATTCATATATATATATATATATATATATAATTCACATTATATATAATATTATATATTATATCGTCGCCTCTGGTGAATCACTTTTTCAGACGACAGAGAAACAGGGGCAATGGAACACGACCGAGCTCTCTCTGAGTGGCGCTTCGAAGCGTGAATCATTTGAGTGTATAGCCGAGATATATATGATGTGTGTATATATATATATAGCAGCCATTGATCTATGATGTCCTCCTACCGGATTCAGTAGGATATATATAGAAGGTGCAATCGCCAATTTCCTTGCTTACCCTACAATAGAAGAAAACGATGCAACCAATTCACCTTTCCTGACACAAGGCATATGACCAATATACCTAGGGCCCTTATGAATTAGCAGCCTCTAATCTTATCTTAAGTGCCCATGGCTGCTAATGGTTCTTAAAGCCACAATGAATGTGTCTTTATTTGGCCTAGGTCGGATCAGAGTCCGATTTCTCAAGAAAGAACTTCTGAGTCTGAAATAAGAATATTATTTAAACAACAAAATATACCACCGCAAATATTTAACCCTCGGATTTAAAGTTTGTTTCAGTGGAATCGGCTTGACCACCTCACATTCCTTGCCCTCACTAAATATTTTCGATTTCCATATATTATATGGAAATCGGAGATATTTAGATTATACCCTAAGGTGTTAGGCAACCAAGAGTATAATCTTTTCATCTCCGATTGGCTGACATATGCAAAAATGTGAAGTGGAAAAGAGACACATATAAGAAATTAAGTGAACAGATGATTGCTGCATATCATTATGATGTCTAATGCACACTTTGATCCAACTACGTTTACAGAGACCAAGGTCCCTGCACACTCCCTGAGTCTAAAGCTCGTATCTAAAGTTTGTCTATCTTGTCTGTGAATTGGATATCTATCGTCTTGTTTCTTTATGGTTGACGTTTCTGCACCATTCAACCGACCATCCTCTATTTTCAAGGCTGCGGACTGGCAAAGTATCTGAGGCGTGGTAGCGCCGTTTTGACATCAGAGTTTTTCTTCTCCCATATCTTTATTCCTCTATACCGAGGTACACACTGGACATTGGGGGTCAGGTTAACTGTGGTGGCGACCTGATCTCGCCATGCCACAATTACGTCAATGGGTACTGTGATATGCAGTTTTTCAAGAAGGTGGTATCGCCACTCACCACCCCACTGCACCCTGGTGGAGTTGCCGCTGTTGGATAAAGACTGCTTATTCGTCGGGGGATAACCCCGCTTATTTGGCAGCTACCCCTCGTACTTAAGTGCATTCCACTATCCGCCACCGGTGGACGCGCTGGTTACAGCATACAGACAGCTCTGCAGTGACTTAGCAATGTTTCGGAAAGCTTGAGTTGCATTAAATTATATTGGACACAGCTGGATTAACCTCAGTTTTTATGCTATTTTTATGATTTAAATTGGATTGGAATGATTTGAACTTGAGTCGATTGAATAATAATATTATTTGACTGGAAAAGATACAATAAATACGACCGACTCTATTGTGTTTGGCTTAATTTGGTTGGATAGAACTAGCTTTCTTCAGTTAGTTTTGTAGCTTTTGCTTTAGACACACCCGACCACAAGCCGGGCGTTACAAAATTAAAATAAAAGTGGCGACCTTCACTTAAGCAATTGCTAAATGCATATTTCTCTTAACGCTTCTACCAGAGACGCATGCTTTTAAAGCAGATGTTCGAATTGAAAGCAGGTATAAGCTGCCTCAAAACTTGACCAGTTTACTATGTCGCATGTCGTTGAAGCGATTTGGGTTTCCTTTGGGGAACCAAACGTATTTAATGGAAGATTTTGATTCGAGGAAACTGGAGCTGGAGAAGGGGAAAGGTACTGAGACTGCGTGAAGAAATCTGTGTCGGTTGATTTCTATAATGCCTACTGCCACCTGGCGAAAAGAGCTTCCTTGACATTTGATGCAAAGGTAGGACTTAAACCGATAGACCTTAGGCCACCGACGCCACAAGCCCTACAGGCTGGTCAAGTACGTAGACTAGACTCTAGTCTAAGAGCCGAGGCCTAAAAGTAAACACAGCCTAGCTAGGCTATGTCTATTTATACATCTACACATTTTGAGTCATTGCTTGTAAAATAGGGTAAGATGATATGGTTATAGAGGGCAGGGAAAGGTAAAAGTAATGTTATTTAAGGTTAGGCTATTAAGTGAAGTTTCGTTGAGATAGATAGGCCTAAGTGGTATCAATATAAGGCATGGCATAATGAGGCAATGTAAGACTAAGATAAAGTTATGGTAAAGTAAAAATAATGAATAACCTACGGTTCGATAAATTACTGTTATCTTGCTTAGTTCGGGAAGATAAGGTTAAGTGGAACAAAGGATAACAAGGTGTCTACATAATTTATCCCATTAATGCATAGCGTCCTTTCTTAAGGAAACCACACTTTCACGATTTTAGAATGGAATTTACCTGTGCCCTGTAACGCATACCGTCCTTTTTCGAGGACACTTTTATTTTTCATTTCTTTTCAGGAAAATCTTATTTTAGCACTTGATCTCTTATTTTTTTGTCTGAAGACATATGACAATAAATAGCACTGTGGAAAAATCCATGCATTAATGGGATAAAGAATTAAAAATGACACATATTTGCGACGCTATTAGACTCTGATGAAAGTGGGATATGCAGCTCTGAATAAAATATAGGCCCCACTCTATTGTCCCTTATTTGACTACATAAAAATACATGAGATACCCACAATGTCTTCTTCACAATCTTCCACAACCTGCTAAACTGTGTCTGAGCTGTGAAGTAAACGCTAAGGTGTGAGAATGAAGTCATGAGTAGTTGAAACGGGGAAAATTCTCTCAAAACTTTAAACTTGAAAGTGCACACACCAGACATATCGATCAGCCGCATAATCAACAAAGTCACTCTCATTTTAGACACTGTTTTAGGTCCTACAACATTGCATGAACCTGTAGCAGATGACTGCTGCGGTCTCTCTCTCTAAGGCTATTTATCGTAACTAGACATTCTTTATGTGATGATTTCTATGCACCTTCCAGTCACACTGATGTCTGTGTTAGCAGATCAGAGTCTTCAACGTCTAAAACGTCTGTTGACTAAATCTAGACAAACATGCAGTGATAGTATATTTTGACGACGTTGTTGGGCAGCCAAAGGTCATTGATGTTGACCTCATCCTACGCCACAAAACACATTTCTGACGATCATGCTGTTTAGTATTTGTTTTACCGGTTCAATCTAAATTGACCAGAATCGATTGTCCATAACAGGACCATTGGATCATCCAGTATTCAGCGAAATCTTGTGACCAGAAATCCCTTTGACCTTACCTTACATTTATTATAACTAATTCCGACCACATACTATATTGTTAGGAGGTTTGCTTCGACCAATTAATTCCTCAGTTCGCCATCTGCTCCAACGTGTTCACAATAGGGTCGTCCCTCGGGCGGATAACTTTACCCGCTGTGGTTTTATCATAAGGATGCTATATGTAAGAGAATGAATAGCCTACATATATGATATGAGATGTTATTCATATCCTGTCCTTAGGCTAATTGAACTTTTCTACTACTAAGCTTTTATTATGTGTATCACGCATGTAAAGTGTTTGTTTGTATACATGCCGTGCGATTGAAGGCGTTATTATTAAAGACAACACTAATTTACTTACTTACTTTAATACTTACTTAACCTTATTGCTTAACTCTTCGCAAATGTATTGTAGCTGTTTCTGTTTCATGAAGATGTGCACAGTGCTACACATTTGAAGACCTAACTAACTGTGGCGAAGAGTACTCGATCTAAGACGCTTGCGCATTATCCTAAGCCCTGCAGTTTCGAACGAACAATCGTGTCAAATTGTTTTAAAAACGTTACGAATTCAAAAGGTTAAGCCTACTGTTGGCAGGCAACAAAGTTTGGCTACAAAAACAAATGACCCGCGCACATCACTAGAGCAGAACTCATAAGTCATGTAATGGTTTACAGAGATAGGAACCTACAAGTACATGTTGTCCGACCTGCTGAGACGTGCGTGACTTAAGGATATACCTGTTATTTTAAAACCGTTTTCCTCTGCGGTGCTTAGTATGTGAACGAGAAAATGACCCTTTACGCGTCATCTTAAATTCAGTGGGGGTCACAAAAGGTGAACTAATTGGTACCATTCTTCGTTTCTTTAGAATACCTTTTGTCTTGTAAGCAATTACATATTCAATTGTGTGACCAGGGGTGCAAAAAATCAAGATTTAAGCAAATCAAAAGTTGTTTTTTTGGTTTTTTTGTTTCTAGTTTTCCTTTGAATCTTGTAACAACAGTTTTGTTTCAAGAAGCATCAAATACAGCATGAAAAAGAGCTCCAACTTGTCTATCTAAATAATTTAGCTTGATTTCCGACTGAATAACACACAATTAGTAATATAATAGTAATACTAGTAAATATAAAGAAAATATATTTTTTAAACCAAAGAACCCAAAAATGCCATTTTTGTAAAAACCAATAAAACCAATATGTTTGCAGCCTTGTGTGTGGCACGGTGGCTGATCGATTAGTGCGGTCGGCCCGTAGCACTCAGTTGAGTGAGCGGGTTCGACCCTCGTCCGAGGCGTCAACCACTCTGTAAGGACCTTGAGCAAGTCCTTAGCGCACAATTGCTCTGCAGCACAACTGCAATTGCGCCTTCGAGGTGTGTGCACTTATGAGCAAAAGATGTTGGAAGAAGGGCGATATAAAATTTCAAGAATTTCTATATCAATTTCAATTAATCATTGCGTTTCTCTAAGCAACACAGCAAACAGTGTGCACTGGACATAGACAAAGCAAAATCGATCACTGTCGTGCTTGAAAATGTATACAGAACAAGGTCGATTAAAACTAAGCTCTGGACTTTGTTCTGCTTGTTCTGCTGTCAAACTGGTGATGCAATAACCAGTTGCAGTTTTATAGATCCTACACACGTGGGCGCTTGACTGTCAAACGACAGAACGGGATTCCAATTCCCACGCGGGCAGAAAATAGGTTCGAGATTTCTGCCCCACCTACGCAACTCAACAATAATGTGTTCTTTGACCTACACTGTCGGTGGGAAGATGAGATGGCGAGGCAGAGGATTGGCTACCCGCCCTGGTATATTTCTAAAATTAAGCATAGCTTAATAACTTCATACCCACGAGTATACCTCAATAACCTCATGGCTTTTGATCATGGGATTACACTTCTGTTTTTCCGTTCTTCAAAAAACCACTGCCTCAAAACCGCTTAACCCTTTAACCACTTAACCATGTAACCACTTAGCCATTTAACAACTTGACCATTTAACCACTTAACCAGATTTTAACCATTTTTTTATTGGTTCCGCTGTAATATAGCCTATCCATTGTTGAATAACCATTTTATACAAAACTTCATAATGGGCCACACACACCGACAATATATGATAAATTATCAACGCCGTAACAACCAAGGTTTACCATTGAATTGTCGATTATAAAAGTCTGAAACCACGTCTGTTATTTTATCCTTAAGCTAGAATGTCCGGTATCTCAGACTCTCAGACGTTAACCTATCCTCCAATCCAGCTGTATTCAACAATTTATGTTCCATCTTTTTTCAAGACGAACTTATTGGAGGCGTGACCGATTTTTAACATTTTTAGACCGCATTCGTTGGTAGTAAAAAGCGCTGCACCATCTAGGTAGGCTATAAGACTGCCAGTTCGCTTTCTGGTAGTTCTCTTCTATTCATTCTAGAATCTTCTATTCAATCAAAAATTTATATAGCGCCTGTTGATGCTAATTTCTCAGAAGCGCGCCCAACTCCAGCTCGGAGAAAGAGATATGCTTCAACTGATCATAAAATCTATCAGTACATGACCTATGAAACAAGCGGACTCCATGGAGGGTGGCGATTTCAAACCCTATGACCTACTAGAAAATGAGCGGTTGAGCATTACTGCTCTACCCGAACGGGACCACCACAACTCTATCTATGTATCTATCCATCTGTTGATCTATCAAACTGTCTATCAATCTATGCATCGACCCATCCATCCATCCACCCATCCATCTAACTATATATATATGTCAATATTACTATATATAATACACACAATTGGACTATTTATAAAGCGTAGTTGTTGAACAGTGGTGGAAGAAAAGAGCACATGGGAAAGCCACATGATAATTTAAAAAGGTATAGGTCTTCTTGAGCTGTGCCTTAAATGGCTCCATGATGAATGGTGCATTCTTTACATGCTCTGGAAGACTGTTCCACGCAGTTGGTCCTGCGTCAGGCAATGAACAGTTGCATAACATTCGCAGGAGACCGTGGAGCTTGTCGCAAATAGTATCAGAGCGCACATCTAATTCGCACATCTGTAGTCTGAAAAAAGATCGTTAACTATTTTTATTGTTTTGAACTATACGTGTATATATATATGTTTATATATATATGATATAAATAAAACTAAGTTATCCTATGATATAAACAGACCGCTCTCTTTCCCTCCCTTTCTATTCTCTCTCTTCTTCTCCTTCTCCTGTTCTCTCTCTATCTGTCTGTCTGTCTGTTTGTCTGTCTCCCTCTCTCTCTCTCTCTCTGTCTCTCTGAGACCACTTCGCAAGTACACGTCCCACAGGACCACAGGATACGCGATCTGCTTAAGTACAAGAACCACCGGAACTTCTTCAAACGAGTTGCAGACATTTTGAGCAGTCTGTGCGATGGCGCTTAGATGGAGAGAGAGTGAACGACGACGCTTCTTGAAGACGACGTCAATGTTCTATGTTGCAATGAGATGGATGCCGTTGTTTCAAACGATGCTTTTGCTGATAATCGGTAATGATTACATCACATCACATTGCACTAGACTGCATTACAATATATTACATTACATTATATTACATCACATTACATTGTGCTGCACTGTACGACTAACAATCTAATCTAATGACTTCTATGGCGCCATTACAATTATGCATAACTTAATGTAACCATTGCATTGATCGTTAATCGCTCGATACGTTTAATTACAATCGCATATTAATTAAGCGTCTCTTCTACGTGGACTCACCACTCCCGATGTTAGAAACGAGACTAGAAAACCAGGATTGATCAGCACGATTTTCAAGAGCTTGTGGAATTCAGGTAAACATATATACCAAGGAGTCCATGTCATAGGATACTATGACATATATGACGTGCTTTCTGGAAGAGGTTTTCGCCTATATATATATATATATATAGGCGAAAACCTCTTCCAGAAAGCACGGCCAACTAAAGCGATGCTTCCACGTTTTACCATGAACAAATTGGTCAGGATCCTCCAGTGCAGCAGAGGAAAGGATTAAACTGGAGACAAAAGGAGCACAATACTTAATTTAGGGCATTATGATCTTTAATGCAGTGCGTCTAAACAACGTCTACCACTGCACTTCTGAATGTAATGAACAAGAAGTCATTCTAAAGCAGTAAACAAGGACCTACTGTACACAGGATTGGAAAGTTTCTGTGTAACGTCGTGTCACCAGTTTTTGGGTGATTATTAATCGGTACAAGAAATTTTCACATCTTGCTGACATTATGAGGGTATTCATTAACTTTCAGTTACGAAGGAAAATTGACGAATAACTAAGTCAACAAAATAAAAAATGCATTAGGAGATTAAAAAGATCATATTTTCAATTAGATGCAAATTTAAATTGGGGTGACATCTATGTTCAGAAGTGAAACGTGCACATCGATGTTTAATATAGAACCTTGGGCTGGAAAGGAAATTAAAACAGATGTATGATAAATTTTAATCTCAATGAGTTGTGCTGATTGAATCGGTCGCTCAATAAATTCAATCAATTTATAGAATAAGTTGTTCTGCCACCTGCAACATGAGCTTGTTGAGAAGATTTCTTGAAACGGCGCTATTTAAATGCTCAGAATGAATGAATGAATGATTAGCTCGTTCAGCAATGTAGCTTTGAACAATTACTGTCAGGCTAACCAGACTTCTAGACCGCTTCTCTAGAAGCGACGTCGTATAAATTATTATCAAATACAATTACCAATTACAATTACATTATGACTTCTTCTTCAATTTACAATTATTATTCTTCTTCTTCTTATTCTTCTTCTTCTTCTTCCATAGCTCTGTCTAGTTCGGCAGTTGCTCAAAAGCCTGATGGACCAAAATTTCGTCTCAATTTAACGCAGTCGATAGGAACCAGCTCAGAGCGCCTGAAAGTGAACGAGGTAAGGAGGGCCACAACTAGGAGCCCTTCGACTGCGTTACCCGGTAGAACACAGCCTGCTACAAGCCCTCTAAGACCGATCATACCACATCGGAACGTGTCCATCAACGAGGTCACGCAACTGCAACACAAAGGCGACGCACTGAATGACCAGGTACAATTATATGTAAATCCTTTATCTACCTGCTTGTTTGATTGGCTGACTGTCTGCTTTATTAGTACTTGGTATGCGTTGACCTTACATGAAAATGTTGACCAGAAACTTCAATCAATCAAAGAAATTTATTTGGATGATCAGCAAATAAGCAACAATTTACAATTATTCCACAACAAAAAGTGATAAGTCTAATTCTAGCCGAGAAAAGAGAGAAGCAGTTATGGGAGTGAGTAAGGAGACAAAATAAGGAACCAAAGTTCCCGCAAGTCAGGGCCACCTAGTAGGATAAGTGATATAGAAATGTGATGGCCTGTTAGAGAAGATTAAAAGGAAAAGATAAAAGATTCAACTGTGAACAAACCTAGACATAGCTAGTATTAATTAACAAAATGTAGCTAGTAGGCGAAGAATTAGGACAATAAATGCAACGAGGAATTAGATGGTACAGTTAATCTTGAGAAAAATACATTTATGCAGCTAAGTATGAAACACTCTGCAAGAGCGCCAGGGTTGGATCTTTACATGAGCCAAGATTAAATCAGTACATTATTTTTTTATTCTATCACTCGATAGCCCCTCTAAGTCAAGGAACCCAATCTTTCAATTGTCTTTACTGTGGTCGACAGCGTGAGAAATAATGTTGGTTCTAAAGGAAGGAATGCTGTATAACAGGTAGATGCTGGCGGGAATAGCATTCCAAATTCTAGGACCTTGGCACTTAAATAGATAGAAATCTAGGATTAGTTCTGGCATATGGAACTATTAAGACGTGAGGGCTTCCTCTGGCTTGGCTTGAGGATACCATGTTATAACAAAAGTATTGGTGAAATATATTAGGTAATTTATTTTGACTAAATCGAAACATGAAAATAGCTACATGTATTTGTAATTGAAAGATCTGGATGATTGACAGTAATCTATTTGTTTTAAATACTTCACTAGTGTGAGCATTAAATGGCAACCCGGCCATAAATCTTATAACTTTTTTCTGCATGATGGATAATTTATAGATAACTTATTCTTATACTTGCAGTACACATAGGAAAGTATGTATGCATACACGCATGCATGCATATATGTATGTATGAATTTTATCTATGTGTATATCTGTTTGTGTGCATGCATGTATCTATCTTGTACATTATATTGATTCACGCAAGTTTATATATATATATATACATCACTGTGTATGCATTCCTAGCATAAATACACACACATAATATACATAGATGCATATATATACGATATGTGTAAGTATTTATGCATGTATTTATATGCACTGATGTTCTTGCTACTGGCTTGATTAAGACTTTGTGTGCCATCATAGCCACGACGGCTTGTGCATTGGACGATGGAAGATACTCATTTCTAGTGTTGCTTCTGGAATTGCTGTCACTGCTACAACTACTGCTACAACTACTTCCAAACACTAGAACTAACACTATAACTAACACTAGCACTAAAATTTACTGGCTACAATAATATAATAGGCCTACATTGTAATCAAATATTTATGTAGGCATGTTTTCAAATATCTGTATGTAATTTACCGACAGGTTGTGATGGTAACCAAGTTTAAACGACTTATTGGACTGTATCAAATGATTTTCATCTGCATTTCATCTGACCTTGTAGCCATATCACAGATGTCCAGAGGAGTGCCACACCATATGCAACGGCAGAGGAGAGTTGTGCGAGCAAGTCTGTGAACCGTGTCCATACACCAACTGTTACGGCTGTGACCAGAACTGTGAGCTGTGCCGCGAGGTCTGTGAACCGTGTCCCTATATAGAGTGCTTGACATGCGCTCAAGCGTCGTCGTCGACTTCCTGTGATAGGAGCTGTGACACCTGCACAAACGACTGCTGTGACTGCTGTCGCAAAGATAACTGCAACGGTAACGGTCACGATCACGAGTGTGACTGTCCACAGGTAAGTCAATCAATACGAGCCGTTGCTAAGGTAGTAATCATGATCGTAAACTCAAACAAATACCTATGCACAGTCACTCCCAAACCGATAAGTAACGACTCTAGAGCTGAGACCGCCAGACGATCGCTCCCTGACCGATAAGCAATCACTGCCAGGTCGGTTATCAATTATTCCCGGACCCATAAGCAATCACTCCCAGGTCGGTTATCAATTATTCCCGGACCCATAGGCAATCACTCCCAGGTCGGTTACCAATTATTCCCGGACCGATAAGCAATCACTCCCAGGTCGGTTATCAATTATTCCCGGACCCATAGGCAATCACTCCCAGGTCGGTTACCAATTATTCCCTGACCGATAAGCAGTCACTCCCAAGTCGGTTACCAATTATTCCCTGACCGATAAGCAATCACTCCCAGGTCGGTTATCGATTATTCCCGGACCGATAAGCAATCACTCCCAGGTCGGTTACCAATTATTCCCGGACCGATAAGCAATCACTCCCAGGTCGGTTATCAATTATTCCCGGACCCATAAGCAATCACTCCCAGGTCGGTTACCAATTATTCCCGGACCGATAAGCAATCACTCCCAGGTCGGTTATCAATTATTTCCGGACCCATAAGCAATCACTCCCAGGTCGGTTATCAATTATTCCCGTACCGATAAGCAATCACACCCAGGCTAATAGACAATCACTCCCATACCGGTTACCAATCACTCCAAGATCGATACCAAAATCACTACCATACCGGTTACCAATCACACCCAGATTGATAAAAAATCACTTCCATACCGATTACCAATCATTCCCAGATCGATAAAATGAATCACTTCCATACCCGGTTACCAATCACTCCCAGATTGATAAAATAAATCACTTCCATACCGGTTACCAATCACTCTCAGATTGATAAAATAAATCACTTCCATACTGGCTATTAATCACTCACAAAACGTTAAACAATCACTAACAGAACGATGTAATAATGTAAAATTACACATCATTCGATTAACCCCTACCAATTACTTGAAATTGTGCTCATATTACCGGGTTGTAGGGTAAAAGCGATTTCATTTTACCCCCGTGGGTAACATGAAATCGATTTAAAATTGCCTTGTCATGTTCACATTAGACATACCCCAGTATGATATAACATAAATTATAAATCCTTATGCTTGCAACTAATCCGTTTTGAATTAAACACGTGGAATGTTCAAGATTGCAAGCCAGTTTCAATATGTTAAAAATACACCGCGTGACTCCATTAAATTAACCACCTGAACAGTTTATCACACCACATCGTGCCTGCAATATACTCAGTTTGTTTATTGTTACTTTTGTTAAGTTAAGTAATGCACTGTGGCATTAATTCAAACAAATGTATGCCTAACGAATACTCACTCTTGTAATGATCATACTTTTCCTTTCAGTTAAGTGGAATCTTTATACTATCTTATGTTTTTATGCAATGCGTGATGCATTTTTATCTGATTAAATTTTATTAGTGGTTTAATAGCATTAACATATCCTCTGCTATTTTTGTTTGCATATTGAAACTAATTTTCAATCTGTAACGTTTCCCGCTTTGTCTTCAATGAACGTATGATTCGTGATGTTGCGAATCTAATAATTTATCATTTTTTTCTCAATCAGAGAGAAATAAAGCGAACTGAGGAGAGGAAATCTGAAATATGTTTCACCTTACCCCGGGGTATTATGAAATCGATTTCAGACTACTGAGGCCAACTTGAAATGATGGACAACTTGAAATCTTTTACACCGATAACCACTCACTCGCAGTCAACAGTTTGAATAGCCTTGACATTATATATATATATATATATATATATAGCTATGTACTGTCTCACGTTAAACGCGCAGTATGACAATGTCTGTTGTCTTCAGGGACCTCCTGGGTTCAAAGGTGATCCAGGTCTTCCGGGTGACGATGGTATGCCAGGACTTCCGGGTCACCCTGGTAATGAGGGACCACCTGGACTTCCCGGAATTAAGGGAACATCGGGCGACCCAGGATCAAATGGTCCAAAAGGGTGGCCGGTAGGAAGGAACTCAGATTTTAAAACTTTATCCTACAATTGTAATCGTAATTGAAAACTCAACAATGATTCTAAGGCTCTGACCTAATGCTTTGTGCATTGCGCCAACTTATTCGTTCCAGAGGTTTGTCCATTGATCGATGTCTAATGGATATCTGGGTTCGATTGTCAGAGAGGGAGAGAGAGAGAGAGAGAGACAGAGAGG
>OY365814.1:18357419-18465425 GCA_959347315.1 Bimastos eiseni | reverse complement strand
GGGATAGACAGAAACAGAGAGAGAGAGAGGGAGACAGAGCGAGATGGAGACAGAGAGAGAGGGAGAGGGAGAGAGGAAGAGACAGAGAAACAGGGGGAGAGAGACAGAGAGACAGAGAGAGAGAGAAAGAGAGAGAGGGAGAGAGAGGGGGAGAGAGGGAGAGAGAGGGAGGGAGAGAGAGGGAGAGAGAGGGAGAGACAGAGAGGGAGAGAGGAGAGGCAGGGCATATGAATTGAAAATTATTGATCAATGGTTGATGTGCAGACTTCTTTTACTGCTCCTGCTGCTGCTGGTTCTGCTGCATCTGCTACTACCACTTATAAATTGGTTTCGTAATAATTATAGGAAATTTGAAAGCGATTGATTGCGAATCAGATCGTCAACATATTGACGATCATAAATTGGAGTATGAAGAAAATCATTTCCTTATTGTGTCGTATCCTGATGCATGATTGTCATCACCATCATTATCATCATGGTTAATTTTCATTATAAGTTGATTCACCTACCTCATCGATTTTCTTTATAAGTTAATTAACCTACCTCATCGATATTCTTTTTAATTGAATACTACAGCAACAACAACTTCCACAACAATAGTTGCTGCTTCTATGCTACTACTACAGCAGCTGCTGCCGATAATAATAATAGTAGTAATAATAGT
Organism: Bimastos eiseni; assembly: GCA_959347315.1. Classification (NCBI taxonomy): domain Eukaryota; kingdom Metazoa; phylum Annelida; class Clitellata; order Crassiclitellata; family Lumbricidae; genus Bimastos; species Bimastos eiseni. The sequence goes on along the minus strand of OY365814.1, from coordinate 18,464,761 downwards.
AATTATTATTATTATCATAATTATCATAATCACTATTATTACTATCAATATAATTTCTAGTATTATTTTTTTCGTCATCGTCATCATCATCATAGTCATCATCATCAAAATCATAGTAATCATCATCATCATCTTCATCATCATCATCAATTCTAAGTTAATGCATGTAGCAACGCACCATTGTTGTTTTATAGAAGTGAATGTCTCGTTATTCTTGCAATCGCCAAGTGTACTTCCCTTCGCACTTTTACTTGAGACCTAAGTGCTTGAACTTTTCTTGATACCTAAATATTTGTTATCTAAATACTAAAAAAATCTCTGGAGTTCCTCCAGAGATTTTGATGTGGAACAAGACTTGTGTTGATTATTGTTACAGGGCACACCAGGTGATTCTGGAGATCCTGGACCAAAAGGACCTGATGTAAGTGCCTCACTGCTTATGATTGTTAACGAATGGCACCGATTCAAACTAACTTACATCAAACTAACTAACATCAAATTGAAACAGCTGCTGAATGTGTTTTTGGCTTATATCTTTATCTTTTCAGCTCTAAGGTCATCCGTCGTGTGCCCTGTAATACGTCACAATCGAGATTACGTAAGCCATTGTCTCCGCAGATGATATGCATCGACGAGTTGACGTCTGTGACGCTTTTTATACCGTCGCTTCTTTTTTCTTTCATGCACTTCGCCCGCCCTCTTATACGGGCAAGGTTCCTTGGCAGACTGTATCGTCGGTATGCACTCATGTGCTGCTGAAAGGATAATGGACATTGACCACAGTATAATAGCAAGTTGATATCGACTCTTGACAGACTCATTTGTCTTGCGTGATACTGCCGTCTTTGAACGTGACTGTCTTAATAAGGAGTGAATTCACCAGGCATGATCAAAAGTATCAGCATCAGCGCTGCCACCATAATAGTCTCCGACAGTATACGAAAAATTCCACTAACCAATGAACGTTATTGACATTTGTGATATAAACAGAGCCATAAATTGTCAGCGAGTTCAGAGCTGTTTCAGTTTCAGTTGAACTAGCAGATCATTTCTAGCACTCAATGTCGGACGTCTCATCGTTGGCTCGTCATTTGGTTCCCGCTCTCTTCCGTCTCTTCACACTACCCTTCATCGCAATTCTGTGGCTAAACACATCCACGGTGAAAATAGATGACGCTATATCACACCATTCTATCCTATCGCTGGTGACGGATCTCTGCGACTCAATTTTCTTAGATTTGGGTATTGTTCTTTCAATTCAATGTCACACCAGACCGTCCTTTGGCTCTCGCAAATTGTAATTCAGCTCATTCTTATCTTATCTAATTACATTCTAAAGTAATTGCTCAGCTATAAGTAACTAGGCATATGCTTGATTTATTGGCCATTGTTTGGACATAATTTTTTATTTTTTAGGGTATGCCGGGATCAAAGGGTAATCCTGGTCCACCGGGACTTCCTGGAATGCCCGGATCTTTGGGATATAAGGGCGAAAAGGGAGGCGATGGAGGCTTTGGACAGAGAGGACTCATAGTAAGCTATAGAAGTGTCATAGACTACCGTAACTGGTGCGCCGACAGTCAATCTCGCGAAACATAATCGCGCGACACTTAAACAACGACACTTAATCTCGACGACACTTAATCTCGCGACATTTAATCTCGCGACATATAATCGCACGACACTTAATCGCGCTTAATAAATGGAGTTTAGCACGTAAACTGATTGAAATGCACTATCATTATCACCATTATGCGAGTATTGCCGCTTCCATTGAAACCGCATTCTAATCATTAAACATTTATTTGTAACCACATAAATTAATAATGATGCAAACTAATTGCAATTTGAGATTAAGTGTCGCGAGATTAAGTGTCGCGAAAATAAGTGTCCTCGAGGTTAACCGCCGCGAGATTAAATGCCCTGGAGGTTAAGTGTTGCGAGATTAAGTGTCTTCGAGATTAAGTGTCGTCGAGATAAAGTGTCGTCGAGATTAAGTGTCGTTGTTTAAGTGTCGCGTGATTAAATGTCATGTAACCGTAAGCATTGAACAGATTTGTTACTTTTTCCTCAATGCTTCTGAGAATCTTCTCAAATTAATCTGTAGTTTTAAACCTAATCATTTAGGGTCATAATGACATAAAAATCAACTCACTATAGGATAAATCAATAAATTAAATTTATTGTTCACCAAAGAGACAAAAAAACAAAGCAAGGGCAGAATATTATGCTCGAGGACTAGGATACACACGGTGAACAGATAAAAAGCGAACCTATAGAAATGCTGTAATAATTTTTCCAATAATTTATCTATTTTTATCAAATATGACAAAGCTTCAGTTTAATGATTACGAAACGTATATTCATCATTTATTAGTCATAATGTTCGTTAAAAAGATTCTTCTTGGGCCTCAACACACGCACCAAGACGCGCTTGCCATTTAGTGACTGCATCGATTACAACTTGATAAAATTCGTCCCATGTACATGATACGTTGACGTAATTCTCCGATTTCGCCTATACCTCAGTCTTTTAATTTTTTTCTTATATCTGTGGCAACCCAGAGTTCATAGAAAAAGCGTGTCATAGAAAGTTTTGCACTGCAATTATAAACTTGATCAAGTTGTAATCGATGCAGCAATCGCTCAGTCGCTAGGTCGTCTTGGCGCGTGCGTTGAGGCCTAAGCAGGACATTATAAGTAATAAATGGTAAAAATGCAAAAACGACACAGAGACGTTGTTGATTATTATTTAAATTGTCTACGTGGTGATTTTTAACAGGGTCGAGATGGTCCACCGGGACATAAAGGTACCCCTGGAAACAAGGTAATTAAAATTAAATGTTGTACCCGGTATAAAGTTAACCTATAGGTTTCAGACGGAAAAAAGCGTTCCCATAAATTAATATATAGCCGCTCTTATAAACTGTTGACTGGAAAAGACAGTTTTTCAGTTTAGAGCGAAAGATACTCTCGTTACGTAATTAGTTCTAAAGGGGAACGGTGCGTATAAGGGAGTTGCAAAGCTACAGTGAGTCATATACATTGAAATTTAGCTGTATTTAGGCATATGTATGATAACAGAAACACATACATACATGCATAAATGTACATGCATATACACACATACAGAGACCTATATCCTATACATAGAAGTCAACATACATACATACATACATACATGCGTACCTACATATATACAAACATACACACATACATACTTACATATATACATGCATGCATGCATGCATACAAATATACATACATACATACATGCATATATACATACACACATGCACACACATATACACACAGGAACAAACATTCATACACACATACATACACAAGTACATACATACATACATGCATACATACGTACATACATACATACATACATATATACATACATACATACATACATGCAAATACACATATACATACATGCATACATACATTTACGTAAACGCAAGCATGCACACCTGGAAACCGACAGGCATAGATTAATAAGTATATATATTATATATATATAATAATAATAATATATAATAATTACATATAATTATATATGCACAAACTTGGGCTGTACCGAATATTCGCTTCATATTCGCTTCGGAGCCGAATAGTAGACCAACTAGCTATTCGGTATTCAGCCGAATAGTAGCGGTCAGACAGAATACGAATAGTGGTCACGTGACATCTGTTTCTGCACAAGCGAAGGCTGCTATATCGAGTGGACTGAAGCCACTCTCTACTTTCTGAGCCACGGTATCGCAGTGTCAGCCGTCTCATTTCTAAGTTTAGTGAAATTTGTTCCATTTCTAGTTTACACAGACTGGCAGAAGATTGCAGAAATTACAAGCAGTTAACTGTTTACTCTTTGCTTAGGCGCCAATGTATCAAATTTGCTGAACTCAAACTTTTGCCCACATTTGAAATTTGTCCATAGACCTATTTTGTATACTATTCGTATTCGGCCGAATAATTTGTCTTATTATTCGTTTTCGGCCGAATAGTGAAAATCATTTATTCGGTACAGCCCAAGCACACACATAGAATTATGGATCCCGGATAAAAGTAATTTAAGACTGACTTTCCATAGGGTCCTCCTGGAAACAATGGTCTTCCTGGTCATCCTGGTCCACGTGGACCTCCAGGATCATCGCGAGGTTGCGGAGGAGGAGGAGGATGCTGTGGAGGATGCTCTTCGTCATCGTCAGCTGCTGCATCAGCAGCAGCAGCAGTAATGGCCAACTTGGTAAAACAGTGTCTAATTGATCAAATGATTTTACTAGTAAAACTTAGAACGCTTAATTTCTCAATGACTGTATTCTGCAAATGTTCCATTATCTTGTTTAATAGGTCTATGATTAATATTACTACTAGTATTAACATCATTATCATCATTATCAATAGGCCCTATTATATTATTTTATTAATTATTATTAATTATATAAAATAAAAAAATGATAATAACGGCAACAACAACAACAATAATAATATTAATAAAAATACATTATCATCATTGAATCATTATTTTTACGATGATTCTAATAATAATTATCATAATTGCTGTTGTGACTGTTGCAATTACTAAATACGGTGTTAAGACAAAAAAACTGTGCAAAATGAAAAATGTTAGCAAACAAAAACAGCAATCTACTTAAATGAAATTAGTTCGTCATTATTAAACAAATAAGATTACTTCACGGAAATAATGGCAGCGCCACCTATATAGAATTCTTCACAGCAAACCAGAAGAGATGAGTTCATCATTATATGATTTCATGAGATCTTTGTTCGTTAATAGTAATCACTATCTATTATTAATTATTAGTATTTCTGCTGTAACTACAAGTTTGTCACCTGGATTGGTCTGAACCCCGATTGACTATAGTGTTACCCGTAATTTGGCTTACCTTAACCTTGTATCGCTTTACCTACGTATATATTGTGTCTGCATTTTATAGCAATTGACGTCACAGGCACCTGGGCCGCCAGGTTTGAGAGGTCCACCGGTATGTCAGTTGTCTTTAATCTGTTATAGATATTTGGAATAAGCCATCAATGATAATTAATAAAAATCTGATTAAATGCAATATATCCCTAATTCCTATTGTGTACCAGCATTGTTATGGCATAACGATATGGACAATTTCAAAGTACTTTTTAGCACAGTTTAAAAAAGTACTTATTGGGGTAGTTTAAGAGTACTTTTATATGATTGAAAGCACATAATTGGACGTTTCACAAGAATTGCTATGTGTGAATTATAAAGTACTTGCTGAGGTGATTTAAGATTAATTCCTTAGAAGACCTGAAATGACTTTTTGAAGTTAGTTTAAAATAGGGTATTGAGATATAAAAGCCCTTCTTGATGTAATTAAATTAGGGTGACTTTTGAAAGGGGTTCAAATTACTGAGGAGGCTGTTAACAGTACATTTTAATGGCAATTTAAACATTTGTAGGGCCTATCAGTTAAAATGTTACTGCTGTTTGCCTTTTCGTGACGTATTTTGTAGGTGATATTTCAAGCATTTTGATTTATGAATGCACTCGTGCATAATGGCATGCATGCATCCATGCATATTGTAACATACATACATTCATAACTACACCCATATGATTTATTTTGTGTAACGTGGAAGGGGAGATAATAAACGCCCTTTAGATGCTGAAGTGAAAATACTTTTAAAAGTAATTTCAAATGTACATACGTGTACATATTACATACAAAAATCATGCACATACACATTAAGAAATGCAATACATAGGCCTACGTATATAGTTTCTGATGTGTTTAAAGCTATCATCAATGTCTGTGTTGACGATTAAACATACTTGCAGAGGTATTTAAAAGTGATGTCGTAGACGAATTCAAAGTCCAGTACAGTTTAGACAATTTAAAATGGCATTAAGCAACTTCAAGATACATTTCAGGCAATTTATAAGAACTTAATTAGCAGATATTAAAGTGCATGTACTTTGTGTCTGCAGTTCAAACTAACTTATTTGACGGTCATTTTCTGCTACCCCTAACTTATTTTTCCAGGGACTTCCAGGACCACCTGGTCGTATCCCTCCGCCGATAAGAATTAAGGTAAATATATTTGGCTATTACTATATGGGCTGTGTGATTTTAAAATTGCACTGCATCTTGCATAGTCGATGAATTCATTTCATAATTATCTTTGTAGGGTTATAGAAAGAGCCCAAAACTGCTCGTGAAGAACGAGCTTCTTTTGATGGACCAAAATGTTTTAATTTACCCGACATACATTGATTGCTGTTTAGTCTATTTCGCTTTTCGGTCTTAACCGAAGAATAACCTTTATCACGTGAGTCACGTGAGTCATCCATCCTTGGTCTCCTCTCTGTCTCAGTAAAATTATACTTTCTCGAGCTGGCCTGACTCTGTTTAGAACTCTTTTACAATAGGATCGATCGCTCATTCCTAACCTCGAATCCATGAAACCCAGCGTCTTTGTTTCATCATTGTGATAGTTGGGGGATGAACCGAAGACGCCACTCTAAACCCACGCACTGATTGAAATTCCCCATCGCACAGTTTGTTGGCACTTCCTAAACCTGTACATTTTGCAATACTTGCAACTCAATTGCCTATGTTAACCCCTCACCATACAATCAGTCACTCAATCAATCAATCAATCGAGCCGCAGATTCTCTTTTTTGCCTCACTCAAAAACCGTTCATCTCAAGTCTCTAAACCGTTTCACATCTCACGGTGCTCTTTGGATCTCCAACTTTAATTACGAAAATTATCCAGTCTTATCCTTATCAATTATCGCCAATCATCTGAAGTCACTTTAGTATGCTTTCCTCATCAGGATTTCCAGTAAAAACGAAAGTCCCACCTCTTCAAGAAGTCGTATCCCTATCTATCAAGTTCACCACCTTCCCATGTCGTGCCGTCTAGCAAACCCTACCAGATGTTCCAAACTTTCATCGGAGTAAGACATCCTTAATAAAAGTCATCAGCCAATTTAGTTTTACTCCAAGTTAGCTCTTTGTTTAGTGACGTTCCACGGTCAATTGATTCAGTCCCAGCGTCCCAGCTATTTCTACATCAGCTTTATTCTTTTAGCGAGCTGCATTGGCTTATTATCAGTCACTTTTGTGGTTAAATTGTAAAAAGATGGTTATATGTCCATGTCGGTTTTGATAATCAGCACGTGTTTTCCCATGCCACCATCAGGCTACGGTATCCATAAACCAGCCTTACGTCACAGATTGCTGCCACTGCATCCAAACTGTGAAGCATTGCCCTACAATGACACTACCCTACACTATTTTCTTCTCTGGTCTTCTAACTACTGAAACCTGTTCTCCACGCACCATCTGCCGACAATCTATCTCTCTGAACTGCCCACAGAGCTCGTTGATTATCTGGCTCGATGTGCTTAGCCTTAAAGCAGCGCTTTAGAACTCCATAATCGTCAATTGAATAGTGGATGCAACACGGAAAAGTAATTCTGAAAATGTCTGAATTACTTTGTTGCATCCGCTGATGAACTTCTATATATAATATCGAAAGTTCGTTCACTGGTCGCTTAATAACGGTTTAGTTGTCATTATAATTAGCGTTGCTTGTCTAATCTTATAGTGTCATTTTTATTTTAGGCTACACGTACATGCATACATTTCAAGTGCACTTTACATGTTATTCGTATTGAAATCAGACGTTATACACTGTGCGGTATTTGATTACAGGGAGATAAAGGAGACAGAGGTAACATGCATTTTATTTGTCTGGCCTTAATCCAACTCTACAGCTTAGGCTACTTATTAGAGTTTAATCACAAGGAAGCAACAAATTCGACTTTAGTCTCCAATATTCTTTAACTGCTTATGTCTATGAACAGATGTAGGCCTACAGAGAAACATAAAACATTTGATGACACAAATTTAGCATAACTCGTTAGAAACTTAAAGGTAGGCCTGAATATTGCATTTGAGAGTAATTTATTGGTCTATAAACAATGACTCTCCTTTAAGGGGAATTAACGTACCTCATGAAAACCGCTTCCTCGAGCGAACAAAATATATAATGTTTTTAATAGGAATAGAATGTGCATCAGCAGACAACTCTTCCGCTGTTCCTTCTCACAGAGAGAGAGAGAGAGAGAGAGACAGAGAGACAGAGAGACAGAGAGGCAACGCTGAGGGAGACAGAGAGAAAGAGACAGAGGGATAGATAGACAGACAAACAGACAGACAGAGACACACACAGAGAGAGACAGAGAGAGGAAGATAGAGAGAGGAAGAAAGAGAGCTGGCGGCATCCACCACCACCAGTCTCTCGTTGGTGGTGATGGTGGATGCAGCGTTGGAAACTAATTCGAATTCGAACTTTTGGATCTTCATGGAACAGAAAATTTGCCGTTTGCCCATAAGTATGGAAAGATTCACTCTTGATTGTTAGTGAAGATAATTACTAAGACTCCGTCGCTCCTCTTCCGCGAATGTTTCCCGGTTGTAAACGGCGTACTACTGTCCAATGAAGGTAGACCATACTCTATATATAGCCCATCCATCGTCATAAAACGTATTTTAATTAGCTCTATAGCGCTGCTTTCATAATGTCCAAGACATTGGTCAATTTGTAAAATTGCAATGAAAATCATTATCGATTTGAGATCATCGTGTAATCGCGTGCACCAGTGCTCCGATATTACTACATGATATGGATGACCACTACGTCTTATCTAGCACCTAGCTAGCATCTAGCTATCATCTAGCTAGCATCTAGCTAGCATCTAGCTAGCATCTAGCTATCATCTAGCTAGCATCTAGCTAGCATCTAGCTAGCATCTAGCTAGACTGAACAAGGAAAAAATACCTATCAATTATACTGCCACGTGGATGGAGCGAGGGCGAGGAGCAGAGGGAGGCAGAAAAAAAACATGGATGGGCAATGTAAAAAAGGACCTTTCGGGAGAGAGAGACATGGATATGAGATCGCAATGAACACAATCATGGACAGAAGAAAGTGGAGAAATTTTATCGTTGGTTTATGCCTGACGGAGGAGAAAAGAGAATAGACATCTAATCGTAGAGCGTACTTACTTATAAACATTCATATATATATATACATACATGTAGATACATGTATATAAATGCATGTAGGCCTACGTAAATACATACATTTGCATTGAACACATGCTATATTATGACTTGACACGATGTTACCTTACATGACGTGACATGACATTGTTGTTGCATGTCATACAGGAGATCATGGACCTCTGGATATTGGCTCCACGTGTTGCCATAACTGTCCACCTCCTGCTTGCAGCTGTCCTAACCCCCCTTGCACCTGTCCAGAGCCACCGTGTCACTGTCCAGATCAGCCTTGCTTGCCCTCGCAAACAAGACGGCCTGGAGTGCCTGGAGTGCCGGAAGAAATGCCTGGATGGGTCAATCCGTACCTAAGTAATTTGCTTGTTTACAAATACTTATCATTGGTTTGTTCTTTTAGTTTTGCTAAAACTGCCGTATAGTAGATATTTAACATGGTTGATTTCTCTAACTGGTTTAACACTAATGCAAACATACAATAGTAGCGTAACATGTATTTATACTAGTACGGGTAGTTATCGAAGGCCTTTTTTTAGGTGTACACAATGTATACATAGGCCTGCGGAAGAGTTTCTTTATTCTTTTTGAGTAAATGAGCTCATCATTTGTTATAGTTACACAATTAAGAGGATTGGCTAATGGAGTGATTCATTGATTTATTTATTTAATTATTTCTTTATTTATTGATTAATTTAGATTCAATAAAAACCTCGTTATGGTTATGAAGTTTACTAGCGCTCCAAGGGCATTGTCGTTCATTATACAGACCATTAATTTTTATAGGCCATTTGAAATCAGTAGATAAGTAAGTAATGTATTGTGTCGAAGTAATTTTCATTGTATGTGTTCATTAAATTATAAACTTTATAAAACGCTTCTTTCAAAATGAGCCTTTCAGAAGCGCTCTTGGTGCGAGCGACCTGCAGAGAAAAAGTAGGATTTCAGATGAGAGAAAGATTGAGAAACTAAAGATTAGGTGGATAATTATTATTATTTTGTCTTGTTTCCCCGAGGTATATATGATCCCTCAGGAACTACAATATTAACTTAGTTGGTTGGTTGTCTGGAATGGCTTCAATATTCAGTCTCCTGAACGACGAAAGTTTCTTTGAACGTCTTAGCGTTTATAATGTTGTATAGTAATCCATAGACACTGCGGGAAAGCCACGGAGTCGTGGTCCGTGGTCGTGGTCCATTCGTCACAAGCCGAGGCAGAACACAAATGAAGTCTCTATTTCCGCCACTGCATGTCCGCGTCTTAGTGCCAATCAGTGCCAGTGAAAAGGCTGGATGAAGGAGGAGGGCGACGCTGATGATCTGTGTTATCACCCAGTGACTTTACATTGCAACTGCCACCTGTGAGGTCATAAGCACTTCATACCGTGACTCGCGTGGCTAGATTTACCGACTGCAGTTTTCTTTCTATGCTACTATTAATTTTACCTCGTTAATATTAAATTTTACACGATGCGTTTAATGTTTAATTTTTGTACTGGATACAAAACGCAAAGAATCCGTTCGTTTGTTAGTGAAAGCGGTATTTCTTTAAGCAGCATGTATTGTTTTCCTTTTGCGTTTTGAGAAAGAGCCCGTGCTGCTGTAGGTCCATTCGTCTACACAAGGCACAGTCAGTCGGACCGGATTCCAGGATGCCCAACGGGTTTCAGCAGGCTCTGGGACGGCTACAGCCTGCTAAACACCGATGACAACGGAAAGTTCTATACACAGGATCTAGGTAATCAACTTCAGTCTGCTGTAAACTGATGTACGCCTAAAGTTAGAATATGAAAGTGTTACCCCGCCAGCGGTATAACCTTTCCCGATCCTTCCCATTCATTCTACTGTTGCTAATTGAACTTCGTAATACATTATTGTTTGTCTGACGGGATTAATAAAAATGGCTATGGTTATGTTTATGGCTAGTCTAATCTTCTCTGTTCTTATTGTTGTGACTATGACTTCTATAGCGCCTCTATAAGAATGCACAGGGCATCAACCGGCGGCGCACCAAAGCAAATCCGAAATCAGGTAAAATTCAACAGGTCAGTCCTAAGAGACAGAAAGACAGTCTAAGGAGGATAGGCAAGGGCAAAAAGAAAAGTTTTAAGTCGAGATCGAAAAGAAACTAATGACTCAGCGGCCCGAATTGCGTGAGGCAATGAATTCCAGAACTTTGGATTTTCAGCAGAGAAAGCCCGCATACCAAGACTTGTCCTAATAGGAGGCAAAGCAAGGAACAAGAAATCGGAAGACATAGTCGAGTGATGATGACCATGGAGGACAAGGAAAGTGGTTATAGGTACTCCGGCTGACCAGAAGAAAATGTCTTATAGGTAATTACACCAATTTAAATTTATTTCGTTGCTCAACAGGAGGCATGTGCAATTATTTAAGAACGCGAGTTATTTGATCCCACCTATGAGAACTAGTAACAACCCTGGCTATCTTGGTAGTTTTGTACTCTTTGCAGCTTCAGTAAGTTAGCTTTTGTTATACCAAACATCTAGGAGAGAATTACAATAATCTAGGCGTCTAGAGATAAGTGCGTAACCAGTAAAATTCGCGTTTCAGCAGGGATATGTCGTCGAATACTTGTGATACTAAAATGCATATCGTCCTAAGACGGTGAAAATTATTATGAAACGTATTTACCATTTAAAATCAGACAGAGGCCGCATTTAGGATGGTCACACTCACCTCCTTCCAATTCTTCTTCCCTTTCTCTCCCTTTTCCCATTTCCCTTCCCTCCCATCAAGTCCCTTCCCATTTCTGGAGTCCTCACCTTCCATAATCTCCTCAGTCTGAATACTCTAACTCCTACACTATGGGAGATAGTTATTTGGCTCAAAGGCTTCCTGCTTAGCCTATATCACTCTACACTTTCAATAGTATACTCTGCCCTATCCTATGTAAACTTCCCGTTCCATAGCCTACAGTGCATATTATGATAATGAGAACTAATTCTAAGGTAAATTATTGAGAATATCGCAGTATTTCAACCGAGAAACAGCAAGAAACGACAAGAAAGTTTACATTTTTGCTGTGTAATTAGAGAATAGAAAATCAATCACATCTTGGCTATCCTTTGAACAAATGGAGATATCTACGCAGAATTGTGATGCCAACAGGTCCACACTGATGCCAGTTAAAAATTATTTGGTTCGGAACATGTCGAGTTTCGCGACAATAGAGCTGATGACTACTGAGTCAGCGAATATTTCAAAAATTGTGAAATTTAACTTTTGGCTGGAAACGCTCCAGAATTGTATATTATGATAGTGAGAACTGATTCTAAGGTGAATTATTGAGAATATCGCAGTATTTTAACCGAGAAACAGCAAGAAAGTTAACATTTTTGCTGTGTAATTAGAGAATAGAAAATCTATCACATCTCAGCTATTCTTTGAACATATGTAGATACCTATGCAGAATTGTGATGCCAATAGGTCCTCACTGATGCCAGTTAAATATTATTTGGTTTGGAACATATCGAGTTTCGCGACAATAAAACCGATGACTCCGGAGTCAGCGAATATTTCAAAAATTGTGAGATTTAACTACTTGGCTGGAAACGCTCCAGAATTGTATATTATGATAGTGAGAAGTGAGATCTGTATCTTCTTTTGTTCTATCGCACTCTGTGCCAATGTATGTCCTCCTGTTTACCTCCTCAACTATTACATTTTGACATAGGTGACTTCAGGATGTCCCTTCCTGCAGCGGAATTTCGATCCCTTTTGGGACTTATTTTACAGCCTTTAGTTTATACATGTAGCATTTATTGAAATTGAATACTGCTTGCTGTGGCTAAGATAAACGATACTGACATGAAATTGAGTTGATATGCTTTCTGTACAGGTTCATCAGGATCGTGTCTGATGAAGTTCAGTCCGATTCCTTTCATGATGTGTACAATAAATAACGTATGTACCTACGCCGGTCAGACCGCGGTCAGTTTGTGGCTCTCGGCGAACTCGTCTATTCCACTGAAGCCGGTCAAAGACGACGAGTTGAGCAAATTCGTCGGTCGATGCTCCGTGTGCCAAGCACCTACTCCCATCGTCACTGTCCATAGTCAGTCGAGTACCACACCCAGCTGTCCCCATCAATGGACGGAACTCTGGTCCGGGTTCAGCTTCGTAATGGTTTGTAATGTGTATGTCGTGTTGTTTAAGATGGATGGGGATTGTGGATAGAGAAATTTACGTAATCAGTGATCGTAATTGTAACAGTCAAACTTCTATAACGCCACTCGATGGCCAAGCGAGAGGCACCAGATTATGCTTCCGAGCACAGCGACGAATCAGAGAGTTAGTTCAAGGATGGTTAGAGTTCGTTTCAGACGGTCAGAAGAGGTAGCGTTGTTAGGTCGATGGGTGAAACCGTGAAGCGCACACGTAGGTCGGTGGTCTTGGATGGGTGTGTATTCAGCGATGAATCTATTGAATGAGGCACAGTAATGAAAGTCGTTGCTGTGTAAATTGTCAAAAAGCAAGGGAAAGTATAGCATTTGAGGACAATGAAGCATTTGTTTTACTCAATTACTAACTCATCTTAGTTTTCTTGAAATAGTTTACTTCCATCGCACCGCATTACGCCATCCGAATGCTGTACATCATACGGTCGATGTTAGAGCATACATGCTTCACTAAGCCTAGTTTAGCCAGTCAAGTTCAACAATTACCTGACTGTTTAAACTTCCGACAGTTAAATTCAACCGGAGCTTAGATTCAAAACATCTGATATCAGAATAACCACCATCTCAGCCATGAGATCCACCACTCAACAGATGAGATTCGTCCGCAACCCTGGATGATAAATTTAACCACTGTGTATATATATATATCATTGCTCTGTTGCAGCATTCAATCGGTGGTCAGCAGTTGGCCAGTTCGGGAAGTTGCCTAGAGAACTTTCGTAACAACCCTTACATCGAATGCAACAACCGTGGACAGTGTCATTTCTACCACGATAAGTTCAGCTACTGGCTTTCTTCCTTAGGCGATGGAACCTTTCATAAGGACGTCACCAGTTTCGACGTTAGGGACGGTGAGATTCTTGACCGGATCGGTCGGTGCAAGGTTTGCGCATTCATGCCAAGGTGAACGCAGTGAATAACCTGCTCAGAAGCGCCAGCAATGAATTTGACGCAGCATGAATTACGGTGGCTTGTGAGTGCCACGGAAAGACACGCTTACTCTAGAATTTGACATTCACTCCGACGCTATCGGAAAGGCATAGAGCATTGTTGCGGCGGCGCTTTTGAAGTTTCCGCTTATTGTTGCGGTGTCCTGCAAAAGCTATTTTTACCGACAACGCTAATTGTTCAATAATCGCATTTAATATATCCGACATTAGTTTGTAGAATGTTAGATGGCTCACAAGGCGGCGTAGAGCTGTGATAGAACGTAGAACGTTGCAATAACTCCATATGAATAAAATAATGTTAATGTATATCAACGTCGTGAATAAAACACTATGATTGTTTGTCTAGTACCATTCTATGCATGCATTGTTAAAACACTGTAACTCTAATGTAAACATCAACACTTAACATTTTCGGCGGTGCTCGATAGTGTAGTGATTCGGTATGATGGTATGTCAATCGAGAAATCGATGGTTCATAACCCATCCGTGACATGACTGTCATCGACATTTCTGCATCGCCTGCGGTCCTAGCCTATTCAGTCATAATGAGTGTACTGACAGTACGCTGTCAGTTGGAAGACGAGACGGCGAGGGAAAGGACTGGTCACGAAAGGGATGGTCACGAAAGGACTGGTCACGAAAGGACTGGTCACGAAAGGGATGGTCACGAAAGGGATGGTCACGAAAGGGATGGTCACAAAAGGACTGGTCACGAAAGGGCTGGTCACAAAAGGACTAGTCACGAAATGACAGGTCACGAAAGGACTGGTCACGAAATGACAGGTCACAAAGGGACTGGTTAAGAAAAAAGTGGTCACAAAAAGAATGGTCACAAAAGGAATGGTCACAAAAGGAATGGTCACAAAAGGACTAGTCACGAAGGACTGGCCATACACCCTATTATTTACTAAGGCTGAGAAAACATAGTCACCAGCACATCATACTCATTACTACTATTATTCTTCCATACAATTTAAAGGATGCACTATTCAGATGTTCTGTTCAATTACAGTTAAAAGCTGTCAACACGTTACATTTACGTTTGTAGTTATTCTTAGCAAGTATATATATTAGGGTGTTTCCATCTATAATGTAAAAAATTTAAGTTATTTATTTTTCTTTCTCCAACCTACCATTTGGTGCCACTTGGCATGAAGACTGTGGATCTGAAATATTTTTCAGTTTGGACAATGTTTAGGACTTAACCAAACGATTAATATTTTTCTTTAAAAAAATTTATTCACGTTTTTTTTCATAAGCCAATATAAGGCATTATACATTATTTTATGTTATAGATTTAGTCAAAGGTCATTGGCCACGTGACCAACAGCCATCTTGTAGCATTCCTGTTAAATCCACATTAGTTTAATATTTGAACTTATTACTTTGTTTACATGTATCATCATTCTGGAATCCTGAATAAGGAACTCTTAACGTTGGTAATATTAGATTGCACGATGCACTCTGTAAACCTTTTAATGCTTCACTGGGATACGAGATCATGCATCACTTCACAGCACCTGGAAGAGAGAAATTTGACAGGCTTCCCATTCTAGTATCAGGTCAAGACGTCGTAAAACTGTTATCTGTTCCAAAACTCCATGACGGAACAGCAGGTATACCATGGCTTGTGAAAATAGCTATACAGACTATAGATGAATGAGGATTACGGGACCTTATCAAGGTTTATGTTTTGACACTACCGCTTCAAATACAGGAGTCAATGGTGGAATATGTGTCAGACTCGAGCAGGAATTATGACAAGTTTTAAACTCAGCTTGCTTTATGATCTATATGTATACTAAGTGAAAGCAATTACAAAGTAACTAAGGGTGATATTTCTCCTTTGTAACTCCTTAACATCTTTAATGTCTCAGCAATTCAGAATCCACGAATTAGTCAATTTTGCTATATGCTGGATGTGCTTCATTGGCTCCCCCTCCAGCAGCGAATTTCGAACAGTATCATCACTTTGGTTTGGTATGGAGGTCCTTGCTGTGTCTCGCCTCTGCCTATCTTCGCGACCTCTGTTACTCTACTTTGAGCGCACGGGGTCCCTCTGTCTCCGTTCTACTGAGCAAGGCTTACCCATTGTCCCATTTTCCCGCACAACTACTAAACAGAATCGTGCCTTCGCAGTGGCTGACCCCTCGCTCTGGAACATGCTCCCATTGGCGTTGCATTTGTCACCAATTTCGTTGTCACCAAGGGTTCACTCACTCTTTTGTGCTCGTCTTAAAATTGTTCTTCTCAGCGTCCTGGATAGTAGCCTTGAAGGGGCGCTCTAAAAATATTCATTATGAATAAATGAACAATAGAACACAGAAATGTTATGAAGTGCGTGAACTGTTTTCTGTAGGGACTCTGAACCGTTCGCAAGGGAGCGATAATGCGCACGAGTTAGGTTTTGCCGGAAAGGGTTCAACCACGGCGCTGCGGCTAACTGCGCAGCTGGTGAGTAAGCCTATCGGTCACTTTGCTGGGAGGCGACCACTATACAGATCAAGCGTGAACTATATATTTAAGATATAGATAACCCTTTCAAACCCGGGTACAATGCCTACACATTTTAAAAAGTGTTAGTGTCCTTTTATAAATTGCCTCATGTAACTAACAGAATTCCAGTTAAAACGCACTTTTGCTTTGACCAGTTAGATTGCTGTGTGCTAATTATTTAGGCAATTAATGCATGCAAACTCAACTATACATAGACTGCATATTATATAAAGTGCATAGACATATGCACATGATTATGTGTGATAATAAATTGTATAATGTGTTTTCTATCGTTAGGAGATGGCGTTCATTTAAATGAGATCTATGACTTGCTGGGCATCGTGCATGGCTGCCGATAGTTAAATTCAGCTCTAATAATTATTATTTAGCATAATCCGTTCGTACTGTACTTACATTTATAATCATATCACAGTCTCTCAGCTTGAAATTTCAAACGTAGATATGGTGATTGCATAGGTTCACATATACGCATGTATCCGCGCATGCACACATGCACAAATACACGGATAATAAATAAGTATGAACACATGCATATATATATATATATGGAAATGAACAGATGCACAAAAATATATGTAGACATACATATGCACATGCACATAATATTATGCACAAGTCATGCACTCATACATATGTACACAAGTCATGCATACCACATGTGAATGAATTCTCCGTTCAGCCACTTCAGCATGAGTCCGTCGTTAAGCAGACTCTATGGTCTTAAGAATACAATTCCATTAAGTTTCGCCTCTATCTCCGGAAACGCCAGCACCGGATGGAGACTACTCGCCAAGCAAACACTTCCAGGGTGATTGCTATTAGACCCAGTCACTAACACAAATGGCTTATCCGACTGAAACATAACGTCGGCAACACAACAGCTCACGCCCTAAAATTAGTGCCTATTAAAATCAGACACTATTAGATAATCACGCGAACACTAAAACCGAGAGGACGCTGATCGCGGTAATGACGATAATACGAGCTCTATTGTTTCCGAATAGGAAACAATACAGCTCGTGGTTAAAGTAACACAATACAATTCTATACAACTGTTATTTGATATCGCCCTTCTTACAGTTTAGTTCAGAAGTGCACATACGCCTCGACAGTGCAACTGCGGTTGTAATGCAGAGCAACTGGATGTGAAGGAATTGCTCAAGGTCACTATGAGGATCGAACTCTCACTCTCCGCGTTACGAGTCGACCTCTCTAACCAATCGGCTACGTTCCACACATCGACCACCGTGCCACACGTAAAGTATTGGATCTGCGAATCACAAATCTTCCGTTAAATCGAATTGAGGAATGGGTACGAATTCGAATCTAATCTCAATATTATATCAGCGGTTAACCTGCTTGATGTTCGTGCAATGTGTACTTGCTAGCACAAACGTACCCTGTTACACGGCTCTCAGCATACCATTGTAGGGCTGAACACTTTTCTGCAGTCTAAAATCTCTAAATCAAGTTAATTAACATAAAAAATAAACCAAAGAACCTTTCTTCCAAAAATTATAAACAAATGTTCTGCTCTGTTCTGCTTTCATAGTTATGTTTAGTAGCCCATAAATCACACATGTAATAATTCACGAAGCCCCTGGATTTATACACTGTCTGAATGGCTTCAATAGCAAATCGTTTTAATTTCGTATTCAAGACAAAGTTTCTGCATGCGTTTTATAAGGACCATAGCGTATGTCTGTTATTAGCAATTATTTTGTCCTCCAAATGAATTATTTCTCATGACGATCAGTTTGTTGCTTGAATAGCAAGTTAATCACGAGTAACCCACGACAACAGTCGAACGATCATTTTCGTTCCGCTTCCAAAATTTTATCCAATTGCTTTCCAACCTGCGCCTGCTAGACGTCAGTTCGTCGTTTTGAAGCTGCAGTGCGGTAGTCGCAGTCAATGATGAGTTAAATGTCGTCGCGTGCTATTCAATAACCTATTGACGCTCAACAAAAATTTTAACGATTAGTTAGTGGCACGGTTGCCTGGTACTGGTGCAATTATTGTCGGATAGATTTCTTTAACACCCAAAAAGGCAAGGTTATTCTTAATGGCAAACTGAAAATCTTTACAGTCAATGGCAAAATCTACGATGCAGGTCACAGCATGTGTACAATAAGGTTGATTTCCAGGACAACACTCAGAAGTCAGTAGGAGGTGACGGTAATGTATTTGGAATTGAAGGCATAAAAATAAATTGAAATGGAGGATTGGTTAGATGCCGTTTCCGATAAAAAATTATTGTTTCGTAAAAAGATGGTTAGCGTTGCCTTCCTTTTTTTATCCAGGTTTGGCACTGGCACTGTCGGGTGACATCATAGGGTCTCACATGATGCAGACCTTCAAGATCTTGAATTCAGATCAAACGTAGTCTTACTCTGCAGAAGAACAGTTACTACCCTGATAAGAGTTTCGTCCTTTCAACTCTGGAGTCTCCCTGGTGAGTCTATCTTGAAGTGGCGCTAAATAAGTTTTCAATTACATCTATAACTATATCGAACAGGACAGCTGGCCACACTAAACATGTCCAGCGAATGAGGCAATTTACGGCAGGCTATATAGTTCCATTCTGTTGTGCAAACGTGTGGGCTTCGGCCGACATGCCATTAGACGTACAGGAGCCAAGTACTTGCCGGGTTGTGTCTTTGAGTTTTATTTACACTCACTCTAAGTGCTCGAAACCGCATCCTCCTATCGCAGTCGCGATAAGAATTAGTTGCTGCAGAGAATTTCATGCCGTTGTCAGTAATTCTCTCTCTACAGCCGACCAACAAACAAACAGTACTGGCGGATACAGACGTTTACAAAGTAGGGGGAGAGTAAACAAGACCTAGCCACAAAGTCGCCGAGAAATTAAAAATATGAAATTTAGTCACATGACCATTAATTGTCATTTAATGGAGCTTTCGGAATATATCGATGGCCTGATTGTAGTTCTACTTTTTAGCTTTCTCAAATTATCCTGACTGTAAGTTATCAGAAACATTTTTTACTGGGTCTAATTCAAGTAAATCTTCGTGTTTAATTGTAATCAATTTTTTGCTTATCACGTTACTATTTATACATAGCTTTCCTTTCTGACTTATTTTCGTTATTCCACGAATTGTTTGAACATATCAACTTTCTATAGTATAATTATCTCCCAGAATAGCACCAGCTGGTCTTATTTCCAAAGATGTTCATTACTCCTCTGGTAGAATCAACAGACTTTTACATTTTCAACAGACAGCAACTTAATGTCTTGGAGCCAGACATTTTATGGGCTTATCCGTGTTGCTCCTGGATCGGCCCTTGCAGGATAAGGAACTACTTTCGGCATGGATTAATACACTGGCCTCAACATGGGCTTTTGTAAACATCCCGCAACATTAGCGAACCTCACTCTGCACCGCTTTATCGATAACAACATTTTGATCTGATTTTTTTTGCAGTTGCAAGAATGATAAAAACCTGATTAAGAATTTGACCTACGGAGTGTATTGTCGTCGGTGACGTGCTGGGAATGACGTCAGTCGGAGAAGTAGCATCGATCGTCGTGATGTGATCTGTAATCCGTCGTAAGATAGTATGGCATCGATTATCGTCCGTTGGATAGTGCTGCTCAAAGTGACCGCCTGGATTTATATCGGTAGAATTGTAACAGTGATAATAGTAGGCGTTTACAAAGATAATAAGTAACACATAAATAGACAAAAACTACCGATAATGATAGCAATTATCAATTACAATAATCACTTAAAATACAATTGAATTATGCCGTTCAATTCGTCTTCGAATCGAATGCCAAAGCTTCGCAGGTCCCAATTTTAACCTACTCTGAAGTGAAAGATTTCATAGGATGAATCGATTGATTATATGTATTTCTATACTGACCTCCTGCATTTAGATAGACAAAATAATCTTTTTTTAAATGAAACTGAGGTCATTTGACTGTCGGTTTAGTCAGGATGGAAGTGCATAAAACTGCAGAGTACGAATATATATATATATATAAATATATTACACTCAAGTGAAACATCTTTATCCATTATATATTAACGGCCTAAGAATATTTTGTCCGTTCAATAGTGATTTTATTCGAAACATCTTGTCAGGGCATAATTTTCAACCTAACACCGTGCAAAAGGAACGTGTTTCCTTTCACTTTCCGTCCAAGCTTTCCGTGACTGATGAGGCGTACGCATTCGTAATACTCTTTCATTCATTAATCAATTCAATGATTCATTTTTGATATTTACATAATGCCCGTGAAAATTAATTACTTGGAACATAATGGATATTGTACGTTTTCAGTTCTGTTAAGATCTGTTGTCGCTCAGCGGAATCGTCCAATTGGAGGAATTGGAGACCTTACAGATGAACACCTCGGATATTATGACCCCTTCATAAGTCGCGATAGATCTGACCAGGTTTTACGCAACTATACACGACCTAACTTACACTAACTTCTATTGCTATGCCTTACCTTAGCAGTCGTCGGCGCAATAGTAGACTCCAAATTAATGAAGTGCTACTGCAAAGCTAGGCATGGTAAGGCACCACCTTATTCACAAGGGGTTGTCCAAAGCACGAGATTCCTCAAAGGTAGGCTACATGTACGAGTCCAGTTGCCAGAAAAACCAAAGAGAAGAGGTAGAGCATAGCAGAGACAAAAAGCCTTGCCTTATATTGCCTTGTGTAGCCTTATCATGACTTACCGTGACTTACCTTATCTTATCCTGATTTACCGTGACTTACCCTACCTTACCTAACCTTACCTTACCGTGACTTACCTTACCTTATCTTGACTTACCTTACCTTTCTTACCCTGCCTCACCTCATATTGACGCTTTGCCTGGTATTGTTTCGTACGTCTTGCCAGATCATACCGTACCCTAGTTTAACTTTCCTGGCATTTACGGAGTCTGCATTGTCTTACCTTACTTTTCGTACTGTCATTCCATACATGTACATTGCTTTATCTCGCCTTACCATGCCATCCATATCTTACACGTATCTCGCTACAGTTTAACCTGACCATTTATGTTAACATTGGAACTTAGCAACATATGGATTTTGTGATTGAAATAGAATTGCCTTGGAGGCTGCAAATGTACCGGCACAAAGGGAGACAGAGTAAGTGTCCTCTTTTTTCAATAATTTGGAGTGCTTTTAATATCAGTACTGTTGTTATGTGTCATATACCTGCTCGTCTGCATACTCTGATTATTTCTTTTACAATTTACCAGACGCCAGGATAAATTACTATTCAATATCCAAGTTAATAAACTAGAATTTAGATTAAATGGTCTAGGAATACCGACTTTTGCTCATACGGCTTTTGTTGTTTGCTGAAATAGTAAGATAGGCATTGAATGACTAATCAGCAGAAATTTATATTTGAAGATTATTATGTGAAAGCCGATCTTCATCAGCTTTAATCTTTACAAATCAAAGCGAGGAATATTGGCTTAATACCATTTCGGTATCTATTAGTGTGTTATTGCAAAAACAAGTAGCACAATAGCTGCTACCTTCTGCCATTAGATCACACTTATTGTGCCAATCTGATTGTGATGTTGCTATAATGAGTTTGCGTGTTGCATCTATTATTTTATCACCATTGTGTTTTTGCCATTGTTTATACTCTGATCTTTTAAAAGCTATTTTTTAAATTTTAATGCAGGGTTTAATTGGACAAAAGGGGTCCATTGGAGCAACGGGTCTGCCAGGTCTGAAGGGTGACGAGGGACTCCAAGGACCAAGTGGCCTCAGGGGTTCCACCGGAACACCCGGATCACCTGGATCCGACGGAATAAGGGTAAGTTTGACCTTTGAACTGTTTGCCTGTCTCTGAAACGACTTCTGGCGACAGCTAAAACCATTTTGAAGCAATCGTAGCCAAAGCAGAACACAAAAGCCGGAAAGAAGAACAAAGTAGAACGCACTGACTGTTTCACTCCGGAGTCTGTTCCACTCCTAAATAAACAAGAAATGAAGTCACATTGATAAACCGCAAATAAAATTAATAATTATTGAGGCTGTTCACCATATTCTTGCAAAGTAGGATTTATTTAACTAAGCAATCAATTTCATCTTCTTAGTTATGCAGAGTATGATTAATTTATAAGGAATCAACTCTTAGCAGCTGCGTGTAAAGCTCCTACGAGAGGCTCTGATATGCGCTGCGTAGGCCTAATTCTTCTGTTACGTTACAATACATTGGTTCAAGTCTCTCCTAAAAAGAAGTTCTCACATCTCTGGATTGTTCTGCGGGCTCGTTTTGAAAGATGCCGTGTATTATGCCAAGGGAAACATCATGTGTTTACAACGTATTGTATTCTCAAAGACGCGGTTTACTGTTGTTTAGTCTGTAGACTCCACAGGAGGAGACACGGCACTGAAACTGTTTTTGATAGGGTCTACTTCTACCACTGCAAACTGACTGCTGTTTAATCACATAATTGCACGCTGCAAGTTTTATTAGTCTGGCGAGAACAACCGACTAATTAACACGTTTCTGCAGGATCAGGGCGACGCTAACGGTCTTTGTTATCACACAGTATCGTTCAATGAAACTGCTACTACGACATAGTTTTGGAAAATGCGCACATGCGATACATTGTCGCAACCAATTGTTTTATCTCAGGTTCAAGCTACTACACCCAGACACGTTGATTCGTTAATCACATTAGGCACCTCGCTTTCGCTTTAAACTTTAGGCCAATGTCTAGGAACGACAGTTACTAATGTGCGTCATGTTTACAAACGCACACATGGCCGGCTGGCGAAGACCGAACAATTTTGGTAAAAAATTTTAATTAACCATGGCTGAGGTGAGGCACGTGAAAAATTTGTATTCTTATAAAATTACTATGTAGGCCCTAATGTTAAAATCAAAACAGCTTAATATTATAAAAACAGTGAAGAATAAACTTTGAATGCCATTAGACCTAAACATAAGCTTACTATTTAGCCTATGCCTAGTTACTGTCCAGTGTGTTTAACGCATTATATTTAAAAACGAAACTACTCTTTTTAAATTATTAATTTGATTAATTTGAAAATAATCATAAATCAATAACATCCTGTAGGCTGGGTCTTAATTTCCCCCCAAATGTAGCACTATATAAATTTAGATTACAATTGCAATTACACACACATAGCATTAAAACAAACAGTGTACTTAACATTTTTACAAACAAGGCTTATTCTATTAAATTGGATGTGTCGACTCTTTAAGTAAATTGTAAAATAGTTATTTAAACGGCGTTATAAGTTTGTGCTGTTTAATTTTTATTGACCTGGTAACAAGTTGTAGTATTGATTCAAGGTAATGGTGAAAATAGACGAATAAATTTGTAGCCACGTTCGAGCTTGGCATTTGGCATTTTGTATGGTGTTGCAGCAAATCTTGTTCAGTGAACGAAAACCAGTTGTTGCAGCGTTTTTTGTTAATGCAAATCCTTATCGAAGTACGCCTAACGAACGTAGGGCAGAACATTTTTCATTCAATTTAAGCAGGTCATTTGATGTAGGCCTACTAGAATTGAATTCATTTCGATTTCTTAGATAGTATTGTATAGCATCACATCAAATTTCTTTATTGTATTGCATTCGATTGCATCTTTTAAATTGCATTGGGTCTTTTGTATTATATTTTATATCATTGCGTTGCATGGTGGCTTTTATTTAGATAAAATTAATATGCTGATAAATCAAAACAAAGTATGTCTTTATGACTCTCGCGTAGATATAGGCCTAGCTCTTAGTTCATTGACCATACTCTTCTCGAAGAATACAGGGTAGCCTCTAACTGCTGTGTTCAAACAATGAGCAATGATCTCTGGCGCAGTTGTCTGGTTTAATAGATGTAAACAAGTTCAAGGAAAGAAATTTCAAAGATATTTAAGGCCAAAAGAACTACAGGTCTTCTGGCTCTTTAGAACCCGGTTACAGCATATTAGGTAGAAGGTTGAATAGCAATAAGGGCCCGGAGTCCTTAGAATCTCCTTGGTAGTGTTTACGGTAGATGCGAACGCCCAGGCACTCTTGCACACTGACTACTGATGCTTCTGCTAGTGCTGTTACGAGTGAAGGAATTGATCAAATGTTTCCTGAATAATGGACGCAAAAGGTTGATACTTGCATGCATGGGTGCATTTATGAATGAATGGATGAATGGATGGATTAGTAGAAGAAAGGTGGAAAATGAAAGAATAAATAAAAGACCGGTTGAATAAATGACTATCTGCGTCGCCTTATCTATCAGATAAATATTTCATTGAGTGCACTTGGGTTAGTGCATAAATAGATGGATGGATGGATGGATGCACTGATGGTGAGTGGAGGAATGGTGAACAAGATAAGTTGAGTGCACTCGGGTTATTTAAGACTAACGGCGGCAATCCAGCGTTTACTAGATGTGCGCTTGTACTAGCAGTGGTCGTTCGCATGTAAACCGGGTGCCTAGAAGATCCAGGGTGGCTACACAAGAACAGAAAGCGCATAAGTTATCACCAATAAATTTGGTTCTCTAGTTGATCCACAAACTGACTAGCTGAGCGTTTGAGCGATTGGGTGGTTGGTCGGTTTTCTAGATTAACCACGAATCACGGAATAAATAAAAAATGTCTTCTGTATGAATGCTTAATGGACTAGGTGAAGATCCTGCACAAATTGAATAACATGCAATTTGATCTTATATGATTACTTGGATCAGGCGCGTTAGGTTTCTTGTCCCAACCAAGCACTTAGGTAACAATCACTTAATGTTCTTTCCATTCAGGGACCGACTGGAGATGCAGGTCTTCCAGGACCTGCAGGGGAACCGGTGAGTAACACGTCGACGTCTCTTTCGTGTCCCAACTACTTTTAAAGCTATGGTTGTGATTTCCGAAATCAGAACAGAGCTTAAATAGAATTTTAGAATATGAGTGCTACCTTGGTACTCGCATATCTTAATTAGGCAATCTATTGTATTATTTGTAGTACTATTCAATGTTAACTGCTCTGCGTCTTTTGGTTGCTTCAAGGTTTCAATAGGGCCGCTAAAATAAAGCATGCGGCATCAATCGATGTTTACTTCAAGTTAATCCATAGTCTAACGTCGTAATTCACTGGCTGTGGAAACCGGAAACCTCACAGATTGTTCGTCAGTTCGTAGAAGTCTTGAACCCAACCAAACTGAAAAGAATCGTTGAATCGAACTTTGTCTTGAAAGCAATAGTCATCAAAACGCATTTCCAAGTTCCCGGTGATGCTGAGGTGGCAGTATTTTGTTGGGAACATTTATAGCTTGAGAACAAGCTCATTACAGAAAGTTGATGAATAGGGTAATTATAGTGTTATTTGGCATTAAAATTAATTACAAGTGACTGCCCATTTTCTGCATAAATTTGAAACTAATGAAGCATAAAACTATTTTAGTTAAATTTTCAGGATTGTTGGAACTATTATCCACGCTCAATCCTGAAACTGTGCTAGAAATATCTCAATTTGTTGCAAATTAATTGCATTCTGTCGGATATCACAATTTTATTGGGCCACCTGGAATCTTTCTTTATATATTAATGTAATTATTATGCTCGTCGATCTATCTGTCAGGTGTACAGTGTAAATGTATGTCTCCCTCTTTAGTACGGTAGCTTTTATAAATTTTAACGAATGCGATATGATTATTATCCTAATTCTGGTTTGTTTATTTTGAGAGTAAGATGTGGTGTACAACTGTATTCACCTATGTATTTTTCAGGGCCCACCCGGTTTAACCGGGGCTCCAGGAGTTCCAGGTCCAGTTGGAAGAGAAGGTTTGGAAGGAAAGAAAGGGGACCAGGGTAGTCTCGGTTACCCTGGACAAGACGGACTAAAAGGAGAAAGGGCAAGTGCCATTTCATATATACATGTAGGCCCTAACTAATATAAAACAATATGACTTGTGCTAAAGGAATAAATTCTCTTGCACCAGCTTTCATAAAGAAGAACCAAGATCGACTCTTTCCAGCCTACTGGTGGCTCCATCCCCGTATTTCTCGAATTCTTCCCCCCGTACTGATGTCATCAGATCTATCGGGTCGTTCTTGCACTTATGCAGGAAGCCAAAGCTTTATGCTTAAAACCCGTTAAAGCTGTTCTTCCTATGTTACTCTCATCATTTCGCTGACCATAGTCGACCGTGTAAAGCATCGTAGATGTAGTTTGCTTCTGAGGAGGCTAAAGAAATTGCAATGTACGCAGATGTTTAATATTATCTTTAAAAAAATGTATATTCACATGCTCACTACCATACTGCTCAGGATTCGAAAGAACTTGTTTGTCGGAGAAGAAAACTCTGAGAAATTAATCAGAAATAAGTAACGAGAAAACAAGGGAAGAAAAGGAGTGGTTCTAATAAAGATACAATCCTCTGAACCACCATAAATCATGTTATGTTATGTTATGCTATGCAATGTTATAATCAAACCAATAAAGTACAATATTAGCAACAATTGTTCTGAACGAACGTCTTATGGCATGACAGAAAAAACCTGTGTGGATTTTCATCAGTTTCTAATGTTTTGAAAATGTTTGTACTCGAAGGAATCTGTTCATCGTTTTCTTATCCTTTGTAGGGCCTTCCCGGATCTCCAGGATATCCTGGAAGAGATGGAAATCACGTAAACAGCATTTCATTTTTTATATATTTATTACCGAAATTTGATACCGCCCTTCTTCCAACATTTTTTGTTCAGAAGTGCACACACACACGCCTCGACGGCGCAATTGCAGTTGTACTGCAGAGCAATTGTGTGCGAAGGAATTGCTCAAGGTTCCTATATACACAGTGACTTCCCGGACGAGGCTCGAACCCGTTCGCTCAGCGCACACCGAGTGTTACGGGCCGACCGCTATAACCGATCGGCCACTGTGCCACACATGATCTGTTGGTTAATTTTGTTATTGGGCCATTTATCTGCTTATATATTAGAATATTAAACTATGCGATTATTAAAACTACAGGTTCAGATTACTTAGGCACTGATGAATTAGATCAGGCAATTTGATATTAAGCCGCTAGGTTGTTAGGTTTTTGTGATAATGCGACATTTAGCCATTGCACTATTACAACGAGTTTCTATTATGATGTTAGGCTACTGAGCTCCTTTTTATTATGCTAATTCTTATTAAGATGTTGGACTGCATGGGTGTTTCATTAGAATTTGCTGTTAGGCTATTTGGTTTTTGGTTATTTGCTATTGAGCCATTAGGCATTGGCCTTAATGACCAATAGGATAGCTTAATCTACATGTCGCTAAGTTCTTCTGAGCAAACGCTTAGACCCTTGTTATGTCTATGGCATGGTCGATTCTGCTGTTTCAGGGTGAACCGGGAATACAGGGTCCGCAGGGAACTCCAGGAGAACACGGATGTAATGGACTAAACGTATGTGTGTCCATTGAATATCTACTTGATTTCCTGGCAGAAGTTGTGGCAACCCTCGCAGGTCTAAAATAGTGATTAACATAGGATGTAAACTTTGGTCTTTGACGTGGGATGCACATCATTATTATCATTGTCGTCGTCATCATCATTGTCATCATTGTAGTCGTCATTGCTATCACCACTAACATAAGCGCCGCCATCACAACCACCACATTGCTACCCCTACCATCATCGTCGTCGTCATCATCGTCTTCGTCCTCGTCTTCGGCATCGTCCTTGCTACCACCACCGACATAATCGCCGCTATCACAACCACCACATCGCTACCACTACCATCATCATCATCGTCATCATCATCATCATCGTCGTCATTATCATTCATGTGTAGGCCTATAATTATATGATTCCTCATTATTTCAAAAATTGGACATAGCATTGTCACTGTTGGCAGTAAAATTGCTGTGAAAAGCGATTGTATTGAGCTTTGTATTTGCAACAAGTATTATTATTATTATTATTATTATTATTATTATTATTATTATTATTATTATTATTATTGTTGTTGTTGTTGTTGTTGTTGTTGCTATTATTATTATTGTTATTATTATTATTGTTATTATTATTATTATTATTATTATTATTATTATTAAGATCATCATCATTTATATTACTATACATTTATTAAGCGCTACTATTTACTGATCAAACATCAATCAGCGTCGCTGAGCAATTGTGATTGTATGACTAGTTCAAGGTCTCTAAATAGTAATTGTCTCGGTCAACAATGCGAGCATTCTAACCAATCGTTGCCATGTCCTACAAGCAAAAATTACACCGTAAATCAAACACTCAAAGAGTCTGTTCACCCGGAATTCCAAATAATGGAGAGGTAAAGGAATTATTGAGTTAAAGCTGGGAATGGGAGCTGAAATGGTACTCTGTGACACTGTAATTCACCAGTTCTTATCTCACTAAGTATATAATTGTACACAACACACGCTTTGTAAATAGTGACTCTGATGGCCGTTGACGAAATGGCTTTACTATACTAATCAAGCATTCTTTCCATATCTCAACCAAATCTCCACACGACGCGTGTGGCCGCGAAGTTATCCGCCCTTCCGGTAATAGTGCTAAATTAATAACACTGCAGTTCTTGAGGAGACGAAAATTCAAGCCAGTGTGCCTCGGATGAGGGCAGTAGAACCTATGGGCATTAATTAAAGGGATGTGGTTATGTCCAGCGCCAAACGCTCTGAAATCAAAGGGAAATATATGGTTGAAATAAGTATTAGTAGAGGATGATCTAACCAAGTGAAGAAAGTACTAAGAACAGAGCTAAAACATGAGGGTGGAATTCAAAGGGGTGGTCCTAAAGAGACTACAGTGTTCCGCCGGAAGGGACGCTCTTTCTCGCTGTTACTTCCACATGTATTAACATTTACCATCAAAACATGATGCCCTGCAAATAGAATTTGCGTCAAACTGCATTTGCAAATAGAATTTGCATCAAAGTGCATACACGTGCGTGCAAGGGTGATAAATTGTCTATTGATCAAAAAAATATACATGATTATATTGCCAATCATTATGAAAGATTATAATTTATGCCCATTCAGTGTTGCTGTGAATTTAACTTATCAACGGATCTTGGTCCAAAATAACAATGAGATCTTGGTTTAAAAAAACCAGCGGTTCTTAGGTTTTAAAACTACTCTTTTTCCATGTACATGTAGGAGCTGTTTTATAAAAACACAGCGAAATGAACAGGTGGGCAGTGCTCAAATTCCTTCATAGGCAGTTAATTAGCTATGATAAAGTTAATCATTATCTAATTAGGCATGTATACAGCAGCTGATATCTGGGTTCACATGTACTTATATAGTCACACGTGATTACTTAGAAACTTTTTATAGACCTGAGGATCCCATATTCTGAGTTGTTTTGTTCTTGATTGTATTCTGACATGAGTGTTAATGTTGCTGTTGCTGATTATGATGACTGTGATAATGATGATAATAATGATGATTATGATGATCATTATCACAATGATGATTATGATTATGCTCAATGTAATGCTGCTGCTGCTGTTGATGATGATAATGATGATGATGATGATAATGATGATGACGATGATGACGACGAGATGGTGATGATGACGATGATGTTCTACCTCTTCTTCCTCTTCCCACTCCCGTTCTTTCCACTTTTCGTCCTCTTTTACCACATGCTATTCCTGCTACTCAATCTTTCTCTTCCTTTGTTTTTCCTGTTCCTCTGTTACCTTTTCCTCTTCGTTCCTATCCCTTTACCCTTTCCTTCTCCTCTCATTTCATTTACTGCTTCTTTCTCCTCTCGTATCCTCCTTCCATTATTTTTTGGCTGTAGACTTAAATGTAGACTGATTACTTGCAGGGTACGAAAGGTGAACCTGGGGCCCCTGGGCTACATGGGCTCAAAGGTAATCCGGTACGTATGCGATACATTCAGAGACAATTCGAAAACCTTGTACAAAAACTTTTGTCGTTATAGTTTTAGGTTGAATAAATTATCATACGTGACTGTTAACCCTGCCGTCATGTCCACACGGAGCTCATACACGTATACGGCTATTGTTCGTATTTAGGACCCACTTAGAGTCCACGTGGATCAGCTAATGCCCATAAAAATGCTGGGGGTGTAACCCAGACAGAAGGGTTCAAACTTCGGTCTGGACGGTAAGATAATTCCCGTTTCCAGCCGAATTGCTTGCGTATGCAAACGAACAGTGCACTGTACAATGAACACATTGGTTACTTCTTTACGATTGGATGATCAACTGGCAATCTGCCTTCAAGATGTTATCGCTAGGAAAGTGAGGTCATACACACTTCGGAAAAGGCTTTGGGCAGATTGTCTGATAGGTGCTACGTATATGCTTGATTATGATTACGATAATCCTCTTTCTCTAATCTCTTGTTTCTATTGTCAATCAATCGGTTTCAAAAAGCAGCGCTATATACATGTACTTGTTGACTTATAAGAACTTTAATACATTCATTCAGTTGCTAAGCGTATTGTAATGTGAACTGTAATTACATGTATGGGCCTCGTCTTAATATTTTCTCTTGCTCCTAGTGTATCCTCTCCTCGTCATCCTCCTGCTTGTCCTCGTCGTGTTCTTGTCCGGATTTTACCTTCCTTTGTCCTCCTATTGACTCCGTTACAGTTGCATCGTTTTTTTCACTGTACCTCTATTCATAACCTCATGATAGACCTGTTCATGTTTGCGATTTAGGGAGCTGTTGGTCCTCCAGGAGTGGGAACGCATGGCCAAAAGGGTGAAGTCGTAAGTAAACAATAATCTCACCTAGCATGATATGATCTGATTGAATATAATCTGATCTTAAAATAAAAATCTATGCAACTACATCAACTATTTTATGTTCTCATTGGATCGGATCCAAGCTATCTGAACATATCTGTTCCTATATTTCAGTGTTTTGATATTGCATGAAGCATCACTCACTGGTCGCTTCAATTCTGAAATTTGCTATTGCCTTTCTTCCAAAATTTTTGCTCATAAGTGCATACGCCTCGACGGCGCAATTGCAGTTGTAATGCAGAGCAATTGTTGCGCAAAGAACTTGCTCAAGGTCCCTACACAGTGACTGACGCCTCGGACGAGAGTCGAACCCGCTCACTCAGCGCACACTGAGTGTTTCGGACCGACCGCTCTAACCAATCGGCCACCGTGCTACACTCTCGATTGCATATTAATGAACTTTAGCCAATTATTCCAATCTAATTGGTCTCAGTAAATCGCTTTTTCACAACTAACTTAATGAAATAGCGCTAATAGCCTACAGAACATGCGATTCCGAAACAGCGGCCTTCCTGAGGTTCCTGTAAGGCGCTGTGTACATGGCTATATAAAATCATGGACGCAGACATGCATACATACATAAATGCATACGTACATACATACATACAAACATACAAACATACACACCTACACACATACATACAGGCTTGCATGCATACATACATACATAGATACATACACACATACATATTATTCGGTGAATTTGGTCTATGAGCCAACGACTGGTAGTTCGACCATGTGGAACGAACTCTTAGCAACGATCATGGCCATGTTGTCCAAACGTCGGGGTCAGATTTATTGACCCTGTGTGTATATAGCAAGCACAGTAAGTCAATCAGGTAAACAATCAAGCTAACAAGCAATCAATAAATTAATTGATCACCCGTTAAATCAATAATAGAGTCTATTTTGTCGTAGTCCTTCAATTTAGTTTGTCTTTGCATCTCTAAGCCATTAACAGTAAGGTCTGAATAAAGTAGATTTTGCGGTAGTGAGGGATAATACTCAATGTGTACCATAGCCATACATTGATGTGGTTTTCTGAAGTAGTTGACGAAATTGAGTGATAGTATCTGGCAAACTGCGACAGTGATTCTGCTGTCGCCAGACACCTTATGCTTTCCAGTACTCTAACGAGACCTTGACCATACATTTACTCTCCGCCTCTAATTTAATGACTATCCATCGATGCCCTATGTAGTTATAACAGCGCTATAAAACTCTTCATATTCGGTAACATCCATTCTGTACGTGTGGAAGCAATAGTTTTAGTATTTCCGTGGACAAGAGAAATCGATTAATAATTTAACCACGAAAGTGTTTATTTCAGGGAGAACTAGGTCCACCTGGATTGCCAATGTCCTTAGTAAATACGTCAGAACGCAGAATTATGGAACGCTTAATTCTCAACGTCACCTCTAGACTGGATTTGAAGGTATTAATTTTTACTTAATTAAATACAAATTACGATGATTAGCAATGAATTGAAATTATTACCACGAACAAAAGTCTAAATTACAGCGTATTAGAGTCAATTACAACGTACATCTATTTGTATTGATAAAACTTAATAATTTAAAGGAACTACAATTTATGATAGTAATAAATTGAGTTACAATGAATCTTCTAGTAATGAACAGTGCATCACAATAAAGAACGGAATCGCAGTGAATTTCAACGACTTAGATATTCACAATGAATAAAAACAAATTACGGCGGATCACTTTAATTTAGGCCCACATGTGTACATCTAATCAGGGTTACAATAAATTGCGGCGAATTATAGTTGAATATGCCGAATTAAAGTGATGTCCTGCGATTAACAGTGAATAATTATGAGTGATACGATAAAATAGTTCAAAAAATCATTTCTATTGGTTTATTTCGTGATCTTTATAGATCATTTGTAATGACCCCAAGTCATTTTGATTGTGCGTAAATATTATTATTGAGAAAAGTAGACTTCTTTCTGGTCGATAATTATTTGACTGAAAAAGAAGCAGCCTTTGATTTGATTTCTGGTTCTGGTTTAATTTCAGGGGGTCAAAGGAGATAAAGGTATGAACGAGCTTCGTAATTATAGAGTTTGTAGCACTGATGCTATGGTCGACTCATTTAAAAAAATTCTAATGTAGTCTGCTGCAAAGGTAAACAACCTGAAGAACATAATTATTTACAGACTTTATTATTTTAAGCAACCTTCTACAGAATTTCATAAATTTCATATCCGGAATGAATTCCTTTGCATATATTTATGAGGAAAGTACAGTATACCGTGTATCGCCTTAAATACAGAGCCAAAATCCTCACTTACCTTTTTCTTACCAAACTTTAGCTCACTTTGCATTGTCTCCAAGCACCTGATCACATCAGAGTTGCCCTTGGATTCAATTTTCATGACCCGACCCATTGAAAATGGACCTGACCCGACTTTTGAAGTGCTAATTTTACTAATGTTATTTAATGTCAAATTCTAATGTCGTAAAACGTAGCCATATATGATAATAATATTGATTTGTGAGGACGTATCTGGGAAGATAAACTTCGTTTATTCCATTTATTTTTTGCTTAAAATTTAATTTCTTCATAAATATATGCAAAGGAATTCATTCCAGATATTACTAGGCACGTAAGAGTCCGATCCGCATGTCCCAGCGTTGCCTCCTCAGCTAACTCACATGTTTGTAATAACCATAACCATCAGTTTTATTGCTCCAATATACAAGATACATCAATTGACAATATGCATGTTTAACAATTCGGTGGAGACAAGAGGAAAGGAGACCCAGAAGGGACCGTGGTCCCGCTAGGTAGGGCCACCTATATATATATATATGTACACAAGAAAAAATTTAAATGGCTAAGGATTGACAATGAAACTTGACTATAATAACAGAGTTAAACAAAAGCAAACATAATAAACACTTTAAACATAATAAGCAATGTAAGAATCCAAATAAACGTCCTGCTCAGTAATCCATGTTCTTAAGTGATGCTTGAAAGACTTTAAGTTTGGGATATTACAAAGGTACTTTATTCCATACTTCTGGTCCGGCAGAATCCGCTTACCTTTCGTTTATTCATAAATTCATGAGAGATTATTACATACGATGGCTGGAGCCGAGTTCTGTGTAAAGAGGTGATGCAAGATGCAAAGATAATGCAAATCCGGTGTTGTTCTACATTTTTTGTGCTAATTGTTTCGCCATATTAAATTTATTTGATTGTAACTGATTGAAATTATGAATGGAACAGAGTTGAAGTTCTGCAGAAAATTGGTGGTTCGAAATGGGTCCGGGTTTGGGACCCGACCCAATCCGACCCGCCAGGATCTTGACCCGACCCGCCCTGTCTAATCTACAGATATTCGTGACCCAACCCGGCACAGCCCGCGCCGACCCGACCCGAGCCGCGGGTCGACTAGACCCATGGGCAACTCTGGATCAGATCTCACCTGGCTACAATAGCTCATCTCACCTTTATTAACTGCGTTATTTAATTCACTATCTCTTACTTAATCATCCTGCAGGCATTTTCTTCCATGTTTGTAGGTGATGTTCAACTAGGACACCCTGGGATGAAAGGTGCAAAGGTGACAGACGCTATAATTTCTAAAAATCTAGGTTCACGACTTAACAAACATGAATATGTAGAAGCATTTATGTTGCGCCGGTTTTCTGACGACGCCAGCATCTGAAAATATGTCTTATACTAATACAATCAGAAAATACTAGTGTTGTAATCCAAGAATTATTCTCAATCGGGTTAGTGTAATTGGTTAAATTCACTATTTTCGTAAAGATGATCATACCCTCTATCTCTGCCACTTGCAGGGATAGAGATAAAGGAAGAGAGGAAGAGGCAGATGCAGTTACAGAGATACTATATATCTATGTATGTCAAGCAGCAGATATTAAAGCAGCTAAAATGTACGTGATATACAATCAGATCAGTGATAGGCACGAGACCAAAGCCTCGAGAACAAGTCCGAGACCAAGACCGAAAGGTCCATGACCGAGACCGGGTGGTCCGAGACCAAAACCAAGACCGAGACCGATGCATTCGAGACCAAGACCGCAGTTTTCCGGTCTCGATAACTTATCGAGACCAGGACCGCTGTCTCGAGACCACATCCCTGAGTCAGACACAGAGGAAAGACTACGGAATAGACACAGAAAACGAGACTAAAGAAGAGATCATAGATAAAGTGACAACGAAGTTACTTGATGTTCCTAGCTTCACGTAGCTTCACTAGCTTCATGTCAAAAGAGAGAGGAAACGAACGTAACAAACAGAGTCCCAGAAAGAAATAGAGTGGGACAAACAATGAGACAGTCTATCAAAACATACGTTAAGACAGAGGAGAGTGTAGCAGCCCAAGGCATTATAGATGCAGAGAGAGACGGAGACAGAGACAGAGAGAGAGAGAGAGAGAGAGAGAGAGAGAGAGAAGAGGCAGTGAAGAGAGACAGAGAAAGAGAGACAGAGAAACAGAGACAGAGACAGAGAGACAGAGACAGAGTAAGAGAAATACAAAGAGAGAGGGGAAAGAGAGGAAAAACGAGAGAGAGAGAGACAGAGAGAGAGACAGACAGAGACAGAGACAGAGGCAGACGGATAGATTGACAGACAGACAGAGATAGAGAGCAAGAGAGAGGGAGAAAGAAAGAGAGAAAGATAGATAGATAGATAGATAGATAGTAGAGAGAGAGAGAGAGAGAGAGAGAGAGAGAGAGAGAGAGAGAGAGAGAGAGAGAGAGAGAGAGAGAGAGAGAGAGAGAGAGAGAGAGAGAGAGAGAGAGAGAGAGATAGATAGAGACTGCGACAGATTCTGAGTTAAGAGACGGGTGATCTTTAATTAGCTTTTCTTTCTAATTTGCAGCTTTAAAGATTCACTGACAAATATGGTTCAATTGATCTTTAGGGCGAATATGGTGAGGAAGGACAATCCGGACCATCCGGCGAGAAGGGCCAAAAAGGAGAACCTGCCAATATACAGCCCAGAGCATTTAAGGGCGAACCAGGGCAACCTGGGCTCCCTGGGCCTCCTGGGCCCAATGGTGAACCAGGTCAAGTGATTGTATTTTCTGAATTTATAATAGTAATAGTAATCATTATTATTTGAATCCCGAGGGACCACATGTACCTTGGGAAAGATAATAGTAATAATAATACTACTACTAATAATAATAATGTTAATAATAATAATAATCATCATCATCATCATCGTCGTCGTCGTCATCATCATCATCATTATTATTGCAAAAAATGATAGTTTGATATTGTGGAACAGTGTCAATGCATGTCTTGTGCTTGTGATTGAACATTCCTTTGGTTGATTCTACATGTCAGCGTGAATCAACCCCGTCTTTTTGTCGTTTTCAGGTTTGGCAGGGCTGCGAGGAATGAGAGGCGAGCCAGGATTTGGAGACAGAGGACTGCCTGGTGAAAAAGGGCAACCCGGTCTTCTAGGCTTAGTGGGTCCGAAGGGTAGCACCGGCGAAATCGGACCCCAAGGGTTGAAAGGAATAGCAATACCGGGTCCTCCAGGAAGAGGGCTACCC
Source organism: Bimastos eiseni (assembly GCA_959347315.1). Lineage (NCBI taxonomy): Eukaryota > Metazoa > Annelida > Clitellata > Crassiclitellata > Lumbricidae > Bimastos > Bimastos eiseni. Next base: position 18,427,655 of record OY365814.1, on the reverse strand, counting down.
GGGGATGCAGGACCCAAGGGAGACCCTGGAATTGGTGTTCCGGGGCCAAGAGGAATAAAAGGTGACAGAGGGACAGGTGATCCTGGACCTCCAGGTCCTCCAGGAGCTGAAGGTCCCATGGGAAGAGCGGGTGATAATGGGATACAGGGTGACAGTGGTCCTCCTGGCCCCAGAGGGCCGCCAGGAAGACAAGGAGAAAAGGGCGAATTTGGAAAGGGGGACAAGGGAGAAATGGGTGATCCTGGACCACTAGGATCTATGGGATCTAAGGGAGAACCTGGAAAAGATGGAGAGTCACCGCCAGGGCCTCCTGGCCAGAAAGGAGAAACTGGGCAGCCAGGCGAACCTGGAAAGGAGGGCTCATCTGGTCTAGAAGGGGCCAAAGGCGAACCAGGGAAAACGGCCGAAGTGCTAGGTACGTTTTCAGATGACTTTCAGCGTGCTTTAAAAACTAATCTTGTAACATATATATTCAAGAAAACAAGAATAGAAAGAAGAAAAAGGAAGAAGAAGAAGAGGTTGGTCGTGGTACTTGCAGTTTAGCGACACTGTATGATGGTATAGATCATTACCTTCGCCCTCCTCTATTATCAAGTCTTAGGACTGGCACTGTCATAAAGCGAACAGTAGTGGAGAAGAAGAGGAAGGAGAGGAGGAAGAGGAGAAGAAGGAGGAAGTGGGGAGACCAAAATAGGCTCAACTACTTAAAACAGTATTGAGTTGTACTGCATTGCTAAGCCTGCAAGTACACTGCTCACACGTAGGCCATGCAGAGCCCATATTTATCAACGTATCTTTACCTTACAATATTTTTACCTTGCAAAATAGTTACTTTACTATATGCCTGCTTTACCTTGTGTTTACCTTACGATAACTTTAACTTGCCATATCTTTTGCCCTAACCGTAACGTATATTTATCTTACCGTTTCATCCGCCACTCGATTTCTTTCTCTTAATTTCAAATTTTTTATTCCTATTTTAAATAAACATAAAACAAAACGCTGTTTAGGTCCAAAGGGTGACCCAGGACATCCAGGGAAGGATGGACCAGTTGGAGCAAAGGGAACTGTTGGGGCGCCAGGTCATATTGGAAAACAGGGATATCGAGGAAAAAACGGCACTGATGGCTTACCTGGAAGTGACGGTGCTCCTGGCGCACCAGGTGATGATGGAAAACCTGGAGACAGCGGTCCACCTGGTCCAATTGGGGACCCAGGACCCCAAGGACTTAAGGGGGACACAGGCAAGTAACGTTCTATCTGAACAGTCGAACTGGTTACTATTATCTCTTTGTCTGTCTCTGTCATTTTGCTTGATAATATCTGTCTGTATGAATATATGTACATGTATGTCTGTCTGTCTGTTTACACGTCTTTCTATTTTCTCTCATAATTATTATTATGACTGAGAATCAGATTTTGAAGCACGTGTTACTTCACCAGCATGTACCGCAACACTGACATCACTTCTATGCGCATTCGCAGTTCCATAGGGCCTACCCTGACCCAGTTCGGTGCACTGTCCCAGTTCTATGCACTTTTGCAGTGCTATACTCTGCCCTAGTTGTATGCACTTTTCCAGTTATGTTAATGTCTTCAGGAAAAGGAATAAAACCTACGAACCTAGAAACTTAAAAATATAATTCTTTAAAAACCAGAATTTCATGCACCCTGTTAAATCTTACTATGATTGTGCTACAACTGTTTTTTTTCTAGGTGAACCCGGGAAACCGGGCGATGTTCGCAATGGTCTCAAGGGTGAGAAGGGTACACTGGGGGTCGGGGCTAAGGGTAGCCCTGGAGATCCCGGAGTGAAAGGTGATCAGGGAGTAGAGGGTATGCCTGGCGAACCCGGGACTCCAGGACCTAAGGGGGAGAGTGGACAACCTGGAGTGAAGGGAGATGGCACCCCTGGAGATAGTGGAGAGAAAGGCGACAAAGGAGAAGGCATTCCAGGTATTTTAGCATAAATGACTTAACCTCGAGTTCCACAACAGCTCTCTATTTTTATTATATTTCTAAAAAAATTTCTCTCACGCTGACTTTACGATAGTACTTACTGCTTCATGAATCATCCAATTGCGTTAACTATTACTTTCGCGATGCTTTCAGGAATAGCCTACATTGATGAGTTTTTAGCAAGTACTGCTATAATTATTATACTACTTCAACTATTACTTTTGCAATTGTTTTAGGAATAAGTTAACAATTATGTCGCTACTGTTGTCATGCGAATAGTTTCAAAATTTGCTTGCGATAACTCTATTATTACGCTTACGATGCACTTCAGTTTAAATTTAAACGAAAGCTTGTCAATGTTTTGACTACAGGTAATCCAGGTCCAGTGGGTGTGCCTGGTCCAAAAGGAGATCTCGGTTCCCCAGGCTTGAAGGGAGACACAGGAGCTGGAGATAAGGGCGAGCAAGGTCTTCCCGGCTTGGGATCCCAGGGACTAGTTGGGCCCAAGGGTGAGACAGGAAGAGGTGAACCAGGGGTGCCAGGAGAAAAGGGTGCCACGGGATTGAAAGGGGAGACCGGTCCAGCAGGGTTGCTAGGAGATCAGGGAAAACCCGGGGAAGAGGGAAAGGTTGGAGCTAAAGGAGACTCTGGACCACCTGGGCTTCCCGGAGTGCCAACACCTGGTGACAGAGGTGATAAAGGTAAGCTTTAGTCAGTACGTGCCACTCGAAAGCCTCACGGTGATTATTGCGACGACGTTTTTGTTGGAATGTAACACCATACTGTCGTGTTGTAGCAAACGATGACATAATAATTTGGGTGATACATTCCAAGAGATGTTGAACAGCGATCCAAGCCGTGATTAATGTCCTTAAGAGCAAAACGCTTTTAAAGTCAATGACAACAAAGCGTTATTCAGCAAGCAGACATTTTAACTAGAAAGTACACGGGCCCCCGTGCACACGGAGAACCTCTTTGAAGAAGTTCCATCATTATGTGTCAGGGCCATTACCGGGAGACCGTCATACTGTGTTGCTATGGACATTGCACGAAATTGGAGCCATCCATCAGTAGTGTAACCGGCTTTAGGAACGCTCCAGTGTAGTTTATAGAAGAGCGCTATATAAATTCTAAGAACGAGAGAATTAATTACAAACTACATTCACCGCTGCCATACCATCTACCAAATGAGTAGGCCTAACTTAAAGTAATGCAATGCAAATTAGGTAAATAAACGTTCGTCTTGGAGTCAAACTCACCGCTCGAGCCGACATTTGTCAGGCAATCGACCAAAGAGAGCGATCGCTCGATCGCCTCAAATGAGAAGTGAGTTAGTAAGTATGTTCTTTAATCATACGTCTACAAATAAACAGGTACGAACAAAACATCTCTGGATACAATGCAGTATCCTGACTCTCATTATGATTCCGTTTGTTAATTGTAAAATTATGAGGCGAATACTAGATCCGCCAGCGTAAGGTTCAATGGCCAACCTCATTTAGTTGGTTGGTCAATTGCAGCTTAACGACATTGTTTGATAGCATCGATTATTAGCGTCACCCTCCTTCTCTATCCAGGCTTGGGACTGACACTGCTGGAATGCAAACAACGGAGGAGGTAACCTCATTCAGAGCACTTGTACAATCGCTTCTTCAAAAGATTTGCCTCGATTCAATTTTCTAGCGATTCATTAACTATTTAGAAACATTCAAATTCAACATGGCTGCATATCAATCGAGCAACCAGTTACTTAGCTTTATTGTCACAACAACTTAGAAATTGAGGTGTAGCTTTGTTGCTCTGGTAACCGCTTAGGTGAATTAATGCTGTTGCGGAGGGCCTATTAGACCAGTGTTAGGCTTTTCAATATTGTTCCCATGTCAACTAATGTACCTAAGCTTAAGAGAGGAGTTACTATGGTAACAGTTACTATGGTAATTGGTCATAGAAGCAAACACGACTAATGTTGTCACTATGGTTCTCTTTAACCTATACTATACACTGGTCTTCCCTTATCTGTCCTACTGTACTATATCCTGGGGTTCTAACTACAAATCGTACCTTAACCATTTGATCACCCTCCAGAAACGAGCTGTTAGAATTGTTTGTGGCATACACTGGAAAACAAGCATAATTCCAGTATTTATAAATCTATTATCGCTACATAACATAAATAAATTTCAACTCTGCTTTTTTATGTATCGCCCTCACCAGAATTTACTCCCATCTACTTTCCTGAATTATTTTATGACAGGTTCTAATGTACATGATCACGCCACAAGATTCTCTCTTAACTACAGGAGCCACTCAGCACGTATAAAAATTAAACAATTATCGATTAAATGTATTGGTCCACTGCTGTGGAACAATTTGCCCAGTGCTATTACTATATTACTGACAATTAGTTCGTTTAAAAGAGCTCTAAAACACTTGTTAATACAAAGTTAAACTCATGTCTATAGTTTCAGGACTCTATTTTGATTACAGATTACATGGTGCCCATCCATTAACACTTGTTTGCATTTCTTTTCCTCTTTCTTCCTCTTTCTTCTTCTTTCATTCATTCCTTTTCTCATTCTCTCTGAGTTCATTTTGGTTTACTAATTTCTAATATCTAACTTGATTTTTAACATCATCCACTCATAGCTGTTTATTTAATTAAGTTGTTACTTGTTATAGCTGTCTCATAAAACAGTTATTTGCTAAACACACATAACATACCACCATCTACTTATCCGTTGTGTAAAAGGGAATCCATAGATAGGGGGACATGTCCCTGTTTGAATCACCCATTGCTGAGCATCAAACCGAGATGTTAAAACTCTGATGATAAGACTGACTCTGTCATAACATGTTAAAATTGCATTGCCTTCGATTGATTGATGTCTCAATAATAAAAAATGGTTTTAATTTAATTTTGATTTGATGATAATCATCTCATATGCAATATATTGTTTCTTCAGGTGAGCAAGGCCAACCTGGCGAACCGGGACCGAACGGTGCCCCAGGTGTGAGTGAGAAGGGCGAAATAGGAGAGCCAGGTGGTCCCGGCAAGCAGGGAGTAAAGGGGGACATTGGAGATCCGGGTGGCGAAGGAAAAGTTGGACCTCAAGGACTGAAAGGTGGGATTAATCAAGAGAGAGAAAGGGCTGGATGGATGGATGGATTGATGGACGGATGGATGGATGGACGGATGGATGGAAGGATGGACGGATGGATGGATGGATGGATTGATGGACGGATGGATGGATGGATGGATGGATGGAAGGATGGACGGATGGATGGATGAATGAATGGATTGATGGGCCGATGTATGGACAGGCGTGGTTTGAGAAAATTGGCGAATGAATTTTTAAATTAATTATTAAATGATATATACATACAAGCCTGATCTAACTTTAATTAGCATACCCTTTCTACACCTTATCTAGCCTAACCTAACCTTACCTAATCAGACTTAGCGTGACCCTGATCTTACCTAACACTACATTAAATTACATTTCATGCTACTATTATTATTACCTGTTAATCTAATAATTTACACAGTGCATTTCAGAACCTTTGGGTCTAAAAATGTCTCATTGTATGCATAGGAAATCCTGGACCAACCATATTTGTCTATACGAAGCATAGCCAGACAGACAGTATTCCAGGCTGTCCAGTTGGCTACAAGCAGCTCTGGGATGGATACAGTCTACTCCACACTGAGGATGATGGAAGAGCCTACGTCCAGGACCTCGGTATTTCCACGTTGTATTACTCTGCATTGTTTTTTTTCTTTTATTGTTCTGCGTTATGTTGAATTATGTCGCATTATATATTTTATTGCTGTGCGATATGCTTGTCAATTTTTATAAAGCCTATTTAAGAGCAAACATTCAGAGCACTTGAGCATGTCGTCCCCTACAATATACCTGTGTCTCCTTTCCATGCTTCTCTGTGCATTGCCTCCTGCCAGACCTGCCTGCCTTTCTCCCTTCGTTAATTCTGTCCATGACATATACGTAGTAGCGACTGATTCCTACCTCTATTTCTTCATTTTCTTCCTATCTCCTCCTTTTACTCTCTCTCTTTATTTGATTCCTTCATGCATAGGATCGACGAGATCCTGCCTATCTCTCTCTCTATCTTCTCTTTCGCTTTCCTCCCTCCCTGTCATTTTCTTCCCCCTCTGTCTGTCTGTCTGTCTGTCTCTCTCTCTGTCTCTCTCTGCCTCTCTCTTATTTGATTCTTTCGTGCTATAGGATCGACGGGTTCCTGCCTATTGAAGTTCAACCCGATGCCTTTCATGTTCTGTAACATCGGTTACGTCTGCACGTACGCCAGTCGGACAGCGACGAGCTACTGGCTGGCAACAAACGAATCGATTCCAATGATGCCGGTTGGTGACAGTGAAATCCTGAAGTTCATCAGCAGGTGCTCCGTCTGCCAGGCACCTGCTCCGATCATCACGGTCCACAGCCAAACGACGGATCTGCCCAGCTGTCCAGACGGATGGACGCAGCTCTGGGCTGGATACAGCTTCGTCATGGTCAGTGCACTCAGCTGATTCTCATCCCATCTAGGGTACAGTCTGGTCTAATTTATTCTATGGTATTCTAATATATTACTTCAATTTAATTCTAATTAGCAAATTCATTATACTCCGTTCTGATGTCATCTGATCGTTCGTGATCTAATATAACGAAGTCAATCTGTTGTTTTTGATCATATCCAATCCAAATGATCTAATCCTTATTTAATCTTCTGCAATCTTATCCAATTTGATTTGTCAGATATAACATTTTTATTGCATGTTGCGCTAATCTGATGAAATTATAATGGTCTGTTTTGATATATTTATTAAAACGTACTAATTCTACTGATCTACTCTTGATGATGTAATCCAAGAAAATTTATTTGAATTATATAATTAGATGTTATAATCTTAGTTATTCATCGCCATCATCGTACCAGCTTATTTTTATAGTTTTTTATCTTATGGGACCATATATGATTAGCTTACATTGATCTAGATCGTCATCATCATCATCAGCATCATCAGCATCAGCATCATCAACAACAACAACAACAGTTCCTGTCGCCAGCCATGTGTTGGCGATGGGTACAAATACATTATGATTGATTCATTAGGACTAGATCATTGATGATTAGATGATATCCAGTAGATGAACCAGTGTTGCAAGCAACAATAAGAAGCAGTTATGTTTTGTCCTCGGTATAGCACGCAGTGGGTGCAATGGCGGGTGGTCAGCAACTGGCCAGTTCTGGCAGCTGCCTTGAGAACTTCCAGCCAAACGCCTACATCGAGTGCAACAGTCGGGGTCAGTGCCACTTCTTCTACGACAAGTTCAGCTACTGGCTAGTGTCCGTTGTCGGTGATGATCCCTTTCAGCCGAGCGTGGCGGGTCAGACGCTAAAGGCGGGAGACCTGCTCAGTCGAGTGGGACGCTGTAAGGTGTGCGTGTATAACTTACCGTAGGAAGATGCCCGTATGAGAAAACGACTGATTGGTGATAGAACGCCGTACACGTTTCATCATGAAATAGGTTTAATTTCAAATGGATCGTGTTTCCTTATGAACGTAGTTAGTCTGTGCCGCACAGTTACAATAAGTTACTACTTTGTATTAACAACAACCTTCATGATTCAGATCATCTGAAACATATCGCCCTTATTGGGGAATATCTCCTATTGCTTCCAGTCAGGGCTGTGATAGCGATTTCCAAAACTGTCCAGGCTTTACTCCAGCATACCCTCTTGCTAAGCACCGTTTCTAGTATATTTTAGCACTAATTATAGACGTTAGTCTTATTGTATTACGTGATTGAAGGGTGATGCATTTATCTGTTTAAAGCCATTTCTTACTGCAGTAACCAGGACAATTAAGTTTGGTCATTTTCTACACTAGTGAAATGCAGCTACACAAAGTGCAGCAGTTTTCAATGTTGAACTGTTAGCAGGATCTTTTGGAGAACATTATCAATTCACTGCCAGGTTTTACTATAATTGTTTTCTGTACTGTAGATTTATATAATAGCATTCTCAGCGTTCATAGAAGCAATTTGTTTATATCGAATAATTAGGCATTGTTTGTTATACATGAGGCATTATTATCAAAGTTGATAATTGTATCTTAGTTGTTTGTTCTAGAAATAAATTAACTTTGTTTTGTTAACTTTCATTGTTACAGGGCAATAGATATTATGATTTGTCTGCATTAATTTTAGTCATTAGTTGATAACTGTATTGTAGCTGTTAGTTCTTGTAATACATTAACTTTGTTTTCTAAACTTTCATTGTTACTTGTTATTAGAAATAATAACATGTCTGCGTTAATTTTATTGTACAGTTAAACATGCATTTGCCAGGGTTAGGACACTTTCGCCAGCATTGATTTTATTTACCAGAGCATAGGGCCTACTCTCAAGTGAATAGAACTAAAAGACCTTAAAATTATAACTTGTGGTTTAGAGTAGTCAACTGGTTTAACAAATCATTTTCAAATACTTTATCAGATGTTTAATAACCTATTCATTTTCTGGCAAGACACGTTTGCTAGTTAGAATCTGGTCAATTTCACAATAAGAACACTTATAAATCAGCCGAGTAAAGAATACGTGTTCTTAAACTTCTAACTCGAATAAAATAATGCTTCATGACAATACATTAAGATGTTGGTACATAATATCACACTGCTAGTTTTCGAAAGCAGCTTCTTAGATTTAAAATGTTTCTTTGCAATTCTAATCAGGTAGATTCGTTATATCAGATATTACGAACGTGCCTGCTTGCGTGGATTTTAAAGGAGAGAGTAGACCAATCACATATTGATTCCTTATCGTCAACTGAAATGTTGGTGGTCATCGTAAACCATACGACGACTTTTGTTTCTTAGTAAGAAACATATAAACCAAATAGATTGCAAGGCGTATTTTAAATCAACTCACGGAATAAGTCAACGTCTCTGTAAGATAAAATTTCCAGCTAAACATTTGCGAGACCTTTTATAACACTATTTACTGAAACTGACTTTGAGTCTTTAACATTAGTTATCCAGCTTACAAACATAGTGCCCTCACATCGAAACCATAGCTAACAACATGTTTAAATCACTGGACGATACCATAAAATCAAGCAGTTAGCAAGATAACTCTATACAAGAAAACGCATAACTAATAAAGAGTTTGCACCAATGATTGAAATCTCCCGAAGACAAGGTCTTCCTATTAATTTTAGGGTAACAAACATAAAAAAATTCCTCCAACTTCGAACTGCATTCCACCGTGAGCAATCTATCATACCTCGGAGATTTCCAGGGCAGTGATCGATGATAAAAGTGTTCGATCTTTGTCGTCCAAGCTATCAGCGTCATTCCGATAATCTTCAGCTCAATATCGTTGCGTTGTCCTGGCAACAATACTCCATTTGTGGCAACATTCTTTTTTATCAGTGGTCGATGGCGTTGCAACAAGGTCGGCATGCGTTAGAAATAAGGCCACCTGGCGTTGTACGATCTCTTCGGACTAAGGCTGCAATTAATTATCAACAATATCAATTTGCTAACATAGAATTTATCGAAGCAGCAGCCACTTGTGTTGTTAAACTGTTAGTAATAAACGACTATGACAAAGATGCTCTTAGCGAGCGATGATGACTACGTTGTTGCTGCTGATGATTATGATTAGGTCTACTACTAGTTATTAATATTAGTCAATGATGTCGATGAACATGATTTGATGATATCGTTGTTGATGACGATGTGTCTACAAGACGAGGATGATGATAACAAATTAGAATGGATTGAATGAACGGTTTACCTCGTGAACCGGAAGCTTCCAACCGCAACCGGGAAGGGGTAATCCATCTGGACCCACCGGACATGGAGCGTCCAATCCGGGGATTCCCTACAGGTCAGCGCAAAGTCATTACGATCAGGAAAGCAACAAATAAACTGTTAATATTATATTTCATTTATCCTTTCACTGATTAACCATTGTCTGATGCGTATTAATTCATTAAATGAATGATTCACTTGCTCCAAATCCTAAGCTATGTTATAATCGGCTATTTGTTTCTTAAATAGACAAAACAATGGACAAAATAATAAACAAAATAAACCAAAATGATAAAAATAAATGTGATCAAATATATCTTCTTTCTGTGTTACTATTGTGCAGACATGAATGCATTGAAGCTTAGAATATCAAAATAACAATAGAAAATAACAAAATAATTATAACAATAATCAATAGTTTTTCCTCAAAGTGGAGTGACTTGCGCCGCTCATGGCTGCACGTTTCATCCAAATCGCCTGTCATTTTAAGGTCAACCTTTTTGCCTGTGTTCATTTCTCATCCCGGTCCTATTCATGTTATTTTCATTACCTTAATATTGCCCACCTGAGTGTGAATTCGATATGAAGGGTTGAAAATTAACACTTTTTTTGCTAATTTATATATTTTTCAACTTTTTTGTTTATAACGTGTTTTCTGTGTTGTTTCTTATGTACCCGTCGTGTGTCTGCATACGGTAATGAAGAATGTACTTACTTACTGGCATAATCCCTCTGGATCTAAACATTCTAGAAATTAAGAATTACATAATGGTCGAAAAAGTACAGTTCTTATCTGACAATGAACCCCTCTTGCAAAGTTGAGCACAATAGCCTTTTTGCGTCTGACAGGAGAATATACACTATATCAAACATAACCAGAACATGTACATGAAAAAGCGTAGGCCTACTCAAAATCAATCATAGCAGGCGCATATTATGAGCCTCACTCGCTTTGACATTCACCGTCTCTTGCAAAGACGTAAAATAGGTTTTTTTTTAAATTCTAAGAAATTTCGCGTAAGAGTAGGTCTTACGTTGTCTGAAACCTAGTCTGTTCTCATTAGGTTCTGCATTCATGTACTCCTCCTATCACCTACGCTACCTGTTCATTTACCTGTTCACCCTTTTCACCTTTCGGGCCCGTCTTCCCTCGTTTTCCACGCACACCCTGTGTAAGCAAAGAGCAGACAATCATTTTAATATCGAAATAGCTGCATCTGCATGGCGTCTCGTCCTCGTGTCAGTTTGTTACAGGTCGTCGGATCGCTTTCCGAACATACATTCCATGTCGGCAGAGAATCGCTTAGTTTTGGTGCACCATCTAGCTTGTGCAATAGAGAAACGGAATACAGAATTACATACTGATCATTAGCATTAATAAATCTGACACTCAATTGATTGGTTGAACTAGATTTTGAAAATAAACGCCGCAGTCAACGAGTTAAGGAAAGTCATAAGTGTCTTCTTATATACGTTTTCCGTTCTCTGTCCATGTTACTTTGACTGCATGAATATGCATGCCTGTATTTCTTTGATCTTATTCTTTCACACTGTATGCCCTAAATATCGAACAATAACTCTGAATTGACGCTGCTAGTGTTTTTCGGTTACTCTGTAAAGCACGTCTTTTTGGTACCTATAATTGCACACCTCTGTAAAGCGTTAATTGTTTAACGAATTTATTTATTTTATATATTAGCCTACCTGTTTCCCATCTTCGCCGCCGAGTCCAATTGGTCCCTGAAGCAGTAAATATTCTACTTCACAATTTCGTATTTTTATCACATGAATGAAAGTCTAAAACTGTTACTTACAAACAAAGCCTGCGCATAAATGCTGATCAATGAAATACAATGTACTTGAACAAAATTAATATGCAGACAATTACTTCTTCCTTTTTAAAACCTCTATAAACACATTGCAGGGAAGAACATCGTCCGTGAGATCACCTTATTGCCACTTGTTTGATATATAGACATCCTCCTGACATTTTCAGTATGTTTAATATGCCGCAGAAAATGCAGGTCATTGTATAATATTGCGCAGATGGAGGCAGTTTAAAGGGCATTGTCTAGTTCATTCGGAATGCCATATACAGAAGAGCGGCTCTACTCGTCAGCCTATGTTTAAAGCTTGATTCAAGTAGAACGACAAGTTACTCTGTATGTATATATATATAAGATAATGTATTGCATATGCTCGTTTATCTGTGCCATGCAGGTAATAACTAATTGTCTCGCTCTGCTGCCAGAAAGTTGGTCATCAAGCGTTAAATGGTATCCTATCAGTAGGCTCAAATCCGCAATCGTTGTATTACAGACAAAACCTACTACCGAATAAACCGTTGTGCAGCAGCCTCAGAATTGCTAGAAGGTGTACTCACCATTGGTCCCACCGCTCCCTACAAAGAGAAAACAGCTCGAAATAGTAGACCTATACTTGTGGACTCATAAAATATAATCTCCTCATTGCAGTTGCCGATCAAAATGGAAATAACTGGACATAGGCCTACCATGCAATTATTATTAGGCTGAGAACGCCAGAGCTCACGTGTCTCTCAATATTGCCATGGACGACATTATAATGGACTAGCCTACATTTTAGAGACCTCAAAACCGTGTGATCGACCGATCAAAAGAGTCTTTGCATTGGATTTGATGATAAGTGCATTTAAATGTGTGTTAAGTACGAGCTTCATTGCAAAATGTCACAGTTTGATTGTTAATGGACATTTATGATGTTACAATATTCAGATTTATGATAGCCTATTTTTCATGCCCGTGTAAGAAAAGTGAACAGGAAGAGATTAAAATGAATACACGGGACACGTATTTGTCATTGACAAAGATAGAAGAACCAGTCATATGACTGCCTGGATTCATGAGGGGAAGAGAAGCAAGACCACGGTAGAATTGTCCAGAGCTAGACAAACTTCTCGTGCTTAGATATAATGTGTGGACAATGCCAGAGGACAGGCGAAGGATTGAGACCGATGGAAACAATGCATTTTCCGTGTTCAGACCTGCTTCGAAAGGACTAAGTACTAAGTAAAAATATCATGCCTTTCTCCACAAGAATTGACCTACCCTGTAACCTCGTTCGCCTTGATCACCAGTGTTGCCTTTGTCACCTTTGGATCCAGGGTGTCCTTGAGAACCCTATCAGAGGAAGATAGAAACCTTTAGGCAGGAAAACACTCGAGTGTGCATTTTAGCACTAGAAATATAACAGGTTTGCGACACTCTGAACAGGCGATTAATTAATGCGCCTTGTGTGACAGAACTACGTACGTAGTTTTACGATTATTATTGCATTATTGTAATACACAGTAGGGCCTACTGTATTGTATTGTCATTGTTGCCCTATTTAGCCAGAAGTTTCGTACAGTCTCTTTCCTAAACACAAATATATTTACAGCCTCACAACCTTGACAGAAACTGTTTGTTTTCATAGCTATTCTACTTCTTTTCTTTTCAATATTAAATACCACTGCTCAACGTACACATTTAACTACTAAAACTCTTTCTCGCTTCAATCAGTCCAAGATTTATTAACTCTAGCCAAATACAGTTTCATCTTATATTAAACTAAATAATTATTGTTAAGTAACGTTGACGGTTGAAGTAAAACCTTTTGATCATGTATTGTTGTAATTTCTACTCACCTCTTTTCCAGGAATTCCTGATCTTCCAGGTTCTCCAGTTTTGCCTGCTATCCCTGGTGCACCCTACAAATAAGACCATCAGCACTCATTGATTGACGATCGACGAGTGCAATAATTATGTAGCACCTTCTAGAAATATTTCGAAGGTGGTCATCGTCGAAAGTGAACAGAATCCAAGTGGTGATGAGAGACTGCGACAATAATATATTATATACTACATACAATATACACTACAATATATTAGAGTGTTTAATTTTTTTATTATTATAATTAATAATTAGTAAGTAATTAATGTAGCTAAGCTAACATAGTGAAGAAATAAAAATTAATAAATGCAATTAATACAACATATTGGTGTAATTAATATCGTGTGGCACGGTGGCCAATTGGCTAGAGCTGTCGGCCGTAACGCTAAGTGTGCGCTGAGCGAGCGGGTTCAAGCCTCGTCCGAGGCGTCGCTGTGTAGGGACCTTGAGCAAGTCCTTCGCGCACTATTGCTCTGCATTACAACTTCAGCTACGTCGTCGAGGCGTGTGCACTTCTGATCAAACAATTTTGGAAGAAGGGCAATATCAAATTTCAGTCGGAAATAACGTGTGGCCGGGAGCACGCTATTACGCTGGCTTGTCCAGCTATTAGGCCTATACGTAAAGTGGCGTTCTTAACTAACTCTAAATTTATTTAGGACACCTTTCGATAGGCGTCATAAGAGGTTCAGATATGTTTATTAAGAAGTATTTATTTCGTTAGGCAAGATTGCAATAATTATTTTTCATAAACCTATCATGTACTTCATTACATGATATTACCTTGTTGCTACGTTACTTTACATTTGAAGTCTAAGGCAGGCTACTCACAGGAAGTCCCATCGATCCCTGTTCTCCTCTTTCTCCCTTTGTACCCTGAACAAAATTGCAGACATACATTCTATAGACTTAGATTCCAGGTAGGGGTTTCATTTAAATAGCTCAACGATGCGGGTAACTAAATAAATTAGAAACTAATTGAGTTAAAACTAGTTAAGGGACGAATTAATTACCTCGATGGATAATTTAAATTCTACCTAATTAGTAGCCAACATTTTGCTGATACTAATTCTAGTTAGAAGTCCTCTAATTCTCATTTAAATTTTATGATTAGCTTCAGAATTTCCTTGCCCACATCGGACCACTATCTTCCTTTTGATTCAAAGAGCCTTATCAAGTTTCTTTATTTCTGGACTTCTGTTCATATAAGATTGCACAATGGTGAACTGAGTAAAGCTACTCACCGGTTCGCCTTTTTCGCCAGAATAGCCTCTTTCGCCCTATAGAACAATTTTGCAGAAAAGTAACAAATGAAATTGCACGACTCGATCATGCCTTTACCTAATTCTCTACAATCATGCCTTTACGTACCTCATTCTTTACAATCATACCTTTACCTCATTCTCTACAATCATACCTTGACCTCATTCTCCACAATCATGCCCTTACCTCCTTCTCTACATTCCCTCAGTCACTACTCGCATCAAATTCTCAAACCCATGAGCTTTCCACACCTGTACCTCAACACTGGAATGAGCTACCCTGTGAATGTCGCATATTCCTATAGTTCCTCTAACAATACCACCCACTGTCATCTGCTTCATGCTCAGGTACTTATCACCCACACAGGCTTTCCACTCCAATACATGTACTTAACTATACATACATGCATACATTAATTGCAGTATCGTGATTCAATAACTTGAAGCGAAGTAGTTACATCTATTACAGCTCGAGCAATCATCATACCTTGATTCCAGGTGCGCCAGGCTGTCCCATCAGTCCCTAAAATTCATTTCATACTAACTTTCGTTATTGCGTAAATTAATTTTAAAAATTCAGATATACTAAGGAAAATTTTGCTCCTTTGCTGTACGTCATTCGCTCAACGTACCTAGATGTCACAGGCAACTAATTCTACCCGTAACTCCGCAAATACGTTCGAATCGTAATCGTAAGCTCCAAAGTTACAAAGCGCCATTCGACAAGCAAGCGTAGGGCACCCTCTTATTCACGACTACTGTGACGTGTTAGTAGGTCGTCCAAAGATGTCCAAAAAATGTTTAAAATGTACAATAACATGCTGAATACTGAGTGGAAGTCAATTGTGTAGTAGGGACTTATTTTCAAACTCTATATAGATATATAGTGACTAGGTCACTATATATATATATAGTGACCTAGATACCTAGAACCCAGATATATAGTGACTAGGTCAACGTTCTTGGTAGGCTTCGCATGAGTCGTCAGTTGGTTCAGTGTGCCAACTCTGGAGTGAATGCCTCTGTCACCAAGCAGTGTAATTATGATGGGAATAAAAATGACAAATTCATCAATGCATATTGATCCTAGTCAGGACGTTGGGATCCTTCTTTTGCAGGTTTACATGTACCAGTAAGTATCCAAAAGCGTGATATGAGCTCCCGCCCTATCTACATGTAGATACTATAGGCCTACGTTCCTCTACGGGACAAAAGAGAGTTTTGCTCTCAAGAATTCGAAGTGTAGGCCTACCTCATTTAGCAAATTTAGTTATTAGTTATTCTGTTTACTTCTTTCTGTGTAAAAATGGTTTTAGTGAGTGCTCACCATTGGACCAGGAAGACCAGGAGGACCAATAATCTGAATTTAACACAAATCATCAGATATCAAATAGATATCAAATAGATATCATCAAATATCAAATAGATATCATCAGGTATCAAATGATAATTCTTTTTACGGGAGAAAATTTTAACAGTCGTGCAATCAAATAACAGGAAACTATTCCTAATGGTTTTGTCTTTAAGCAGAAAATCAGACGGAGCCATTACTTTAAAAATAATTGATAGCTTACAAATTTAACAGCTGATGATTGAGAAATATCGTGATGATAGAATATCGATTGCAGTAGGCCTAACTAACCATTCGTGGATTAAGGTCTATAGTTAAACACGACTGATGATGTCAGACAACCAGAGGCGGTATAAATGCAAGAACAAACAATGATGTAGTGTGAAATGACACATTTCATAGGGTGGTCAAACATGAAAATTCAAATTTTTAAGAAAAATTCAATTTAAGGCTGCGAGAAACATATTAGTAAAAATAATGACATTTAAAGACAATAATATAGAATTTAAAGTATGTTGTTCCTTGTGTTATCTTCTGAATTACCTGGTGATCATTGAAACAAAATGAGCAATTCAACTCCGAAACCTAAGCACTGGGGCGGATAAACATAGGGCTTGTATGGTAGATTGCTATATCCCATCCGTTGGATGGCGCACGGTATGTTTGATCTTACCCCTTCTCCACTTGCGCCTTCCAGTGTTCCTGGTTCTCCCTACAACGCACGAAGCACTGGTTGCAAACAGCAAAACTAAATCATCGAAAACATTCGTCAAAACGAAGCTTCACTTGACTAACTAAATAGCAGATGAGGTTTGAATACCATAATAATTGGTCGATTGATTCATTTATCAATACATATTGATATCCAATATTATAGATTTGATTAATATAATTTATCTTAATTCTGCCTAATCCAGTGTGAGCTTGTCTGTCTGTCTGGCTGTATGCATGTATGACTATGTATGTATGTCTGTCTGTTTGTCTGTATGTATGTATATATGTATGTACGCATGCATGTATGTATGTATGTATGCATGTACGTATGTATGTACGTATGTACGTATGTATGTATGTATGTATGTATGCATGTACGTATGTATGTACGTATGTATGTACGTATGTATGTACGTATGTATGCATGTGTGTGTGTATGTATGTATGTATTTATGTACGTATATATGTATGTATGTATGTATGTATGTACGCATGCATGTATGTATGCATGTATGTATGTATGTATGTATGTATGTATGTACGTATCTATGTATGTATGTATGTATGTATGCATGTATGTATGTGTGCATGTATGTATGTATGTATGTATGTATGCATGTATGTATGTATGTATGCATGTATGTACGTATCTATGTCTGTATGTATGTATGTATGTATGTATGTATGTATGTATGTATGTATGTATGTGTGCATGTATGTATGTATGTATGTATGTATGTAAGTATGTTTGTATGTATGTATGTATGTATGTGTGCATGTAAGAAACATACATATATATACACACGCCGTTATCTTGAACGCACAAGGCATGTCATCCAATCAGTTATAGCTTCCGATGAGACCGCAGCCAAAAGAACTCCGTTGGAGAGCTCGATCAAAATCACGTTTGGTTACGGAGTGTCAGAATGCAATGGCTGAGGGTTATATAAAATATAATTACAATTGAATTCTGCAGAGCAAAGCCTAGTTAAATATGAACGACAATATGTTTTGTTCAACCTAGTCTAACTCTAATGGGAAGCAAGTGAAGCAGTGAGACGCTGCGCTGCTAACAGATCAATCGTAAGTTATGTTTGAAGCAAGGAACATGGCAGACATACCGGTGGTCCAGGCAGCCCAGGTGGACCCAGCCATCCATCCTGTCCCGGAAGTCCAATGTCTCCTCTCTCGCCTTTCGGACCCTAAACACATTCATTCATTTAGTACTATTTGCCACTGATTTAGTTAGTAATACAATTTTAATACACCATAAATGTCCGTCTATTTGTCTGCCTGTCTTTCTGTCTGTTTGTCTGTCTGTCTGTCCATTTGTCTGTCCATTTGGCCTACCTGTATTCCTCTGTCTCCTGGGAATCCTCTGGATCCTGCAGGGCCCATCGGTCCAATGTCTCCCTGAAAAACACACAGATTAAAATGGCTTAACCAAAACAGATTCATCCATTAAGCAACATCTGAGTTCTAATTTTCTATTGAAATATTTTCACATCTATTCCTGTCATGGACGTATGAAACACCTCTCAAAATAACTATAGTAACAATGGTAATAATAATAATAATAATAATAATAATAATAATAATAATAATAATAATACGATCAAGATATACCATGCTACTTATCTCATTTTCTCCAGCAAGAATCTCGCATTGATTATCAGAGTTAACTTATTTCCTTTACCTCATTTGACATCACCAACAGGACAATCCTAATGTCTTCTAAAGGATAGTTGTTCAACTAGTGAAGAGCTGACCACTTTCTATGTACATTTGAGATGGATGGATGACTTTCCTAATATCAAGTTCAGTAATTCACAGTTGACGTGAGTGACACAATTTGCTATTTCCATTGTTCGGTCATGGTTATAGTAAATTGACATCCATTTCCCTGACCATTATTTCAGCCCAATACCACCCATGGGACAACTCAGTTCCATCCATCCAGTAAATTAAATTTTTATACCTTGCTTCTACCCAACGTGTCCTTACCTTTGGTCCAGCCACTCCAGGCCAGCCTTTCTCTCCAGGCAGTCCAGGAAGTCCAGCCCGTGTATCGCCAGGTGGACCAGGCTCTCCTGGAGGCCCCACAGGTCCAAGTTGACCGGAAGGTCCGTTCGATCCGGGCAGTCCGTCTGAGCCTCTGAGGCCGGGTAAACCCTGTGCCCCTGGAGGGCCGTCAGGACCCGGAACACCTCGGTCACCTCGTTCACCCTGCGAGTGACAGAAAAGAGCATAAAAATATATAGGTGATTTAATAGAGTCATCATATCTCTGAACACGATTTATAGGCATTGAAGGGCGCTTTTAATATAATCTCAAACAACAAAAGCTAATCTAGAGCGCCGTTGCCAGACAGTCAAATGCCTCCAGGCAACAATAGAATACGCTGTCTACGCTGATTTATGTTGTTGGTTGGTTGGCTGGTTGCAGTTTAACGACACTGTGTGATAGCATAGATCATTAGCGTCGCCCTCCTTCTTTATCCAGGCTTGGGACTGGTGCAAACAGAGCGCAAACAGTGGAGGAATTTGAATGTTGTTGTGCAGCGCTGGATTCTGAGGCACTCCTAAGGCTGGTCCAAAGCTGTTGAATTCACTGTAGGCCAGTTCTGAATGTAAGCCTACTCATGCTGAGCTAAACTTAAAACGCCCGTGTCTCAGATTACCTCCATTATTGATGAAACTGAGGTCTGGCACCGTTTGCGAGGTGCTGTAAGGTTGAGGGACGCTAATTTCCGTTAGTGGGGCCAACAACGGAGGAGTAAAGGCTCTGCAGTTCGGACGAATGGGATATCCGAGTCACTAGGGACAGAGGTGCGTGGCGGCTTTGTCAAGTAGAAGTTAGCGGGAAGCCAACGCAGATAGGAGGGTGCCCAACTGCTTAATCACCGCCACACCAAGGATGAGATTCTGTATGAGATGCGTTGTGGGAATAGAAGTCAAGGCAAATACTTCCCGTACTCAGTGAACTAACAACAAAATGAACTTACGCTAAATGACTAATGTCATACGCTAAGTCTATGACATCGCACTGTTCCATTACATCACATGATTACAGTCACGTGTTCAGTCACAGTCACGTGTTCAGTCACAGTCACGTGTTCAGTCGTGGTGGATTCTGCTTTAATTAATAACATTTATTTACTTATTTATTCGTCGCACTTAGTATGTGCAAATGTGAAAGTTCGATCAACTGGCCGAAACCTGCAATCGTTACATTGCAGATTAAGCGCGCCACCGAATAAACATTCTTAAAATCGTAACCTGGCACAATTTATTGAACCCAAGTGTTGCTTAATTTTTCGTTGAATACTTGGGCTAGCTTTCTCACTCAGATAGTTGTTTTGAAGAAAATTACAGATCATGGCAGCAAAACAATTTATCATAATACTAGTTACTCAGCGGACCAGACTCTCTCAAATGACCCAGAAATGAAGGACTGCTTTAGGCTCAGTGACATTTTCCATGAAGTCGTACAAAGCACGACAGCTGTTGGTGGGCGAACCGCTGCATAGGTCTATATATATGTAGTATATATATATGTATATATATATGTAAGACGAAAAGAATTCATCGGCCAAACCTACCTTTAGCATAATAATCTCGTGAATGGATCCCTGGAAACAAGAAAAACGAATAATATGATAGCCCAGCACCGAATTCACGTGAAAATTCTTCAATTATCATAATTTACACGGTGGGTGGGTGGGTTTTGGGTGGATGGAAGGATGGATGGATGGAAGGATGGATGGATGGATGGATGCATGGATGGATGCATGGATGCATGGATGGATGCATGGATGCATGCATGCATGCATGCATGCATGTATGGATGGATGAAGAACGAGTCTATGGCTTAGGCTAATGTACAGTGGATATCTAAATAAAAATATATACCTGGTTTCCATGGAGACCATATTGGTCTCGACCCGTCTTATTTAGGATAAGTTACTCGCGTAATAAATCTACGAATATAAGTAGAAACAGAAATGAATGAATGAAGGTAAAAAGAAAGGTAGGAGTTAATTACGGTAGAAAGGAAGGAAGGAGTAAAGGAAGGAATTAATAAAGGTAGAAAGGAAGGAAAGACGAAAGAAGGAAGAAGGAAGAAGGAACAGGGAAGTAAGAAGGAAGGAAGGAAGGAAGGAAAGGATGAAGTAGAGAAGGAAGAACGAATAAGAAAGGAAGGAAGAAGGAAGGAAGAAGGAAGGAAGAAGGAAGGAAGAAGGGAGGATGGACAGAAGTAAAAAAGATAAAAAGGAAGGCGGAAAGGAAGGAATAGTGACAGGAAGAAGGAAGAAGGAAGAACAGAAATAAAGAAGGATGGCAAGAAGGAAAGAATGATGAAAGAAAGGACAGGAGTAAGGAAGAAGGAAGTAAGGTGGGAAGCAAGGTAGATAGGAATGAAGGAAGGAGGAATAAACGGGTGCGCTAAGTAAACAAACAGAAGACGTGTGTAACGAGCCTTCATGACGATCTGAGCGTAACCGAACGATTCGTCGTTCAACATGACCGCTTTCTTCGATGACTGCAACAGAAAATATGCGCACCTCATGAACCCATCTTCAGTTTATAGCAGATCACCTGCTGCTGAATTCATAATCTAATTCACCGACCTCTATAATTGACCTGAATCGTTTCAGCGGCGCAATAGAAGTAGGAACGAATTGGAGGAGACTTTTGCTAGTAACAGGGACGTATATCTTCCCTCTGAGTCTTGAAGGCAAACCGCAGGTCCCTAGCGTCAGAAAGGCAAGATATTTCACCTAAGACTCAATAAATATCCCCTACCGGACCCTTTTATCTGCACGCCACTGGCGAGTTCCTTTCAAAGAGCTGGTACAGCAAAGACTAAAGGCGTTGGAAAGTCCAGTTTTCGGTCGTAAGCCTAAGTGGAAATTAGTAGATGTGAGTGCAAGCGGTGAGGGAGTTAGTGTAACAGCCGAGAACTGAGGGCGGCCTAATCGGCGGAGAACTTTCGTGAGTCCGCTTGTGCAGCATAGACTAAGGAGCGGTTACAGAATTTCAGAGGTAAACAGATAAGAGGTCGAGACGACAGATATATATATATATATATATATATATATATATATATATATATATATATATATATGAAGATACGCAAGTTGAACGGGACATCATGCAAGATAAGGTTACGGTGATTGGTAGTTAAGTATGCTGAAATAGATCAAGTAGGCCTATCATAATAGTCGAAACTTTGGCATAAGTTCAGACTTAATATACGATTATTAAACGGACGATTTCTAAAGCGCCGTAACGTAGCCATTCCGCTACAAGGGCTTTTACGATGTAGGCCTATAGAACTGATAAAACTGAATACCAGAGACATTAAATTTTCTCAAATTGTTTAGATAGTTAAATATAGTATCTATTAATTGATCTCAATGAAAATCTCTCAGATTTTGTCACGGTAACGACGGTCGCTGTCAACTTGTAAGATAAGGAGCCTTTTACTGCGTTACGTTACATTGTGAGCAATGATTTCTATAGCTCCGATTTCTATCAGGGCGCAAAACATCGTTACTCTAAATGATTGTCATGTTGAATGCCATGTTGAAAATAGTTGGTATGCATTGACGTGCAATGCTGGCTGATCAGTAGTAGCGAGTGGTCACTCCATGAATGGTCAATTAATAGTCAGTATCTGGTCAATTTTAGCCAGTATCTGGTAAATTACAGGTCAGTTACTTCACCTTAAAAGCAGAGTTTGAGCCTTCGGCGAGAAGCTCCAGAGTTCCTGGTTCGCCTTTATCTCCCTGAAACAATACGTCACGAGTTTCAATACCGCAGGGCGCCTTTTTATATTACAAAAAGCGTATCCTCAGCCGTGTTATTGCAGAATTCGCGCTCTATATCGAGCCGTGATCTAATAGAGTCCGATGTACATAATTATATGTATGCACGAAACCTACCTATAATCTTTTTATACATATATTCTAAACTGTCGCCGTATATCAGTCAATGAAAGAGTGACCACGCAAGGCAGGATCTTGATCCGTTGGAGTTTTCCTTCCCTGTTGTTCATTGGTGACATTCATTTTATATTATATGACTGAATTTCATTTTGTTTGTTTGGTGGACTGTGGGACCAATAACACACAGGGAAATGGTTATGGTATATAATATCGATCTGCATTCATGCGTATATTCAATCGCAAGTAGGCCTATAGCGTTGTGCTGTGATGAGATAATGATTTACTTTATACTGGATGTGGCTAAGCCTTTATACCAGGATATATATCTGCTAATATAATTATAAGAGTGTCTCTCTAGACCTATATTTAATTTAAAATACTCACTGGAAGTCCTCTCAGGCCATCGAGTCCGATTGGACCCTAAAGACAATAGAAACACCAAAGACAATATATAAAACGCTGCACAAGCGAAGCATTGTTTCTCAATTATCTGCAGCAGCATGTCAACATCAGCAGAAGTTGCTCCGGTTAACCAGATTAACCAAGATGCTATGGTTAATCAATCTAAATACTTTTGCAAAACTTCTAAAGTTACCATTTCAAATTCGATCACATTATAGGCATGATAAAATTTCCGAGTAAGATAGCTTTTCCAGAAGGCTTCCAATGTTAGGTTCCATCATGGCGACAATTGATATGATTATTAGCATCATTTTCAAATCTCATAGCATCTTATAATATATATTTCGGATTTACCAATTGCTGGCATTTTAAGGCGGCAAACCCTTGTAACAACGTCAAACGAATAACGATTATGTAGACTACGAAACAACCATTGATTAATTAATGCATTATGCATTGTGGTCATATTGGACGATTCACCTATAGGAATTCACCCCGACTCTCGTTTGTACTTATTAATTACCCAAATCGAATAAGATAATAGGACATTAGAGTGGCAGCAATTAACGACAGATGAATAACCTAGGGATGAAACATCCGAAGGTGAGAGCCTCTGGAGACGGGAGCCATGATTTCCATGTGGTTGTGTAGGCCTACTTGGCTTCCTTTCCTACTCTGCCAATAAAATTCGCTTGTTTTAGAAATGCAATCCTCCTTCGGGTGTCTTTTCTCTCAATCAGCTGAACGTGATGAATCATTCATCCTCACCAGAGAAAATATTGCACAAAGCAATATCGATTAGATTTATTTGAATGTTGATCAAGCAAATAATCAGCAACAATATGGCGCCACATAATTTTAGAAATGTTTCACTGCATCCAAGAATGTCAGGAAGAGAAGCCTAAGTCTCTACAAACCGGGAATCCTGGGTAGCCTCTGCCTCCTTTCGGGCCCTGAAAACAATAACTCAACCATTTATCGAAAGCTGTGGTATATCCAGGAGCTCAGTAGTCTAGTGGTTAGAATGCTGTAGGCCTACTAACAACTAACAGGTCTGAGGTTCAAATCCCCATCAAGATATGTCCAGTAGTCCAGCGATCACTTACTGGGTGAGGTTCAAATCACCTGCAGCGCAGGATAGTATTCCACGATTTATATTTCATTAGTAATAATTAGTTAACAACCTTGGGTGCGAGAGTTGGCTTATGGCTTTGTCTCATTGGCTAGAGCCATAACTAAAGAAACGTTGAAGTTATGAACATACATTCATAGTACATGTAATACTATACTTAGATATCTGCATTGGCATAGTGATTAACAAAGGATTTGATTCATACGTACATGTACGTCATAGCTGATAATTTATAACGCTTAAGCCATTGAACTCTTTACCGACAGCGCTGTTTAATGCCAGTCTTTATTTCCCAGACTTTATCATTATTCAGCAAGGCTGTTCCATTGTTTTTCTCGGTCATACCTAAATCTAAAACTGTTCTTGGTGAAAGGGTTTTTCGGTTGCTGGACCTGAATTTATAGTTGTGTCTGTTCTTCCCGATTTGTCTCAGGTTGGTCTTTTCTTCAAAACTTCATACTTACCTTTCTCATTTTGCTTATTCTCCACATGACACTCTCGGACTCATTTACCGAAAATTGGCCTGATGGTGTGGCGAGTCATCAGTTTATACCTCGTGCTTTAGACACCGGCGCGTTAGAAGTTAGTGGTGAATAAAGGACAATATTTTATCTAACGAAAGCATGTCGACTTTTGAAACACCTAGCTGCCTCTTGTGGTTCGCTTTCTGGTTTTGATAAGGCGTTACTTGACGTCCTTTCTATCAATATTATTAAGTCCGCAATATGACGATTTATTATAAGCGCCGCTATCTAAAACCAAGGCCTTATTATGTGACACTGGACAGCGAGTGATTGTCCTTTTAGCAAGCTAACCGTCGCAAAGGATGTTCTAACCCGCAGGATACAGCTCGAGTGTTCAAACCATTCGGCTACCGCGCCCGAAATGAGACGACTTGTCAATGTAAAATTAATTTATTAGACTGTATGAAAAGAGTTTTACCAAAGACATAGCATAAAAAAGGTTTTACCAAAGACATAATAACATAATGATGACTGCTGCTGATGTTGAGTTGAGATTGCAGCAGCTATTATTACCTTAGATGATGATGATGAGGACGGCGACGACGATGATGATGATAATGACGATGATGATAACTTCAATGATGACGACGACGATGATGATAACGATGTTGTTGACGGCGACAAAGAAGAGGACAAAGAAGAGTAGAATAAAGTGATGAGAACGGAGACCAGGCTGACCTTGACGACGACGACGATGATAATAATAATACTGAAGGTGATGATGGTGGTCAGATACAATGCACAGTACCAGTAGGCCTATATGAACAGCAGAAACTATTAGCTAGAACAGGCAACCGAATTGTAGTACCCATCGCAGTGGTTGCATTAATTGAATTCGATGATCTATGTGCCTAATGAACGCATGTAATGTGCATTCGGTATGAGGCGCGATGAATGGTATGCCAATGTACTTCCGGAGCAGTAAGAATCCTAGGTCTCACCGGTGGTCCAGGTGGTCCTTGTTGTCGGGCTCCGAGTTCTGTGATGTAGTTTGGAATATCACCGCTCTCCCCCTAGATCGAAGAGAATGTCCGAATGAGTTTGTTTTCAGAGATCAGGCAGAAAATAGTGAATGATTGTTATCAAGAAACGAATCCTTCTGGCATCTGTTACCATTCTATACTTTCATCGAAACCTTAGCTGCTTCTTCTTCTGATACTTCTGTATCCTATACCGCATCCAGGGTGCGATCTGTATGGTAGGTGGGGAAGATCACCCAACTGTTCTGACAATTCTACACGGGCTGCATTACCCGAATTCTTTCCTCTGTTACCTGCTCGTCTTAACTGCAAGCTTCTGTTTGGAGTCATCTTTTAAGAATTAATTCGGAGGATTTAAATGGCGTCCCTCATAGATACCTACTAGCCCAGCTCCAGTGATAATAGGCAGCAGGCCTTACAGATGCCTGTAATTTAATCAGGGCCCCTAGTTAAGAAAACCTGCAAATATGAAGGAAGGCCATCAGCCCATTCCACTGAAAATGCAGAGCGTTCCATCTTAGAAGTACATGCAAAAGGAGCGAGAAGTTCGTCTCAAGATTTAAAACTAATGTTAGTGAACATTATCAATCACATTTTAGATACTTTATTTAGTGGGCATTTTGCCTAGAGTTTTATCGTGGATAGTTCACTCAAAAGACAGTTCAATTGTGCGTTAAGCCCCAAATTAGCCTTTGATAGTGAGCCGACTCATTTAAAGTCAGATTTTAAATTACACGAATGCTTATGATCTCAAAAACATTGATGACAGTTGTTGCAGTTTAACGATACTGTCTGATAACAAAGATCATTAGCGTCGCACTCCTCTGTAATCCAGCCTTGGAACTGGCACTGTCATAGTGCGAAGAGAGGCGGAGTTTCAAAAACATTGAAAGGGATATAGTCGTTATAAAGTTTATTCATATCTATTTAATGCATTTATTTGTTGATCTTCATTCGTCTTAATGTATCGTATCGATTTACTAATAAAATTGAATTGAATTGAATATCGTATTGTTTAATTCCAACCTTTTGTCCTTTCGATCCAGACTTTCCATTTGTACCAGGCAATCCAGGAACTCCAGGTGGACCTAAGAATAGCATCAACCCATTGACAACCGATTGTAAAATTCATTCATTCATTCACTATTTATTTATTCAGCAAAGTTTGACTAGCGATCTGCAGA
Source organism: Bimastos eiseni (assembly GCA_959347315.1). NCBI lineage: Eukaryota > Metazoa > Annelida > Clitellata > Crassiclitellata > Lumbricidae > Bimastos > Bimastos eiseni. The sequence goes on along the minus strand of OY365814.1, from coordinate 18,400,670 downwards.
AATAAAGAGGATATCGTTCACCCTAATTTGTTTCTGCCCAGAGGTGATTCATCCTGATCAGAGTGTTTCACACTGGGTAACCCATAAGAGTAACACTGATGTGTACTGAGCCCAGTTGAGTAGAGACCATGCATGAGACTCACGAGTGTGGAACCCAAGCGAATAGAACCCAAATGAGTGGAACCCAAGTGAATGGAACCCAAGTGAATGGAACCCAAGTGAATGGAACCCAAGTGAATAGAAACCAAGTGAATGGAATCTAAGTGAATGGAACCCAAATCCGTAGAACCCAAGTGAATGGAACCCAAGTGAATAGCACCCAAGTGAATGGAATCTAAGTGAATGGAATCCAAGTCAGTAGAACCCAAGTGAATGGAACCCAAGTCAGTAGAACATAGCGAGTGGAACCCAGGTGTGTTGAGCTCAGTTGAATGAAACCCAGGAGCACGGTCCCATGCATGCGTGGAACCCATGCAGACGTGTGGAATACTCACACATCAGGTAGCCAGAATGCGGGAGATGGAAGCCAGTCAGCTGAAAAAGGCAGCTGCATGATTTCGAGATGATGGGGTCGCCATCCTCTGAAGTCTTAACAGCCTACACTTAATCAAGCAAGAGTTACATCTACGTGCATCTGTTAAACCTCGCGGATGCTGAGGCAATGAGAGAGACGTACAAAACGTTCGCAACTAGTCTTGAATGAGTTATGTCTGCTAGAAGCAGACGAGTGTTGCTAGCAAGCAGACACAGCAAGCAGATTGCGGTGTCCAAATTCCGATAAATTACGAAGTGCGATTCTCTTTTCTTCACAATATTTACTTTCAGAATTACATAAAGTCAACTTCGATACAATGATAGTTTGTGGCAACCATCCCACTTACAAGTAGAATACGATTCGACTTTTCTAGTTCTAGCTGGTTGGGGATAAAAACCGTGATAACTCATGGGTCGTCACTTGTTTTGTTGTGGTATTAATCCTATTACGGACAATTTTTGATCCCCAGCTCTGATTTTACAGCTAAAACGCTGGGGGTATCTTCTATCACTATCACTGAGGTTATCTATCACAGGCCTAATGTAGAGGTCTAACGCCTATTGTTTCGCCCAGGGCCGTGTCGAGGGGGCCAGCGGGGCCTAGGCCCAAGGTGCAAATGTGGAAAGGGCGCAAATTCCAGGATGGAATAACTTATTATTCCATAAAATGCACTATTTTCAAAATGTGGTGGCGCCAGATTGATGCTACGCACAGGGCGCAATTAGCTAAGCACAGGGCGCAATTCTAGCTCGGTACGGCCTTGGTTTCGCCAAAGCGTGATGGGTAGATATCAACAGTTTAACGACATCCCAAGGCATCAAAGGCCGTTGACGTCGATAGGAAAAAACTAGATGTTCAGTTCTCGCTGTTCTGGGCGGTACACGTTTAGACTCAAATATTATCATCAAAGGATCCCACACCGTGTTAACAGTCAAAACAATCGAAAGGGCCGTAAGTTATTCACAGTCATAAGCAGACGAAACTACTATGCGGCGGATGAGTCTATTTATAAATACTCCAACACGCGCACACATACATGTATACATGTACACACATAATTAGGCAATGCATACTTTTATGTACATATATTATTATTACTGTAAATACAGCATATAGCATATACTTATAATAATATACATACACACATATATATACAAATAGTAGTATTACTATGTATATATGCAGTATATAGCAATAATATATATGTATATATATGTATATATATTACATACATATTATGTATAAGGTCTGCCGACAGTTTGAGTTGGCGTGTTCGTGATTGAATGTACGACAGCTGCACTCAGTTTCTCAATCTTTCCCTTCGACGCCAGAGTCGGATAGGCACAGGCAATGTGTCGTTTCGTGGCTGGCTCCTACGAGCCAGGTTTTTACGGGCGCTGGGTCGCGGTTCGGTGTGGGTTTAATGGGGAGTAGGTCTCTGGAGGGGATGATCAATGAAGAGTTCGAGATGGGTAGCAGAAAATTTGTTTTGGGGTAGTCTCTGGAAAGAAAGTTGACTCTACCCGCTACAGTCTTCAATACAGGGCCTTCAAGAGGATTGGGGGATGCGCTAAATAAATGTTGAAGCAACAAAGTGATTGTTTAGGGTAGCTAAGCGGTGTTTTGTAAAGCGTGTCTGCCATTCAGCTTTTGTCTCTGGCCTTAGATTACATTATCTTTTCATGTCGTTCTTCACGTCTTATCTTCTGTTACCTTAACTAATATCGTCTTACCTGGTCTCCCTAGATAACTCGCCTTGGCTTACTCTACCTTGGCCTGCTTTGCCTTGCCTTCTTTTACCCTAAAATGTCTCACATATTGTGATATCTTACCTTGCCTCGTTTAGCATTATCTGAAGACGCCGTATGCTTGAAAGAGACGTAAGTTGTATTCGCAGTTACAAGCCATTTAACTTAACTATTGATTGAATAAATAAATAAATGAATTCGATAAATATATATTTGCCTTAACTTACATTATTTTATCCTAATCATGTAAATTTCCTTACTGCACTGTAAACTTTGCTCTAATCAGCCTATGGTTGAGAGAATATAACAGTGTACATATCTTTTGCTTCAGAATGAAACATTTTTATGTTCTCAATTTTTCAGGCATACATTCGTGTTTCATTTCATGGATTTCAAGAGGTTCTGGTAGCATCGAAGACTCGACATTCTTTGCAGCAATTTTTGGGCATTGCATCTGCAAAGATTCCTGCATTTCTGTTGCGGGTTGAGCAAGTGCTAGAATCTCAAAGCAGCCGCTGTAGTTCAAACGTATACGTAGCTGCTGATGCAGAGAAAACTGACATGGAATAATCAGCTCTGGAGCAACAACGACAGGTGTTACTGTCCAGGTAGCAGGCCCATTATCGATGAAACACTAGAAACGCTGGCCCAGCAATTGCTTCTCTTCGCTGAAAGACCTTATTATACCATGAAAAATCCCTACACTCTATTTACCTTTGCAGTTAGTAAGGTATTGATATATAAAGCGTCTGACGTCTCAACGCATCAATAAATTATCAGACTAAGTGAACTGCAAAGTTCTAACTTATTTACATTTTTGGTGATTTAGTTAGAGCCGGAATGCATACGAACCAGCAAAAACAATCACTTGGTAGTTACTGCACTTACCGAACTTAATCCAATTGGCAAATCTTTTAACTTGTAGGCCTACTTGACTCGAAGTATGTCCATCCATGTGTTTAGTTAACAATGACCGAAAATGATCAAAACAGTCGGGTATTTAGAATTGTATAAGTTTTCAAGTGTAATGTAAGTATTTAGGACACGAATGTAAGCGAGCAAGTTGCAGTGAGAAGGTTAAGTTCAGAAGACATTTTCAATTGAAGTTGGATGTAATAAAGGAATTCCTTTGGGACGGTCCAGGATTTATTTTCATCTCTCAGATATGACGATTTCACTTCTATAAATTAACTCGAGGTTTTACATCGATTTCCTTAAGCAATTTCTCCTCTCATTTTCTGAAGTGCTTTTTCGATGCCATTCCGATGTTCTAACTTTCTGCAGTGGGTTATATTACGTCATCTCTTGATGCCTTGCACGTAATACATTGGCGCCATAGAAATCCTAACTATACAATTGCCATAGAAATCCTAACTATACAATTGCCATAGAAATCCTAACTATACAATTGCCATAGAAATCCTAACTATACAATTGCCATAGAAATCCTAACTATACAATTGCCATAGAAATCCTAACTATACAATTGCCATAGAAATCCTAACTATACAATTGCCATAGAAATCCTAACTATACAATTGCCATAGAAATCCTAACTATACAATTGCCATAGAAATCCTAACTATACAATTGCCATAGAAATCCTAACTATACAATTGCCATAGAAATCCTAACTATACAATTGCCCAAACCACAACGAATACCAAAATCGGTAACAAATTGATAGAAGGCGATTATATATCTATTCACAATGTTAGTGCATATTTAGTTAAGAAAACTGGTATAGTATTTGAGGCAGAAATCGTTCATTTACAGTATAGTCCAGAAAGCAGATAATGAAGGTTAGGCAGCCTAAGGTAAGATCGTAAATAGTTAGGATGAAGTAAGTAAAACTAAGGAAATCTATTGACATACAATGTAATGAAAATTTAGACCGGATAAAGTAAGGTAGGTAATGTATTGTGGGTAAAGTAATGTGAGGTTAGGTTGGGTAAGTCAATATAATGCAATAAAGTTAGCGCTAGGATGACATAAGAGAATCTCTCATTTATTGAAATGGATGTTTCTACATTTGCGGTGTCCTGCAGCAAGACAAGAATAGTCACACTCTTGCATCTGCGCACTTAATGTCAGAGGAAAGGAAAGTGTTTTGGGGACTCATAGAAGAGTCTGCTTGTATCAGACATGAACGGTCAAATGCAGAAGACAGCAAAACGTCAAAACAAACAGTCTGATAATGTATACGCCAAACTCTGTAAAACTCGTTAGGCTTCAGTGCACGCAAACACATGTGGCTTGAGTTAAGATGCCAGTCTCACCAACTATGGCCAGATTAATCCATGTAACATTGCCGTTCAAATTCTCGTCCTTACGTCAATTTATATTACTCTGAGCATGGTATCAATACAATACAATGTTCAACAGCACAGCGCAACATAGAAATACAGGAAATAAGGCTGCGTACAATACGAAGCAGACGACAACAATGTGCCAATACCCAATTACATTGGTAATTTAATTAACTTATTAAATTGGGCGTCTTTTATCAATTTCATTGCTGACACTTAATACTTATATATACTTACCTTGCTGTTGCTATTGACCACTTGGGCGACTACATGTATGAGCCAATTCGATTGCTATCAACTGATTAGCACGAGTTCATCAGATCATTTTTGGTATTTTATGCAGAAAACTTTGATTGATTATGGCCTTTATATAGGACCTATATATCAACAAAGGTGATTTCAGCCTACATTAATAATATTATTGGCAAGTCAATCAAAAGTGTCACTCTGACCTGGCGGACACGAGCAATCGTAGCTAACGTCCCTGCGCATTCTCGATTTGGTCTGTAGGTGAGATGCGAGTTTCTGAAAATTACGAAGACCAATAAATATAAAATTGTCATAGAATATGTTGAATTATCTTTATAACCTGAACCTGATTAAAATAATTTATTTATATTGTGTCGCTATCACGATGCGCAATCGATAATAGCTACCGGTACATACTGCAGTCGTCTCTGATTTATCTTAAAATAGCAATTTCCGCTTGAAGTCAAGCATAGTTCATGTGATGTGCTAGAATATATTTATTTTCATAAGTTCTTCTAAATTTAAAGTTGCAAATAGTTTAGACGATAATTACTAATAAATATATTATCTATTTCCAACTTTAATGCATGTTATTGAGAAAGAAGACAGCTAAGGAAGTTTTAAAGGGATCATCTTAAAAGTCGCATATAATAAAACATGTAAAGCTCTAGATGTGATTCAGATAACTGTGCTTTAGTTCATTGAACAGGTTAAGCTATGTTAAAGTTCAGGCAAATTAATCCACACATATCCATACATATGTACATACATTCATGCATGCATACCTACATTCATACATAGGCTCACATTCATACACACATGCATACACACATACATTTAAGCATACATGTATGCATATATGAATATATACATCAAAAAGCCTTCTAGTTAGAATGCTGCAAACTAACCCTTTCAACTAGATCATCGACAATATCTTGGATCTGAACGCTGAGACGTCCCTCGAGTAAGTCCACACGGTTCTGTAACCTCGTGACTTGGTACGAAGACGTAATGGACAGCCATAATGGCATAGCAACCGCTGCTAGGCAAACAGCAAGAGTAACGAAGCGTGTCCGTGTCGACGATGAACTGACATCACTCGCATTGTCCTTCGACTGCTGATGCAGGTCACTAGGAACTAGATGATGCGGACGGTGATCGAGCTCAGAGTCTTTCGCCATATCCATCGGATTCTAATCCTTCACGCTTTTCGTTAGTTATCCAAATGAGTGCTATATGCGAACGGGTGTACAAGAACTGCTTCTGCCTGAAGCTGTTCCAAAACTACGATCCAATACACTATTCTTGTTTTAATTCATACTAAATTACGATGTCGATTTTTAGTAATCCAAGTCAATTTGGATCAAACGTTTTAAAAGTGCTATATAAGCGACCTCGAGAAGCATTGATCAGTGAAGCCTATAATGGAGTTCTAAAAATATTACTCTGGCGATCAACGTGATTCAGTGAATCTTCCCTCGAATAGAGATTTGCATGCGGAATTACTTTAATAACATACTCGAAGCAGTGCAATAATCCATCACAATGCTTTGGAATCTTGAAACACAGTTCATCCGAGTGGAATCTGAACTGCCAATCGTAATTAAGATGCCACTTCGCTTTCGCTGAATGAAGAATTCAGTGCATAAATCTTGTCCAATCTCACTTCTGTAGAGCTTTTATGAACTATAGGTACTAATCGATGGTCTCGTCAAACAAAATAAATGAAACGATCCTCACGCCCTACATGTGTAGATGGCCTAGTCCCCCGAAATTCGATAGACCAGAGCACAAGACTTATAGGCTGAAACAGGCAAGCATGTTCAAACAGACGACAAAGTTTACAATGTCAGACATACATCTAGAGCGCTGTCTTTATATTATTCAAGCTGAAACAGATGAGTCTCAAGCTTTTAGTTTCGTCCTTATCATTGTGCAGTCAAGAGTCGTAATCGTAATAGATTGCACCAAATTTCTTACTCTTAAAAGCTTAGCACATGGCTTAAGCTTATTCACGAGCGCTGAACGTTCGTTTGCCATGTAAACGCTTTAATAGATGGTAATCCATTGGACGAATTCAGTCGAAATCTAACAGAACCTGATTCAACTAGCACAAATTAAAGTACCGACGAAACTTTTCGAAGTATTCTCAAAGCGGTCAACGCGGAAGGATTTTGCTCACATGAACTTCTTATCGGCGCGGACGTTTCCACTCGGGACGAGAGGAAGTCCGCCGAGTGATTGAGAAGGATGAGGAGGCGCCGAATGGCTTCAGCTGCTGCTGCTGCCGCTGCTGCTGCAGACGTATATCATCAGTGGCCTTGTCTTGGGAACCAAGCGTTGGCGTATATATAGGATTTGATATTATAACTGCGTTTGAGTTGCTCTACATGTGGACACGATCATACCGGACATGTTCACATTTTAGACAACTAGTTTACAGCTAGTTTAAGTCAAGATAAAGGTGGCCTACTATGATGCAAAGGTAATGTCAGGTGAGATTAGTTTAAATGAGGGAATTAAGCGCAAGGTAAGGCATTGTGATAAGGTTGCCGATTGGTCAGTGCTTCGTCTTGTAACATTGACACGAGAACCAGGGTTCGAAGCTTCCGATGAGACGGCTACTATGCAAAAACACTGAGACAGTTTTTCACGCACAGTTTGTACCTCGGGAGCAGAGCAGGGCTAGGAGAAGGAAAACTTAAGGGTTAGGTGCCTTTTTACTGACGAGATGAGCCAAGACTGGAAAGAAGAGGATGGTCGATCGAATGGGTGCAGATACATCGGTCGTAAAGAAAAAGACGATAGAAATCCTATAGGCATCATAACAACACACCGGCTAGGACGTCACACGGGCCATGCCCAGGACTGAAAAGCATGGAAAACAATCTATCAAAGGTGCAAAATGGACACTTATACGGACCTTCAGGACTTGGATTAAATAATGAATTTATATGTATATATATTATAATATATATGTTAAATATATATATATATCACTGAACTCTGCTAACTAAATTTCGAGCTAAAGGCATACACACTGTCAGACAATTGCGCCTAAACACGTAAGTCTACACTATAGTACTCAATCAGAGTAGACCTTTCCTCGAGATGGGTCGATACCAGCGAGCATGCATCCTCTGAAGCGCCGTGAAATCTGCCTCAGCTACCGCCAGCAGCAGTAGCATCCGCATCAGTAGCTGCAGCTGTTTGACGATGATCATCGTCATCATACTCAAGATTCTGGCGCCTTGGATCAGTGTTGTGTGAAATCGATTCCCGGGAGAGTATCGTTCCGACTACAAGTTTTGTCACACAATGGCCGTTGAGGCGCGTCTAAAGTATACCACTTTGCTGTGTGACAACAAAATTCGCAAGGAAGCAATATTTAGTTAGACTAAGTGGTGAAATAGAAGTCCTGGCAGAAGCACTTTCAATTTGAACTTACTTTAGGCTATCGATCGGTCTCAGAACAGAACATGATTCTGATCGATGAACAAATCTCAGTTATGATTCCAAACTTTTAGAGTGACATTTGAAAGCCAAACGCAGGACACCAGGTGATTTGCGAGCGCTGCGTCAAATCAGATGGTCGTCCAAAGGGTAGTCTGGAGGATGTCAAAAGTTCGATTGCCGGATGGTTAAAAGGGCAGCTAACGGCAGCCTCTCGTATGAACAATTTTCTCTGTGTCGTGCTCACGTGACCCAGTCACAATCGTTTTAGAACTGGTCACTATTTGACACCACACCATCGGCTGCATGCGAAGGAGTTGAGTCTGACGAAGATGAAGATCCGAAGTTTTGTCGACAGATGTCGACAGGCACCTATTCGCAAGTAGACAAGGCGACCTATTAGCGAACGGCAGTGAAAGCCCGTCGATCGGTGCTTTAGACTCGACTCGACACTTCTGCTACTACGACCCCATCCCACTGCTAATGATTCGGGCAGCCAATTCCAACGTAGGTCTTGGAAATCGTTTTCGAAATAAAATTTCGGATAAGTTTTGACATTTTCTTAATCAAGTAGGCCTAGTTTATTATAAAAGAGCGCTCTCATAGCAAATTCCACCACTTCTGTTTTAGACAGCGCCAGTCAAAGGCTCAACGCCATGCATGTAGGCCTAATTAATTAGGCTCGAGGAGGTCGCCATGCAACGGCCCTGTCAGTCACAGACGTCGTTAAACACATGAGAACTTCTGCCGCATCGAATGACAATAATTATTTAGACAACTTTCTAACAAATTATTAGTCTTTGTTGATATTAGAGGGCAAGGTCAAATGTCTGACGAATAGAAAAACGATGGCGTAACGCCCTATATGGATATTATAGGATAATATATAGACCTAATAGTAGCTTATGATGGACCTAATGAATGCCTGTACTTGTTGACCAACGCCGCTTTTCAGAGTATACATAAAATTATATCGTTTAACGACACCTTATTTTACCTTGCATCATCGCCAGTAAATCGCTATCTCCAATAAGGGTTGTTAATATCGCGATAAAGTATCGCGATACTTTGGTATCGCGATACTTTTGTCAGTGTCGCAGAGAGTATCGCGATAGTTTTATTTTGATGGTATCGCATGTGTATCGCGTTACCTATTTTTAGCCTGTCAGCGATACTCGATACTAATACTTTTTCTCACTAAAATTTCAATTTATATGGTTTCTCAAAAAATATGCGAAGTCAATCGTTGCGCTTTGATAAAGCGCCTAGCGCTATAGGCCTAGCCTATATATTACATGTATAGCCTCTTTCGGTCATAGTATTATATGGTCTTGGCGCGAATAGATGGAATATTTTATAGACCTTAAAAAGAAATGACTGTAGTAGGCCTGTGTTCTTTTGCGTTCACTGGTAGAAGTGGCTTGCCTAATTAACTTTAGAGTGCTAGAGAATTTAGTTGATCTTGAAATGAATAGGACTGAGGACACGAAGATTGCAAATGCGATATCAGAGCATTGTGTTCGAACAGCGTGCCTGGAGGCTACTTAAAAGAATTTCTGATGATTGGCCCAAGCACCAATATCTGCACAGGACTGGAAAGTCCCCATGTTCTTTCGTGTCAACAGTTTTTGGGCGATATTGAGGAGCCTGAAATGTTATATCCTTTTAAGGTAACAAGCTGATTCATCAACCTTTAGTCGTGAAGCCAAGTTTACGAATGACTACCGGGTATGTCAGCAAAATACAAAAAATTGCCGTTACAGGTGCAAAACACCATATTTTCAAATAGAAGAAAAGTTTAGATTTGGGCGACATCTGTGTTTAAGAGAAAAGCGTGTACACGGAAATTTGACGAGTAATCATTCCTAGATTCCTTGTGATTGACCCAAGCGATTCCTTGGGATATTTTCAATAATTATCGGTGCATGAATAATAATTAATTTTTTATGCTACGATCGAATTCAGCATAGGCCTATGGCACCATTCATGAGCACTGAGTCAAGTCATAATTAAATGGGTAGTCCGGTCGAAGGGTTGTCCGAGGGAGGCCCGAGTTCTGTCTCCAAAGGGTAAGAGCAGTGACGTCAATGTCTTGGATTGGAGGGCGGATGATTATAGGGCCTATAATCCTTGATGAATCGGGCATTATCGGGGTAAAGCTCTCAAAGAGTCTTCAGTGCCGAGTGGAAAGTATGATGGGTGATGGATAGAATTGTTGGAGGCAGATGATCGTGGATAGCAAGCCGCAAGTTGGCAACGAACCATTGACATAATATAGAAGGTGGGTCATGCATTGGCAATGAAGGTGGAGGAACCGAGAAAGTGAGGATCGAGTTCAGAGACGTAAACGCGGTACATGCCGTGCTGTAAATTATTCTTTTGGATGATCGGGTTGGGCGGATTGGCTGAATGTGGAGAGTTAGCGAAGATAATTATTTGTGCTGGAGCATATTGTAGTTAAAGAATTGGATGTTAGCGATTGGCTCTGGAATTTTAAGCCAATGAAGTGATTTGAGATAAGGAGTTATGCTAGAGCTGTTAACATCGCGATCGTACGATAAAGTTTTAATTGACTACTAGTATCGCGGTACTTAATTGGTGCTATCACCGATAGGCCTACTTATTCAATATCGCTGCGAATATCTCGATGTATATGCCCTAGTTTAATTTTGCTGGTATCGCATATGTAGGCCTATTGCCGATTGGGCCTACTCCTATTTAGCATGACAGCGATGTTCGATAGGCCTAATAATGGGCCTAATTATTTTGTCCACTGTCGGACAAAATATTATCAGGCTTACTTATTCAATCGGAAAAGCTTATATAATTATAGGCTAGGCCTAATATAACCTACTAAGAAAGTTATTTGATATTCAAAATGAATAGGCCTGCGGAAACGAAATAAGATTGCCAATGATATCAACGCAGCTATAGGCCTATTCGAAGTTCGAACAGCCTGGAGGCTATACCTCAAAAGGAGATAATAGCGTTGAAGGCACTTTTGAAGTCGAGATCGAATGTGTTGCATACAGTGGAGGTTTTCCAGTACGGCGTGATTTATAATCGGCTATAGGCCAAATTAGGCGTATACTTGTAGGCCATCAAGTGAAGCGGTTCCGTGCTACGGTCTTTTTTCTAAGTATTCTAGGGGTTTTAAGTTTATAAATTTCCTAACTTTCTAAATCTCCTAGGTTTCCTAAGTTCTCCATATTTTCCGAGTTAATTCAATTTTCAAATTTTGCAAATTTTATAGACTAAGTTTTCTACATTATCAAAGATTCCTAAGTTTCAAACTTTATCCAGGTTTGTGAAGCTTTGTAAGTGTCTGGGAGGAATCATAATGTACTGGCTTTGAACGCTTTAAAGGAATTGCTTTTAATGAACAACTCAAGCAATTTAGAACGTACATGTATCCCCCAAATTGTCTTACTTATTAACTGTTGTTCAGCACTAGCACCTAAGAATGCTCACCGCTCAACAGAACGCCGTTTCTAATCGGATCTGTCCCGTGCGATGCTCTGCGCATGCGCAAAAATCGGTCTTGATCTGCTGCGAATGGGCGGATTAAGTTTATTAGTTCTCCAATGCCAGTATTTAGTTTTTAACTAGAATTCTATAAATATTGAGCGATGTCGATGAAAATTGCGAATCTAGGCTCGCAGAGCAATGGTCTCTTGTACGTCGGTTTCAACCAGGATCAAGGTTAGCTAACGACATAAGTTACGGTGCGCGATACAATGCGCATATCCAAGAAAAAGTAAATAAAACGCGTTTAGTGTGGGAAAGATGACCGTATAATTTCCAAAGAAATTTCAGCTAGGTTGGGACGGATTCCCGTGTGGGTTACGAACTTACGATGTGCGGGAATCCTGGAATCGCCTGCCAATCGCGAGATGCAGATTAAATGTAGATTTTGGGGAGTTCGAGCCATTTCTTTTTCTCATTTGATGCATGTGGACTCGATTATATTTCAGTTAAATAAATCTGCTTTTTGACTGTTCATGAGACTGACTGCTGACCAGCCACTATTTTATCTGTGATATGTTCTAAAAGGTGCAGTACATTTATTTTTGCTGTAGGTTGTTTTGCATGTGGAATGGAAGATGGGTTTCGTGTTTATAACACAGATCCCCTTAAAGAGAAAGAACGACAGGGTCAGTTGGTCCTAGTAGCTCTTGCAATTTCTGTAGTATATTGTATAGCAATAATCCTTTGAATTTCAGTAATCCTTTCAGTTGCGATAATTTCAGTAATCATGTGAACACAAGTGAATATTTGAATTTCAGTAATTATTTGTATTCAATCAGTATTCAGTTGAAATTCTTTGATTCAATTATTGTAATTTACATAATTTTATAGCACCATTTCAGGAGAAGGAAGCTTTTCCTTCATGACAGCTTGAAATCTTAATGAAATTGAATAATTATGAAGTGTTTGCATAAGATGAACTAAGAAGCTCTGTTGCAATAATGCTATGCAGCATGCAACTTATTCCAGAAAGGTTGGACAACCACAGTAGAACTTCTCTTTTGAGCTATGGAGGTTTAGACGCAACAGGGCACAAGGTGAAGAAAGATGCAGCCAGTGTTAGATGGATCATGACATGTAGCTCTGTGCAATAAGATTAGGATTCTTTGCTGAGGTATCAAAGTGTTTGTTCCTTCGATGGTTGCAATTTTATCAGCGTTGATTGATTTCTGTCATTGTAGACTTTACCGAGGGTGGAATCGGTCACATTGAAATGCTTTTTCGATGTAACTACTTGGCTTTAGTTGGTGGAGGAAAGTCACCAAAATATCCTCCAAATAAAGGTATGAATTACAGATTAAATTAAAATTATCTTTAGACTAGAGCTGTACCGATTAATTGGTCAACCGATTAATCGGGCCGATTATAAAGATATCGAAATATTGAATGTCAGCAAGATAATCGGCGCTGATATTAAAAATTATTTTTTTATTTAATAATATTATTTTCAGTCTAAAAAAGCAAAATGACGACAGCAACATCATTGAGTCTATGAAAGACGACATTTCGTTCTGTCCCATATCGTGTCGTCGAGCCAATGGCTTCTTCAGACCAGTGGTGAGACCACCCACTGTGCTTAGACCATGGGAATGTGTCAACATAGGTCTTGTGCAGACTGAGTGATAGTGCCTGCTTATGGGCCAAGGAATGGCTGGCCAATTCAAGCTGTTCGGCTGACCAATTCAACAGAGAAACCGATGAATGTACATCGTGGAGGCATGCCTAATGAATACATGCTAGCTGCCAATCAGATCTCCCAGAAACATTTCAGTTGCCTGAGAGGCTGAGACTAGATGGGTGGCTGTGAATAGGACAGCCATGCCTTGGCCTTTAATTACCCTAGGCACAGTTCGACGGCGAGCGGTGTGTCTAATCTGTATTGCCTGCCTAGGATTAGTCACCAACTACATGCATACGTCTCCTACGGAGCAAGTGTTTGCTTGTATCACAACAATAGGCAGTAGCAGTAGGTCTATCTTTTGGAACCGGACATCATAGGAAACACAAGGAAATAATCGGCTAAATAATCGGGTATCGGCAAATGAATAATCGGCAATAATCGATATCAGCATAATTGGCAAAAAGTGATATCGATACAGCTCTACTTTAGACCTACATAGAATAAATTCCCAATTGGAACCCCTTTAGGCCTACTTGGACATTGCATATTTATATGTACTTATATAACTTTTACTTGGGTCTAACATTATTTTGTTGGCATCACTTTTACATGAGTATTACTTTATTTTGGGTTTAGTTAATTGGGTATTGCCTATTCATGACTATTATCTTCTAATTTATATATACCTTCACTTGTGTATAACATTTTCTTGGAGGTGGCATTTACTGTTATTTTCTGTACCTGTGGGTTGTCTTTATCTGGATTACCCTTTTGCACTTGTGTATTACCTTAGTTTGGTATTGAGGTATCAAATACCTCAGTTGTCTTGAAGGTGTGCTATATAAATGTCTGATATCAATTAATGAATATACTGACTTTACTTAAGTACTACTTTGATCGTGTCTTCATTTGTTGTGGTATTGCCCATGCTGGGTTTTTGCCTTTCCCATTCTTGTGGGACATTTGTTTGTGTGATGTTTCTTGTATGTCATTAGATATTTCTTTTCAGTGTTGATCTGGGATGATCTGAAGAAGAAGCACGTCATAGAACTTGAATTCTCCGGAGAAGTTCGATCTGTTCGACTTCGAAGAGACAGGTTCAGCTTTTTACCTTACCATATGCATATAATTACATGCCCTCTGGACGTCCTCTCCGTTCTTTAGACCGTCACGATCTTCTAGTATCTCAGTCTAGAACTGCCGCAGCTCAGCATCGTGCCTATGCTTCTGCTGGCCTTTTGCTATGGAAAGGCCTTCCTGTTGTGACTCGTGCTACCATCCTATCTGGCAGCACAACTGTTTCTGATCACTCTCTTAAGACTTTTCTTTTCTCTAGGGGTCCTTCGCACTGGGAGCGCCTCTGATTAGGTTGTACTGTGAGAGGCGCTTTATAAATCTGTATATATAATAGAGTAGAATAATTATATATGCATGGTTTCCATAGCAAAAAGGGAGGTTCTGAGGTGAGGTACAGGGCTAGAGATTGTCACCAGCGAAGAGGGAAGTCCATTCAATGGAGAAGGCTAAGGACTTGCATATGGCCACTGTGGTCCTAACACGGAGAACGAAAAGTCGAGCCGGTGACCAGACAAATGAGATCAATTTTCAATGTGTTGACGAAAGATAGATGTGGTGTTACTTGTAGATGTTCTGCAAGCTTGTTTCAGGCACATGTCGTTTGCTTGCTTTTTTCCAATCTTTTTCTTTATGCTTTTGGCAAATACTACAAAATACCCATAATTTCTTTTACTCTTTATGAGTCTTGCCATTATTTTCTGCTGATGAAAACTGTTTGGCTTGTAGGATCGTGGTTGTGCAAGATCAGCTGATCAAAGTTTACACTTTCACACAAAATCCACAACAGTTACATGTTTTCGATACAAGTCCGAATCCTTTGGGTAAGTGAGAGAGATTTAATAGTAGACCCTACTGAAAGCTTACGCTGTGTTCACCTAACCTCTGAGAAGAGATGAGATTATATTTACGCATTTTCATGTGTGTACTGATTGTGCTCGTATGTGTATCAGGAAATGAAGTACTTACACCTTTTATGAATAGTCTATTGCATCGCATGCTGGACCAACTGTCACCCAAGAGGATGAGGGTTCAGACCGATGTTTGTTTAAGGTTTTCGACTCCATTTGTACTCCTTGCCAACTCTGTACACTTATTATAACTCATTGGTGGGAAGATGAAACGACATGGGAGAGGACTGGCCACCCACCCTCTTATGCCAAGGCTAAGACAATAAAGTCACCAACACATCATACCCGAGGGACGACTCCTCTTCATTTGAGGATTCTTAAAACCTCTTTATTCGGACGTCATGTTATATATTCAATACGGTTTGTTTGTCAGGACTTTGCGTCCTATGTCCGAACAGCAACAATTCTCTACTCGCCTTCCCAGGTGGAAAGGTTGGCCATGTACAGATCGTCGATTTGGCCAACACAGAAAAGTCGCCGCTGGAGATTGCAGCCCACGAAACTCCCCTCAGCTGTATCGCTCTCAACTTACAGGGTACACGGCTGGCGACTGCGTCTGAAAAGGTTCTGTTTTGTCTTATTTCTTCAATTTAGAACTGTGGATATTATTTATTTAGCCCCTTTAGCATTTAGTCTGAGTTAACTCAGGCCGAGTAATCCGTTCCCATGGTGTGTTGTGTGAATTTATTCGGGCATATAATACAGTGTTCATCACTCACTAACTGTGTAACTCGTATATACTGAGGATGACATCAGAAGGTTATGGCTGCTGTGCAAAGGAAGATATATTACGTGCTGGAGCCCCCTATGTAACTGCCCTGTAGGTCTAGAAGCCCTTTAACTGACCTGTAGCAGCTCAAGTCTAGATGAGTCATCACTGGCAACTGATTAATTTATGTCAATTTAAATTCATAGGTTGTATACTTGTCTATGTAGGTATTTACATAGCGCATATTAAGGAGCTCTCAAAGCATGTCTGTTTAAGAGATCTAGAGATGTTTGGTGGAAGTTATGTGCAGTTTGTGGTTTTTTCAGGTTGCAACCTTAATGTCAGCCTTGGCTTCTCTTTCTAGGGAACTTTGATTCGAGTCTTTGACACGGCAAATGGAGCACAGCTGCAGGAAGTTAGAAGGGGAGCAAATCATGCCTTCATTTACTGGTGTGTAGCTTGGCAAATGTTCAGCTTATCTTCTATTTATTTTCTAGCCATTAGACAAATGAAGAGGTGCACAGGAAGATTGGAGTTAAGAATGATGAGACGTCGCAACAAAGCGTTGAGAAGGAAGCTGGTGTTTTTTTGACATGTTATGTGATCAAATGGAATGGAAAAAGAAATGATGTTGGCGTGTGGGGAAGGAAAGAGAAAACGAGGTTCCCAAGGAAGAAATGGTTGAATGAGATACAAGAAAGAACCGGAATGAATCTGGAGGAATTAAGGGATGCGACCTAGGAGAGAAAGCAACGAAGAAGATGTATCATGGCGGTCGCTAGAGTTCAACGAACGGAAAGCACAAGGTGACAAGGTCATTAGTTTAGCGAAATCTGCAGTTCTCTCTTAAGCTGTCTGAAATCTACTGCACAGCTTGACTGTCTAGGTCTTCCCCCTCTTCTAGAACAATTAGGTGACATTGGTAGATAGTGGCCACACGTTTAAATACCTTATTCTTGCTGTAGTGTTACATTGCAAGTGAATTGTTGTGATTCTAGCATCAACTTCAACCACGATTCGTCACTGATGTGTGTTGCTAGTGATCATGGAACTGTTCACGTGTTTTCTTTGGATGATTTACAGAAAAACAAACAGTCAAGGTAACCAAACTGTTGCAGAAGAAATTCTTAAGCTTCCAGGTTACGAATTTCTTTAGTTTCATTAAAACATAAATTACCAAACTTCCAGCTTAAGAATTTCTTTAGTTTCATTTGAAAATAAATTACTTAAACTTCCGCTTAAGAATTTATTTAGTTTCATTTGAAAATAAATTACTAAACTTCCAGCTTAAGAATTTCTGTCGTTCTGTTTTAGATTGGAGTAGCACTAAGACAGTCAACATCACAAAAGTAATGTGATGTAACATGATGATGGTTTTTGTAGTTCATTGTTGAGTGGTTTGTTTTCTGTTTAGTCTTGCTTCTGCGACGTTTCTTCCGAAGTACTTTAGCTCCCAGTGGAGCTTCTCCAAATTCCAGGTGCCAGGTGGATCACACTGCATCTGCGCGTTTGGCAATCAGTCAAATCCCGACACCAACTGCATTCTTGGTATGAACTACCTTGGTATCATCGGTTTACGTATTAATTATCTATTGTTTAATTAAGTCATTTGCACATACGATTCCTATCAGCTGTGTGTCACTGTTCATTAGATCATGGTCTCATTTTGGCTACCTCTTCCCAACCTTCTGCACCTTCCCAGTCATTGTTGACCCTCGGTTTGGAACTGGCTCCCATCACCGTTCTCCAGGGTCCATTCTGATAATATCTAATCTGATCTCATAATTGTCCTTTTTGGCATTGTTTAGTCTGGAGCACTTCTGAATAGTATCCTGGAAGGGGTACTATATTAATCTCTGTAGCGAATGAATGAATGAGGCGCTATAGGTATTTTCTGTATGATTACAATTAATTATTGTTTTTGGCTTCTCCACATTTGTGCTTTGACTGTACATCACTGTGTAGGATAATCAGATGACATTTAAGCATAATTTTCAATAGCCCTTGCCCCTCTTGTGCCAAGACTTTTCTTAAATTTCTTTGCACCTTCAAGTAACTTCTTTTATTAATCATGCTAGCAAAGAGACTCATTGTTACTGAACAGTCTCTGTACTTGTTTTGTTGTCTTTGTTTGTAGTGATCTGTGCTGATGGAAACTATCACAAGTTTGTGTTTAACGCAAAGGGAGAATGCACACGAGAAATCAGCGCAAATTTTCTGGAAATGACCGACGGTAAAAGTTAGAAGCTGGAGTCCTGCTCGTGGATGAGAATGTCGGTGAATGCCATAGAGGAGGATTGAGCCAGCGTCTTGCTAGTGCAAAGTGCGCCGGAAACTCCTTATAGCACTCGTCATCGTAACATGAATTCGGATATAACGTGGCTGGCGACATGAATTACGAAGTTTATTTCGGCTGTAGAATATGAGATTGTAATGACGCAGCCTCGATGCAACACGCAGTTGATGTAGTCCCCAGAGTTGCGTTATTATGTGGCAAGTTACAAGAATTTATTTCAGCTATTGTACATGACTTTAATATGATGAAACTTTATTGTAAACTGCTCTTATTGATTGATGTATGATGTAGTCCAAAGGGATCCACTTAGTGTATTAGTAATGTGGACTGTGTCGATTGTGATCCTTCAAGTTGCGATACACATTTGTTGATTGCACTTGTTTTCAACTAAATCTAGGATGGCATTACAATGGGGAGTTTGGTTATAAATGGAGATGCTAACATTGGTGCGATATGCCTAGTAAATTTGGACAGCAAAGAGTCTTACGAAGACTATAAGACGGAAAGAAAAATGATTTCGGATAACCAGGGCCTTCATATGACCTATTAATGATATCCAACCGAACGGTTTGAACTGGGACCTATCTAATATGTTATTGGCCTAATAAACTTCTGGATCATAAACAAGATGGGAAGAGGAAAAGCTTGACTTCCATTTGTAAACTTCAGAATCTCTGGGTATCTTTGCTATTAATAATTTTCTTCCCAAAACTTCCAGTTGTTACATAATTCCAATCTTCAGGAGTTGTGCATCATGAAGCTTGCACAAAACGGGAGGTGTGACTAAGCTGGAAAATGGAATGCTACGCCCAGTGCGAAGGTCTGCCTTCAGATTTGGTACATGCAGTAATATCAGTAGAGCCTGTGCCTTAAACAACAACTTAATTTAGATTCTAGAGAATCTGATCTGCATTGGTTTGTCTGATTAAGTCCCTTTGTTTGATTTGACAGCATCTAAATGCCCAACTCTACAGGTATCGATACACCATTTGTTTTGTGGACGAATGGTAAATGGGATGATAGGATGGTAATACTACAGGCAGACATAGTGAGGGAGGGTCCAATGTAGGTAATTTTTTAATGTTTTCTATGGATACTAATGAACTTTTATTCTCTTATAGAATACTACTGTAACAAACTTTACTATTAAATTTATACAACTCTGGGATTGTGTCATACTTAAAGTTGGGTAATTGATAATTATAATGTGTTGGAATTTGAATCCATGCTGTATGTTTGTGTGATTAGAATGTTTGCAAAAGTACATATAAAGTAAATGGTGTATTGGCAATTACAAGTTTTTGTTGAGGGCATCTCATAGTTTGTAAGCTATTCCTACAAGCATTTCAGGAGGGGTGATTTTTTTAAGGTGAGGTTGTTTTAAAGTTTGCTGAAATATGATTTAAGATGATTTTCAACAAGTTTAGTGTATTAATTTGAAGTGCTGTTGAAGTGCAATGATTTCAAACTTAGTATTTCAAACCCAACGGTTGAACTTGAATTTTTTGACGTATTATAGCTGTATTTACGTATCTTTACGTTTAAAAAGCACATTTTGGCGACATCTCAAAAGCACCAAGAACATGGCTTTACAAGGGATCTGGCAAAGCTGGTAGATGTATGACCTGTATGCAGAATTCACTGTATCAGTCATAGATATCTTTCCATCAATGAGCACTCCCAGGTCACAAAAACCCAATCAGGAAACGATGACTGGAGCTCTTATTCATCAGTTTGAGACTGCATCTGTCAAGTTCTGATCAATAGGTGTTGCATTTTGACTGGGTTAAGCTGGAGTCGACTGGACGACATCCACCCTTTTACCTCCATCGTGGCATTCAGCTTTGAAGCAATACAGGCGAGTGAATCTGATGGCCGACTCCTAGAGCAAAGCTGTCCTTCATTCAGTAGTTCACTGCTCCTAGAACCACTGGCCACCTTCAACTCCCATCTTGTTATGACGTGTGATCTTGACATCCATAGACAAGATCCAAACTGTTCCACGGCCGTCCAGCCGATGCAGCCGTTATTGAGCTTCAGTCTGTTGGTCACACTGGCTCACACACGACGGCTGTCTTGATTTAGTCAGCACCTGGTCACAGTTACAGCGGAACCACTCGTTCATCTCCGACTACAGCCTCATAATTTCCTGCTTTCCATCCTTGCAGGTGTCACCACTAGTCCCCAAGGTCAAGTTGGGAGAAATGAAAGTCATTGGATAGAGAGGTGTTCGAAGAGTTTCGTTTCGAGGCCTTTGTCCTCAGTTCAGTTACTGAGGACAGTCATTTTGTCCATGCCACCAATGTTGCCAATACTTGACCCCATCGCGACTTTCGTCCTCCGTGACTTTATTAGCCAGCTGCTACCTTTCTTGTTGTGACTCTGTAATTCATTGCTGATGTTGTGGTATTAGTCGTGTTTTTAATGAGTTTCAAACTCTGGTTACTTTTAAAGGTTGAATGTTTATTGTTTTAATGTTTTCACTGGTGCAGAATTTATCAGAATTACGTTTGGAATTTATCAGAATATTTTTTTAATTTGTGTCTGCATTCTGATATATTCTGAACAACTGATGGAATTCAGACCACTGCACTGTGAAATATGTTTACAGGAAATCTGTGTCTTTTTTGTTTAGCGGTTTTTCTTTCATGAAAGAAGTTGTTCAGTTCAGGCGTGATGTCGGTGCAGGACGTTGTTGTTGGATGCTGTAAAGATTATTTTTGATAATTACTCTAATGATTTGTACATTTTTATCTTGGACAGGCATGTAACTATAAGAGTACTGAGTATGCTGACTGCTGAGTACGTCAATAGTACTGATTATTTGATTATTACTGATTATGCTTTACGGTACATCAACAGTACCGAGAATGTTATCAGTTCTTGCTGTGCAGACTAGTGAGTAAGTATACTGTCAGTGTAGTCTGCTGTCAGTGCTGTCCGTGACTTCGTGTAGCAGAACCCTAAGACCTGTGGTATATATTCAGGTATGAAAATGGAGTGTTTGTAGAAACTGATGTCGTGTACGCTCTGTGACCGGATATGTTTGTGTGTCTGATAGAAATAAATCGTGTGGTGTTTAAATGGAGATTATGAGTTGTCTCTTTGAGAATTCATTCTCAGAAATATGACTGTACACTACTTTACTTTTACTTTACTCTGATAACATAAGATTAGCACAGCACCTTGACATGGCACTTTCCAGGCAGTTATAACCTCCTGTATCAAATAGCACTATGTCTACCTGTTTCGGGACCCTTAGACGAATATATCATTTCAAAATACTGTTGCAGAGCTGATGTAAATTTGCCTCGTTACTGCAACAAGAATGTCTAGGTAATACCACCAGACTTATGGCTATGCTAGTGTCTGTCATTCCTAGATAATAGCAAGAGCTGCTAGCGTTGCACATGTGTACAGTACATTATACGTTGCGGTCGACTCGTTTTTGCGAACCTTTCTGTTTGTAAACCAAATTACTAGACATTACATTATATGTTTGCCAGTTTACGTGTTTTAAATAATACCAGATTACTCCAGCATTTAGCAGCGAATCATTTTGTTCGTGTCCTACAGACGCTTCGAAGCAGTTTTGTCTGTGATTCGACTTTTATGCCACCCTAAGCATTTTTTAGCTCATTCAATTGAATATATTGATTCTCTGTTGTGGAATGTTCCTGAAGAGAAGCCCTCTAATCTTTGGATGTGAACCCAAGCATTTTATAAATAGGGAAATGACCAAAAGTAGGCATGTCCGATAAAATTTTCTTGCTTAATTAATTTTAGAGTGTTTGCGAAGTTAGTTGATGTTTAAAATGAATAGGGCTGTGGAAACGAACATTGCCAATATGATATATCGTTCGCAGAGTGTTTCTAACAGCTTGCCTTGAGGCCACTTCAAATACAATGCCATATGGGCCAAGTGATTACGTGGGAATTTCTTTATAGTTATTGGTGCAAGAGGTGCGATAAGAGCGAATTCAGCAAGCCTATGGAATAGTATTGGTAACATGGTATTGCAATACTTGTAAGAAAATATGGGTATCGCCGATACTTTCATTAGGATGTATTGGTATGTTAGCAGCCCTGATGCACATATATATATATGTACTGGTGTACATACACACATATGCACATACTTACAACATGCATAAATATATGCATATATACATATACACATGCATATATAAATAAATGCATACACACATTAACATACGCACATACATGTATATATATATATATACATGCATGCACACTTACTTTCAGTCAATCGATTGCTTGCATATTTTCCAGGTGTAATAACAGAACACAGTAATAAATGTATTTTATTGTTATTCAGGTAAATACTTTGACAATCTTGTAAGCCCTGCTCAAATTGATATGTTCTCAACTTAATTTAGACTGTGAAACACTTTAGAATTGGCTAAACGTCTTTTGTTCTGATATGTAATAACTTTGGCCTAGGCCAAATGGCAGACCTCAATAATTAACTGCATATATTGCTCTTAAGGTATTGCAAGTGCACGCAACATCTTCCAGGTGCACAAATTAAGATATTAAGAATGTAGTTGAAACACTACAGGTGCATAGTCATGACAATTGTTTTAAGTGTTCTTGAACTTGCCGGCGTAGTTGTAATTTCACAGATGTGTAGCTAAGAATTTTTAGCATAGTTCAGAGTTTTATGATCTTCAGGTCTTGTTCAGGTAATACAGGTGTCGTCATAGACATAAGGAAAATTGCATTGGAGGGCCAAGAAACTGTAAGCTTTTACCTCTGCCCAAAACAAAATAAATCCAGAATAATCCTCTGTCCCAAAATCATGTATGCCATAACTTTCTGGGGCAATGCTCTCTGCTCTCCCACCTCCTACATTTCTGGGTGTAGTTAAAATGTTCTTGTGTTCAGATATGACAGATGAAATTAGTATTTTACAGGTAAGCCTATGTTTAAGATGGCACAGGTATAGTTTACATATTGTGGGTATCTATGAGTTGATAAAGACATCAACTCATAGAAACCCACAATATGTGAACTGTATAGACAGGATTAGACGTACAAAATCCTAAGCAACCTTTTATAAATGTGATCCACCACTCGTCTAAATCTCTGTGAAAATAATTTAGCTATAGGGGCCAAATTATATCTATATGGACGATATTTTTAGTTCCGCCTGCCCTTGGGATTTCAATTCCGCTTGAACCTGCTGAAGCCGTCGTTTTAGAATTTTTTCTCGAACTACCCTGTTCCACTCTACGGAACCAATCGCGGATCTCGTCTCTGGCCGTCTTCCGGAAGCAGCCTCGCATCCAGCGACGTGCGAAGATCCCGTTCCAAGTCTTTCTCGCATAGGTTGCAATAAGGACGCCTGCGCCGCGCAAGATGGCTGCACGGGAAAACCCTCGCTCTGCGGACAGGTGGTCGTTAATCCGGAGTGGGGTAGTAACCGGTCGGATATGCGATCGAGGACGGACTTAGACGGGCGTCTGAATTCGAGAATGTTCTCCTCGTTGGCTGCTGCGTCGACGCACAGAAGAGATGCTTTCTCGTCACGACTCCCTGCCTCCTTTGTATATTGGCTGCTGATGCTGTTCCTCACCTGAGATGCTTCGCTGCCTTCGGGAATTTGAAAGCCACAGCCGCCTTCTCTTCCATCCGTTGCCCCTCCTCCGCAACTGATTCCTAATGGAAGCGGTTCAGGACAGACGAAGCGGGAGGAGCATGTGGACTCGTCCTGGGTTGCTGAGGCTGAGCCAAATGATGATGAGGAGACAGCGGATGCGGCGGCTGCTGACCGACTGAGACGAATTTTGCGGATGATCTGCAGGTAGCGGTTCTTGATCGATGTACTCTGCAATTCGGATTCCGGTTTCTCCTGTTTGTGCTGAGATCCTCTTCCGTTGGACTCCACGTCAACGGAAAACCTGTCGAGTACCATCAGATCTCAACAGGTCTCAGCCCTTCTGTTTGGTCCAGTCATCAATGACGTCATCATCATTATTTTATCATCATTATTCTCACCATCGCTCATATTTTATAATCGTGAGAGGCTTCGATTTAGTTAGACACTTTCTATCCATTGGCCTTTGGGTCTTGCAAAGATTAGCATACAATGTAGGTCAAGGTTATGGAACGAGCTAAGATCATCGATATGACTGCCATACTATGTAGTTCAAGACTATGCAAAGAGGTAAGATCATCGCCCTGTTTAGCATTCACTGTAGGTCAAGGTTATGGAAAGGGCAAGATCATCCACCAATATCACAGAAATAGGTAGGTTCATCCATGTGACTAACATACTATGTAGGTCAGGGTGATGTAGGAAAAACACTTCAAAAACTTCTATAAAACATATGACTAGCATACTATGTGGGTCGAGGTATCCTTGCGAAAGAGTATGTATACAGGCTGTATACACCAATGAGAGGGGTCCTGTTGAAACCAGTGATACTCTATCTGACCTGCTCGAGTCCTGTTGTCGTCTGCGGAGGGGAGGGCTGGTCGCATCGAACCCGTTGAGCGCCTCTAGCGATCGGAGACTGCAGCTACTCTGTCCTGCCGTCTCCAGCAACCTTTCCAGTCGGATTATCTCTCGCTCGAGCTGGAGAAGTGATCGGAAGCAGAACAGTCATCATTGCAATCGTCGTCATTAGCATACTAATGAATAGTAATTAGTACATTGACGAACAGCGATCGATGAGAGGATTTATGAATAATTAATGAAGCAGGCCTTTGTTTAGAGTCGTGGAAACGTCAATGCAAGGGAGAACCCGTGAGATAAATTCGGCCATGATCGAATCCGAATTTGTGCCAAGCCAGTGATTAGGGTCATGGCAGAAAACTAAATAGGTTTGAAAGGTCGAAGGTAAAGCTGCTAGGCATGAAACTCCGCCATTGTTCGCGCTTTGACATTGATGCAAATGCACATAGGTCTACATGTAGCCTTGAGGAAAATATTCATATTATATTATGTTTAGAACAATTTAGATTAAGTAAATTACCAACGTGTAATCATTCATAACACAAAATCCATCATTGTTTCTGAGAATTATCAAACATGTACGTAGCCTGTGTATGTATGTATGCATGATTGTATGTACGTACGTATGTACATGTATGCATAGCCTATGTATGCGTGTATGTACATGGCCATTTATATAGCGCCCTACAATAGAATACCTCGATGAGTTGTCTCTTGTGTACCCTGTTGTGAACTTCTGCTCTGTATTCGGACTCCCTTCTCTCGTCCACCGCAAACCTCCGCGTGTTGAATTCGACCGTTATGTCTGATATGGAGATCGTTGCGTTGCCACCGTGTCGCAATATCGCGTAGATCTGGCGAGGGAAACGGAACAGAAGATTACAAATAGGCCTACATCACAACCGCTAATAATGTTCATTAATGTAAATAATAATGTAAATAATAATGTAAATTAATTAATGTAAATTAATGTAAATAATAATGTGGATACAGAGTAGAGCCAGATCGACGCCTATCACCCTGGAGGCATTACAGCAGGATTACATTACAACGAGTATACATCGCATTTACAATGCCGCTATAAGCACTAGATACTCTTACACTAGTCAGCACGTTTCTAGTTCCAACATCTGTCCGCATTCCCAAAATCGTTCCACTACAATGAATTTATCATATTCTTGTGAACTCGCAGCTGTTGTTGTTAGACAGCCCATCCCATAGTCTTGATGAAGAATCGGGAGGACAACGCTAATCGTCTTAATTATGACACAGCGTTGTTAGAATAACAATAAGAATCAACATTCCATTCATCATTCCATTCCTCATCCATCCATTCATCAATTCATCCATCCGCATTCATCCGACTGTCCTTTCAACCATTCTTTGATTCTTAATTCCATTTATATAGCGCCTTCGCAATACATCCTGAGACCAACTCTAGTATCCGTACACGTATACCTTCGGCAGAAAGAGCAATCCGAGCAGCGCAGTCGTCGATAGAATGATGAGCGCAGAAATGACGGTGTAGTTAAGCATCGGTCGTTCTGCAAGAACGCTCGACAGCGATACGACGGTCACGCTCGACAGAACAACGTTATAGATGTTCAGTCCGATGTAGCGGGAGTCGTTGAGGGCCGGAATCTGGACCCGACGGGTCTCCCAGGCCAGGTAGACCCCGAACAGAAGCAACAGGCCCTTGTAGACATAGAATGCGCAAGTCCACTTGACGAAGTGAACGGAGCTGCACTTGGCCATCTCGCACACGTACCAACTCTCGTCGATGTCAGAAGACTGTTCCAACACGCAACACCGTATTTATATTAATACAATACAATAGAACACACTAGAACATGATACAATAGAAAGCCATTCAGTGCACTTAGGCACAGTTGACAACCTCGGCTGCACTTGCTAACCGTCTTATAACTTATAAGAAACTTGTTTAGATCTCTTAGATAGATCCTAGGAATCACGTTTTCGTTACGTTTTTATACCCTAAGTCTTAAGAGTTGACCCAGACTAGTGGCTACTAGCTGTACTACAGTTCTACTGATGAAATATTATTCATAATATTCAGTTAGGTTAAAGTAGTGTTAGGCAATGCACTGGCCTGCATTGGAGGGCATTGAAGAACGGTATACATGGGAAGCGAGATCGATTACCGCATCCGCCATAACGTTGTCTAGTAGATTAGTACTTCTTTCGATAGGAGGCGACGTTGTTTAATCAGATATGTAAGATGATAATGTCCTGTATGGCAGCCGCCAGTTATACTCGACTACTGTTATCATTAACATTAACGCTATTATGTTTTTATATGCAGACCGCATTGTGGAATCATTTAATTTTAAAAATACCCATGAAATCCATGTTTCAGCTATTCTTCTGCCTGTGTCTTTATTTCTGCGGTTGTCATTTTGTGATCTGCTATTAAACTGAACTTTTCACGTAACTAAGATAGGCTGTTTTTCATTTATCTGTTTCAACTATATAACAGCTTATCTGCATGACAGGTCTTACAAGAGTCTGCTGGCATTCGGTTTTCTTTTGCATCCACTTCCGGTTAAAAAACTTGTAAAATAAAATTTCAATTTTAAAATAATGAAACTAGTTGTTACTAAGAAAAAAATATTTTAAAAGAATTTTGATATTCAAATTCCTTGAATCAGAATTTTAATTTTACTCTATTAGACTACTATTTTTAGCCCTCGTGAGCCCTGTTTTTATTCGTATTTGCATATATATATTGCGTGTTTTTGAGTAGGCCTACATGTTTGTGTCCTACAGTATTTTTATCTGTTTTTGTCGCTCTGTGCTTGCGTATCTGTGTGCATAGGCCTATCAGTCTGTGTGTCTGTTTGTGTATCTTTGAGTATGTGTCCTATGTGCTTATCTGTTCGAGTGTGTCAGTGCGTGTCTGTTCCTGCGGGTTCCTGACTCACTCTGATCGTGACGTTGGTGACCTGTCTTTCGATTGGGTCCAGAATGAACCAGAGTCCAATGACGGAACAGTCAACGACCAGAAGGACACAGATGATTGATAGCAGCTGAGTGTCTCGTAGCATCTACAGACCATTCATCAATGCATGACCAGTGATAAAATGATGTCTGCAAGCATCAACATACTAGCTGTGGCCAGACTGTTCAAATACAACACATTTACTGACGTCTACATACATAACCATAAAGTGGGTCACTCGAGGAAAGAGTCAGTAACCAAGATCATGTTTTACGTGCGTGAGGGAGCCTATCAGTGGAGTCTTGTTCTGTTGTTCAAGCATCAATCACCTGCAACTGAACTTACCGCTTTTCCATAAACTAACACCACTTAGGCTGGCGGTGAATGCCTCAGAGAGGCGCTATATAAATTTATAGGTACGTTGTAAAACACGTCAGTTACAAACGAGAAGGTTGGCCGATATGTCTAACCTTACTTTTGACGAGACCACTCTGACAACCGCGGCAGATCTGATGGACTCTGTAGGTCTTGATGAACATAGCACCAAAAGACAGCGTGAAACCACCGGCTAACAGAAAGACCTCGATCTGCGGCACCAATCAATCAATCACTCAATTAATTAATTACTCAATCAATCAATCAAATAAATCGATCAATTAAATTAATTAATTAATTAACTAATCAATCAATCAATCAATAAAATCAATCAATAAATCAATTAATCAATCAGTCAATAAATCAATTAATTAATCAATCAATCAATAAAATCAAACAATCAATAAAATCAATCGATCAATCAAATTAATTAATTAATTAATTAATTAATTAATCAATCAATCAATCATTAAAACAGTGAACGTAAGGCATGACCAACACATAATAAATATTCCATGTACCAGTGATAGAAAAGGATATCCTGCAAAATACAAGATACATCAACTGATGATATTCAGGTAAAGCTTGTATACCTGGAAGTTAGAGAGGAGGACGTTTCCGCAACAGTTGACGAATGAACCGAGAAATAATGGGAAATGCTTAATCACGGAAGAATGGAAAGAAGGAAGGCTAAATGGAGTGAAATCAATCAATCAAGTTTCGTTTATTCAGATATCAAACCGACAAAAACGCAGCTTGTCACAATGGCCATAAAAAGCAAGCCCACAGATTAATATTTAGTCAGTTTATGATCACGCAGAATCAGACAATCAGTTAGTTTGAAATTTCGATAGATGAATTATTTTAGTATAGAATACTATAGATCCCTATTATGTTTTCATATAATGCTCTGTGTATCAAATGTCGAATATCTTTTTCTGATATGACAAAGTCACGATTCCAGGATAAGAGAGCATAACCACTCGATGGTCGATGTTTAGGTAACAGCCGATATGGAACATGCTGTTCGTTATATCGAGTGGTTTTAACAAGGCCCCCGTCCGCTTCTGCCGTCATCTCTGCCACAATCGGAGCATGAGGCTGTAGGAAATGTCTGCTCTTCATCCTCTCCAGCCGCTGCTCCATCCGATCCCGTTCTTTGGCTCTAGTGTATTCCCACCAAGCCGGAGTGGCATATATTAATTGAGCAATGACAGGCATTCGCTACTTCCTGTAGAGCGATAGGTAGTAAAACGATGAGACTTGAGTAGGCCTACACCAAAGGCGTACACTGAGGATGAGGATGCGACCAGGACATTCTCCACGTGGGTAGACATTCGTAGGTCAGGTCTTATAGTAACCGCCAGGGCACTAATTATCGATTCCACTCGAACTGCTCCGGGGATTATCAGCGGATTTGTGTATGAGAGTTTTTCTTTCCATGAATGATCATCTCGCGGAAAGAAGAGGACAGCGAAATGATAGAAGGATGGAAAGACAAAGAGAACAAATGTAAAAAAATGAAAGATGGAAGAAATAAAACCGAGAGTTAAAAAAGCAACATGGTACATAAAATAGGCCTACGTGAGGAAATATATCGGACAAAAGCGCTGCCAGAAAAGCAAATAAAATGAGAAATCAATCAATGAATAGATGAATGAATAGATAAGTAAGTAAGTGAGGCGTTGGACAGACCGAACAGACGACGGAGAAGAAGGCGTTTGGAATGGCTGCGTCGTCTAATCCGTGAAGAATGACGGCCAAGTAGACGTGAATGCAACCGACGACTGCAACGTTGTTCAACTTCGGACTCGATAACTTTATATACCTACAGCCACATACAACAGTAGCAACCACATACGTAGTGTAATGTAAATCTCAGAAATTTCTCAAAGCCATATACAAAGGTCGTTAAATTACAAGTGGGTCTACAACCAATCAACAAAATTATATAGAGTTTTTGTCTCTCGAATATAATTAATTGAATTCAAGTTTAGTGTCCCACTTGCATGGTTCCGGTCGCGTCGCACAATACCTACAAACACCTGGGGCATCATTGTTTGAATCATATTCTACGCTGGGAGGTTCACCGTGCTTGAAGGTGTCCACGTTCGTATAATGAGTCGTTTAGAGAAGGCGCTCTCCCTTGTATACATGCCAACGGAAACAGTTTAGTCTGCGATGGAACCCAATGTAATCAGATGTAATTGAATCTGATGTGGCTTCTGAATAAAAGATTCCGCTTCTTTTAAGATGCGTCTTTGTGGATTTCTCAGACAGACGCAGTAGTAGTTGCAGTTTAACTACACTGTTTGGTAACATAGATCATTAGCGTCGCCCTCCCTCTTCTTCCAGGTTTGGGACTGGCACCAGCTGGCACTATACCCTGACGGGCAATGCACGGACGTCCGGTGGCGGATTTCTCAGACGGACGTTTTCGAAGGCTTCTTTTGTCAAGACACCAAACAACC
Source organism: Bimastos eiseni (assembly GCA_959347315.1). Classification (NCBI taxonomy): domain Eukaryota; kingdom Metazoa; phylum Annelida; class Clitellata; order Crassiclitellata; family Lumbricidae; genus Bimastos; species Bimastos eiseni. The sequence continues at coordinate 18,369,951 of OY365814.1, read as the reverse complement.
GCTGTGATACGTACGCCTTATACCAACCGGCATACGCAAGCCTACCAACCTACATACCTACCAACCTACTGGTACAGGCCTACATGTACATGTAGGCCTACCTACATGTACATGTAGGCCTGTACCAGTTCACGAATACATACTTGATCTTTCTATTGTATATGTTGAATGCGAGGCAGATGGAGGCGAGTAAGATGCCGACAGTTGAGACGGAAGAGACAACGATGAAGGCAGGGCTCCGAACGTTGTCCGTCTTCAGGACAATGACATTCACCCGATCCACTGGAACGCGACCATCTTCAACAACAGGACAACAACACCAATTGTTCTGTATCAACTCCAATTCTCTATCACCGTCATCAGGGTCATCTCCACCTCCAACATCTCTATCGTCATCAATCAGCACGGACATCATCACCTGCAGCTTCATCGTCAGTTTGCCTCAACTGGACGGTGCCGCATCTGAGAACCGGAACCTCATCGGATAATAGGATTCATCTAGATGACCTCTGACAGGCGACTCATAGGGATGAATTTCTTGCCGAGTCCGAGTAAGCCTACCAAATTTTACGATTTGAATTTAACCGAGTCCGAGTTTCGAATGTCTAAAAAAGTCTCATTCTCTTGATGTTTAGATTGGAAGTGTGCATAACTTTAATGAATTATTTAGTTTTGTCTTAGTTAACACTAGAAAGTAGTAACTTGTAAGCATTAACAGTAGGAGTAGGCCTATTTTTGTTTTTAGCTATGTCGATTGTCGTTTCGTAAATAAAAAATCCGATTTTTGTTTTCAAAACAGGAAATCGGAAACTTTGATACTCGGACGCATTGTTTGCCCGAGTCCGAGTATTGCTGAGTACCAAGAGAATTGCATCGAGCCAAGTTCCGAACCGAGATTTGGTTCATCCCTAGTGACACATTCAACTTAAAAGCGTCGTTTAACAACCAATCAATCAATCAATGAAACTTAATATAGCTCCTCTTCAAGAAATCTACTCAGAGGCGCTCATCAGACGATTATGTGTAAATGTGTTATCATCATCATCGACGAAATCGAAACTGCCAACAATGAAGGAATGTACTGTGCATATAATATATATATAATATATATATATATAATATATATATGCTTATTACGTATGTGCACGCAGAGACACATATATACTTATATGCATTATGCCGCCAGTGAATTCACCCGACGTGTACGAAACGTAATAAATAGCCTTACATGTTTGATTTAATGTCTATTCTGACTCATCCTTGAATTTCCCAAGGGCTTCATCCTTCCCACTAAACCACATCAATTCGTCAATTTCGCTGATCGGGATTTCGCTGGCGCCACACACCCAAACCCGGTCGCAAAGCTACTTGGGGCCAGTTAAAAAGAAACATGACTTTGCTGAGACTTAAGTCACTTTGTTCGCAAAGATATTGTTTGTATATTTTTTATATGTTTCGTCTGATTCGGTTAGGCCTATGTTATCTCGAGTTCAATGCCTGGAGTTTTATTGCTTCCGAGTGCTTTCCTTCGCGTCACGATGACAACCGTTGTGCTTCTGAATCGACTGATCCTGAATTATCGCATGCTTCCGTATTCAATCAAGACGCCGCCATCTGTGAGCGAGAATCTCGACACTTCATTCACTGACCAGTAGGATTTTATTTACACCGTATAGGTCTATTTAATATGCTTCGTCTTTAAGATATCACTATCGAATCAGTCAGCCAGACACCACCATCCAACGAATTGGTCGTGTCATTCAAAATGTATACGAGCATGAAGCGATGGTCATAAGTGGTCAATGCATGAGTGGTCAATGCAGAAGTGGTCAATGCATGAATGGTCAATGCATGAGTGGTCAATGCATGAGTGACCAATGTATGAGTGGCCAATGCAAAAGTGGTCAATGCATAAGTGGTCAATGCATGAGTGGTCAATCCATAAGGGGTCAATGCATGAGTGCTCAATGTATGAGTGGCCAATGCATAAGTGGTCAATGCAGTAGTGGTCGATGCAATAGTGGTCAATGCAGAAGTGGTCAATGCAGGAGTGGTCAGTGCAATTACCGCGGAGGCCTGCGCCTGATCGACATTGAATCAAGTGGAACCTTCAACGGCAAATGCACAGAGGCACGTGAGGTCACAGCCTAGGTACGTCCTTAGGCTTAATGATTGTTGATCAAAAGATCGGTTGATGTACAATGTATATGCACACAGACCAAACAGTTGCGCAGCCATTATTATGCAGAGCGAATCAAAGGGGAGCAACTTCTAATTGCGGGTCTCGTGGATTATTAAAATGGACCATCAGAAATTCATTCATACTTTATCAGCTCTGAACAGGAGGATACTCCTGTTTTCAGAAGCAGACCCGATACCCATATTAAAGAATATACATATACATTCCCTTTTTTAAATATACATATATATATTTGTGTTGGCCTGAGTGAATATATATATATATATATATATGTATGTATGTATATATATGTATAGTTGCCCAGTTGCAGTAAGGAAATCTGCAAAATGATATTGGATCGATCGGAGTGTCGATAAAAACTTCAACGAAATGTCTTAATGATGCCTTCCGCGGCGATAGATGCATTCTGGATATCTGGATATATACACTCTATATGAAAATATTATGTGTAAATTATTTATTGAACATATAGCTCACACTGACGCATGTTGCGGACGATGTAGACATCCTGTATACAAGGGCGCGAACACACCCACACACACACACACACACATAAACAAACACATACACACACATACCTACACACACGCACACACACACGCACACATAGGCGCACACACATACACATACCTACACACACGCACGCACACATAGGCGCACACACATACACGTACCTACACACACGCACGCACACACACGCACACACATAGGCGCACACACATACACATACCTACACACACGCACGCACACACGCACACATAGGCGCACACACATACACATACCTACACACACACACACGCACACACGCACACATAGGCGCACACACATACACATACCTACACACACGCACGCACACACACGCACGCACACACATACCTACACATGAACATGCATGTATACCTTAATATACAAATATACACAAATATATAGGGTTACAGACAAATACCAGTCACATGCAGATGCACAACAACCGCATAGATTTAAGCATGCATATATGAGGCCAGAGGCACACACACATTCGCATATCAAAACACACATCCACACCAATACCCATACGTCTATCAGAGAACAAATACGTAGGCTATTATAAGGAACACATAATTATTATGCAGGTATAGACGCTTATCTCTCGGGCGAACACTACTCTCTTCATCGTGAAAATGACTGACAGAGGTTCAACGGTCCAATCGATCGCTCGGTCGATATGAGAGACCGTGGGGTAGGTTGGGGCAAGAGCGATAGTGGGGAGACGGGGGCAAATTGGGTCACTTTCGATCGACAGACAACAGCCCTCCATGCCGACAAAATACCAATTCGTATATCTCAAGAGTTTGTCACGTCTGTAACTGATGTACATGTATGTATGTGCACCATTTATATAGCGCATGACAAGAACCCCACGAAGGCGCTGATGTCCCCAATGTCTGCACCTGACATCCATCTTTCCACATTCATCGACTGAGAGTGCTTTACACGATTGTAACGAAAAGAGAATACAAAGTATGCTTTGTATTTATTGAATCACTTCATCGTTTATCTTGCAGATAACCATTGAATGGCAGGCTATTCAAAGGTCATTCTCAACTCTGAAGTTTAGCTTTGAACAATACGATGATCTCTTTCACTGTTGAAGCTTGTCAACAGATACATATAACTTAGAACAACATGACTGAACTACACCTATTGTTATCATTGTCTTAATTAGCGATAGAAACATTCCAATTATTCTAGCAGTTCAGAAAATATAAATAGTGCTAGCGACTTCAATTTCTTGGCCTCGACCTATAAGGGCGAGTGGCCTGTAACTGGCCAGTCCTCTCCTTCGCCGTTTGTCACTTCAATCGAGTTGCATATAGGTCTACATGGGACGCTTTTAGAACAGAAATCTAGAACAAAAATCTAGAACAAAAATCTAGAACAAAATTCTACTCTGACAGGGATTCAAATCGCAGACCAATCGATTGACAGCCAAGCATTAAAAACCACTGCACTACCAAGCACCAACATGAATAACTAAATAATATACGCAAGCCAAGCAACTGGACATTTATATAGCGCTTCTATACATAGTTATTCAATGCGTACTGATCCAGTGGATTTGTTGACATCGGTCGCAGGTCATATCGAGAGTGTTATTCTCCGGATAGAAAAGACCAACGCGTACCACGTGACCTCCTACATGCAAAACATATCGGCATATAATTATCTTTATGTATTTATTCATCTATTTGTTTAGTTAATTATTGTATTCATGTCATGCGTGTGTTTACATAGAAGTTTATTCGTGGAGTTATATATGATAACTCAGTTATTAGTAATAATAATAAGAGCAAACACAAATTCCATCATCGGCGGCTAGATTATGTGATTTCGTGCTGAGACGTTATCCTGTAAATAATATGAATATTAGCTGAGTAAAATTAGAAAAGACGTATTTATGATCGAGTGAAGCTCTGGAAGTCTGGATGTTTTGGGCATTCGTTATCTTGGCCGTTTACTACGATGGAGGTAATAGCCGAGAATTCCCCAAAAGGGATATTTAGTAAAACTTGCACGCAGATCTTCTGCGACAGACTGCGAGTGAGAGGTTGATTAATTCTCTGGATTCCGAAAAGCTCATTTGCCAGTTTCGGCACCGACCCATCTCTATCTGTCTCAGTCTCCCCTTATTATCACTCACAGGGTATCCGTTCCAAATTAAAGGCAAACCTCCTCGTGAATTCCTAGTTCTATGCCAATCCATCTAATCCTCCGCCGTCAAAGCTTTCTAGTCCTCAACGAGCCCCATCTTGTAACAGCACCTCAACCTCCTCATCCTCTCTTTGGACTCTGACTGTACGGATCTTACCTTGACAACTCTTGAAAACCCCTCTTACATGACGCATCGCTTGTTAACAAAGCTGATGCTTGAGCTCACTGGCTTAAAAATGTCCAAATATTTGGGGTAGCGTGGAGTCTGGACTTGGCCAACTGATGACATCATATGCACTTCCGGGTGTGTTATGCAATTGAAATGGATGCGCTCTATTTATTATAAGTAAATTTGTTTCATAATGAAGACTTCAAGATTTGAAGATATCGAAGACGTGAATTACTTAAATCTTTGTTTTCATTATGGAGCTTCTGATAGCAATTTAGTTCTCTCCGACGCTTTCTGAAGAAGATTTTATATTTAAGGAATTTCTCTGTAGACGTTTTTAGGCTAATGTCCCGTCTTAGTAATGCCGGGGAGTGTCAGGGTTTTCCAAGCGACAACGTCAATGCTTAAGCTTAACGTTAGGGCATCGTCTATGCATTTGAAGTTTAGGATAGCAATTGTGCTACGCTTTGTAACTGACGGACGCCACTGACCTTGATTTTGTTCCAATGAAGTGACACATTTTCTGTCAGGGCCATCGAAGGTCACTGAACCCTTGATTAAGAAAACAAACATCAATAACAATAATAATATATGTGGCACGGTGGCTGATTGGTTAGAGCGGTCGACCCGTAACACTCAGTGTGCGCTGAGTGAGCGGGTTCGACCCTCGTCCGAGGCGTCAGTCACTGTGTAGAGACCTTGAGCAAGTCCTTCGCACACAATTGTTCTGCAGTACAACTGCAATTGCACCGTTGAGGCGTGTGCACTTCTGAGCAAAAAATGTTGGAAGAAGGTCGATATAAAATTTCAAAAAAAATAATATTCAACAAGAAAGTATGAGATGTCTGCACTTACGATACTGAGTCAAACCCTAAGACATTATATTATTATAAAAATTGTTACATCCCCAGAATGACCAGAACACCACACTTCAGGGGCGTCCAGATAGGGGGTCCGGAGGCAAATGCCTCACATTTCTGGTAGGGGGGGGGGCATTTTTGCGTCTTACGGGATATCTTGCCTTCCTGGCACTTGGAACCGGGAGGTTTGCCTCCGTCACTCAGAGGGGGATTGACACCTCTGCCAGACCTAACTTTCGACAACCAAGAACCAGATACGAAAGGAAATACTAGGCAGTGAATGTAGACCTAATTGTATGGTATGACCAATTAACCATGCAATGTAGGATGAGGTAGTAATATGGTTTGTCAGTGCAGAAGAGGCAAATCAAGGGAAGAACTGGAGTGTGCAGATCGTGCAAAGTCAGGTGAGATAGGATGAATATGAAAGCTTTTGATAGGCCACACAAGCTAATGGAGACACCATAGCAACGTCGTTGGAAACGATGAATTACCGTTACGCCGACGAAGTTGGTCTCCCTCAAGACGCTGGTGAAAAGCGAGCTGAGGTCGTGACCCGTTTTGTAGGAGAATTGGGTCAGGTCGGTCATAGGTCGCGGGGTCAGCTGAAGCGCTCGTCGGAGTACGTAGGCGGCCGTCCAGACGCTGTCGTAGGCCAGGTGAGTGAAGACGGTCCGAGGCCAAGGCAAGCTGAGGTTATCGTAACCCTGGCGAAAGGCCTCCGTCGTCTGAGGACAAACACAGACAAGCAGAGAACTGGCCCTGTAGTACACTCCAGCAGAGAAAGTGTGTAATGTAAGCATCAACTCCAAAATATCAAAAGCGCCACTTGGAAGCTAAGCGCATGTCGAAGGGCACTCGCTTATTCACGGGCTATCTGCTTTAATGTCGGACAATTGTCCAGAGATGCCTAGTGGATATTCGATTTCGTTGGCCAGATACAACAGAGAGAGGAAGGAATCAGTGGAGAGACCAGGGAGGAGGAGAAGGAGGAGGAGGAGAAGTAAGAGGAAGAGGAAAAGGAGAAGATGATGTAGCTAAATCGTTTTATAAAATGATGGTGTCTTTTAGCTTCAGTAAAGAAGTTACGCAAATTATTGCCAGGTAAAGTAATGCAATATCTTTTACCATCCAGGGCTAAACAAAAGTGTAATGTCATGTGTCTAAACATTTGCACCGAGCCTTCAAGTGACAGCAGATGTCATGTTGCAAAAGTTTGCATAGCACGCTATCATTATGATTACTGTAATTTTATATATAGCACCCCTTCAAGGCAGTCTACTCAGCAACGCTTCCAGCCCAACCTCCATTGTACAATACAGTCTATAGGAGAGAGTAGAATCGGACAGAGAGACTGAGAGAGAGAGTGACAGGCAGACAGACAGAGGCAGAGGCAGAGGGACAGAGACAGAAATAGAGACAGAGACAGAGGGAGAGGGAGAGAGGGAGAGAGGGAGAGAGGGAGAGAGGGAGAGAGGGAGAGAGAAAGAGAGAAAGAGAGAAAGAGAGAAAGAGAGAAAGAGAGAAAGAGAGAAAGAGAGAAAGAGAGAGAAAGAGAGAAAGAGAGAAAGAGAGAAAGAGAGAAAGAGAGAGAAAGAGAGAAAGAGAGAAAGAGAGAAAGAGAGAAAGAGAGAAAGAGAGAAAGAGAGAAAGAGAGAAAGAGAGAAAGAGAGAAAGAGAGAAAGAGAGAAAGAGAGAAAGAGAGAAAGAGAGAAAGAGAGAAAGAGAGAAAGAGAGAAAGAGAGAAAGAGAGAAAGAGAGAAAGAGAGAAAGAGAGAAAGAGAGAAAGAGAGAAAGAGAGAAAGAGAGAAGGAGAGAAGGAGAGATGGAGAGATGGAGAGATGGAGAGATGGAGAGATGGAGAGAGGGAGAGGGAGAGAGAGAGAGAGAGAGAGTTATTGTTTTCAGACGAAGTGTCGTCGATAGCTCTCAGTCTATGTCGTATTACCTGCACAATGTGATTGACGTCTGTAAATAATGTTACACTGTGAGCATAAAATGCATGTTGTTTTTATACAATATATTTTCTCAAATAACTCATTATAGTGTTGCTGCTCATTTCGCCGGACCGTCTCATATGGTTTTACCATGCAGGGTAATTCACTTAGAAACTTAAACCATGCACCGTATTCAAAGAACGTGGACATCAGCCATAATATCTACTTCTATAGCGCCTTCTTGGTAAACTGGAGATCCTTTAAATTCACACCGCATCATATTGCGTTTTCACCGCTCAGGAATTCCACTCGAGGCTGAAGTCTTATCTGTAACAATAGCTATACATAAAATGCTTTTATAGCGCAGCCATAATAACACAAAGCACCAACCGACAGCGCACCGAAACAAATCCGAGATCCTCAAGGATTCATCTGATCACCCACTTTAAGGTTCCCGACCCAAACGACGGGCACCCTAACAGCTGCACTGCCCCTCTGATCCTCTGGCAACCCGACTTTTCGGACTCCCTTTTTGGAAAACCCCACTGACTCGACGCAGCGTTCGTGAATAAGCTGGTTCACCGTGCCAGCTTTCGACTGGCTCTGTTAAGTTTGGATTATACGATTACGCCTTTTCGGGAAAATCGAGATCTTTTACCATTAGGCCTACATCACATCATGTATACAGACTTCAATGCAAAGCCGAGACTTTGCCATGCTGCGCATCACGTCAGCGGTTGCAATGCCCGTGCATCAGCGAGCGATGCGTGCATGTCATCGGACATGCGATGCACGGGCAAACAGTCACGTAGGCCGGCAATCGGTGCGTTGTTTGTAGATGGTCGACTGCTCATGCGACCTCCTTGCAGCCGACGACGACGACGCTGCACTAAGAGTCGCCGCCGTGTTTGCAAGCCCTGCCCAATAATTACATTTGGCCAGAATCTCGAGCGTTTATAAACAAGGTTATCGCTAGAACGACGACTGCTAGACGCAGATCGAATTACGACCGAACCATTCAGAAAAATATGGCACACACGCATGTCTTTAATAAATATATGAGCACGTATGACACAACATATACGACTCAGTACATATAAGCACAGCAATAGTGCATCTTTATTGTTATATACTATTATATGTGCCATTATATACATATGTATATGTATATGTAATATATATATATATGCAGGGTTGCATCGAGTTCCACTTTTATTTCGGCCTGGCCTTCATTGCTCCCAACTGTCACGATAGAACGCAGTGTTGGATTGTATTGCCCCAATGTCTATTTTTGCCGCGTCCCAGGATGATTTAGTACCCATGGCCAGTGACCTGGGTGTGGTCCTCGGCAGTTCATGCCTCAACATAAATATCTTTTGTGGGACTCAGTTGGGGTATTTCTTCGACTAGAAATGGAAGACATTAAAACTACACAACGAAAATATGCGGTCTGTTAAAATTTACATGCCTTGCAGTGCATTTAGGCGCGACGTCCATTAAAACTATGCCACCATAAAAAGTGACCTAAGAAGGCCAGTTCACCCTGCCTCGAATGTGCCTCATTCTGGGTAAAGATGGCCGTTGAGGTACATTTTTGGCAGGCTCAGTTGATTCAACATCCCAATTTCTTGCCCATTATTCCTAACTCACAGTCCTCAGATTAGCCTATACTGGAACCTTTTCACAACACTTTGTCTAATTGGGATCCATTATTATCAATGCTTCCAAAGTAGCGAGGCTATATGTGTGTTACAAAGAGGTCGTACTACAAAGCAAAATTTACAACATAATCCGCGTTGGTTATACGACACATTTCTGACTCGAATTTTCTTACGGTCATCAACTTAACATTGCTAGTAAAAAATTGTCAGGAGAGAGAAATAAGGGTCTCGTTGTATCGCGGGATTCATTCGTCTGTGACGGCTTTAAGTTCATCACAGAGATATAAGGCGGCAGCTTTTAATTGTGCGCCAAAAAAGGATTGTTCCAATCCTTGCATGACGATTCTATCTTGATTGCAAACCTCATTGGACCATAAACTTTCATCACATACGTCGCCAGAAGTTGAACTTCCACTGGCGATTTTAGCAACGGCCAAAGTACATGTACAATCGTAATATTCTATTTGCAGTCTCAACTCAACCACCGTGAGTGGTTAAATGTCTCAGGGTCTTTTTTAGAAAAGTTCAACTATAACACTGGCCTTTAATGATCGCGTTATAGACGTCCCCCAAAAAATTGCTGGTCAGTATTTAGGTCACTCGAAGTTACAGTTGGCATACCTGGTTCAATTTCATCTAAGCACACTACTGCTAAATGTTCAAAATATTACAACTCATTATCCCGGACTGCCAGAAGACGCCCAATTATTATCACATAACTCCTATCCTCAAATAACTCCATTGGTTAAAATCTCAGAGCTCATCCGTTTCCAAGTCCCATCACAAACCAATAGCTCCCTATATTACTCCCAGTCCAGATATCTTTGGGAACTCTTCCGCTCCAATGCTCCATGGCACTCGATCATCTTAATCTGCAACATATTTCGTGTATATATATTGAGAATTTTACTTGAATGAATTGCCTCCCACCAACTAAACGATCACCATAACTCCTGAAGGAGGTTCGTAAATTAATTTATCTGACACCAGGTTTAAATACAACGCTTCTGAGCATCTGAATCACGAACATTTTAAGGGTCCCTGGAACACCTGACGGACTTTTACAAAATAAAAATGTACTTGCTGACTAAGAAGTAAAAAGGCAATTATCGACAACTATTAAAACGTAATTTTAAACACGTTTTTAAATACACCTTAATATATTAACAGGCAATCAATCAATCAGATTTAATATAGCGTCCCTTCAAAATATCAACTCAGAGGCGCTCCCGGACCAACCGCTGAAATGGACAGATTTCAGAGAGGTGTAAAATGAAGATGTGGAGTTCCTAGGTTGAAGACGGAGCTCTGTGTCATAGACATATTATGATATAATTTTTAAATATAACCCACACGTGTGATTTTATCCGATCACTGATATGTTTAGATAGCGTATATGATGGAGAACGTGCGTCGTTCATGTGTACGTATGTCTGGAAGACTTGGGTTGGTTGAAGGCCATCGACCGACCGACCGACCAACCGACCGACCAATCGACCGACCGCTCGGGTTCTCGGGAGTCAACGCCCGAATTGAGCTGGCAGTCGGAGCGAATTTGTGTCAATTTTACGTAACTCGCACGGTTCGTCAGTCCACTGGTCTTTGGCACGAACGCTCAGGACGTCTATGCAGTGGCGTGTGGACGCAAAAACTGATACTCGTGCATTCACTACGTGATGCACATAGTGACTCCTCAGTTCTACATCTGGAGAACCTGGCTATAGCGGTACATGTACCTCATCCCGACTTTTCTTTTGGTTTCGCATCTCGTTTTCCGTGCATTTGCCCAAAAGAGAAGTCCATGCATCTGTCAAGAAGACGTCGATCGCTTTCCTTATCAAACAATAACGACAATGTATTTCTAACGAACGTGTATCGTTGGGTCTTTAATAGCATTAGTCTCTTTCGCAGCCGGCTGAAGTCTGTCTGTCTGTCTATTTGTCTGTCTTCTAGTTGACAATTTACTAATCAGAGTCAGCCGGCCAATCAGTCAATCTGTAAGTCACTCAGCCAGTCAATTACTCAGTCAATTAGTATGTCAGTTAACCAGTCAATCACACTGTCAGTCAATCTGTTAATCCGTCAATCAATCAGTCTGTTTGTCAATTAGTCACTCAATGATTTATTCAATCAGTAAATCAGACAATCAGTCAACCTGCCAAACTGCCAGTCATCTAGTTGCCAACTTATAGGTCAGAGTCAATCAATCAATCATGCCTTATGTTTCATATTGTTTGACTGACAGGCTGTCAGTCAAACCGTCAATCAGTATGTTAATTGAACGGTCTGCTCGCCTATTTTCCATTTCCAAGCTTACCAATCTGAGTCAGTTAGTCATTCAATCGGAAAATCAGTCAGTCTCTCTGTGACTGACTGTCGATCTGTACTTATATGCCAGTTAATCTTTAGTCTACTTGACCATCGGTTCTTCTGATAGCCTGCGCTTTCTGCTTTGATCAAAACTAATCCGAAGACACGTTTCTGTATGCATCTGGAGCATTCGAACGAACTCAACGGAATTAATATCGACTGCGATTCTGAAACTCGCTCAACTGATCAAAATTTAAATCAAAATAAAAAATCTTTTTATTCGTCTCCAATGTTATATGTTCAATAAACAAAGTACAGACTTCATGCATTACAAATCGGAACAAATATTTGGACCAGAGGGGTCAAATGACCCACTTAATAGGGTCACCCAAGTTGCATCTTAGTTTAAAGTATAAGAAGGCTGGATGATGAAGTGTTTTTTTGGCCAAAATATATAGTTTTTAAATAGATTCTTATCGTATCCAATCTATAATTAACTAAAGTAGTCTAGTTCACTGCTGCAGTGAAAGTCAAAGGCTTCTATGGCGCTGTTAATTTTACAGCAGAAGGCATCATCGCTGGTTTCTTCAAGTGCAACGTTAGTTAAACAAGAGAAACCTGTGGAGAACATGGATGAAATACGACGAGTCAGAGGAAACAAAAGTCCAACTATCCCACGATAAAGAGCTTGAAGCAGAGAAATC
>OY365814.1:18337844-18357219 GCA_959347315.1 Bimastos eiseni | reverse complement strand
GGCGCTAATAAAGTTCTCTGATTTGCTTTCACTTTCCATATCCGTCCGATCGATTGGTATCCGTTTCTGGTTCCCTTGAGGGGAGTAGGGTGTGCTGAAGTCGGCTGACGTGGGGCACGGTGGCTGGGGTGGGGCGCCCTGGCGGAATACTCCCCATAAACGGATTTAATTATACAAGGGACCCACGCATTGTTCAATCCGCATGATGGACGATCGACGCACTAGTGCGAATACGCGCCATTGTTCTTCCTTATAATAGGACGATAGAGTGACGGGAAGGAAGGGAATGGAAGAGTAGGGTAGGGAATGGCTGGGCAGGGAAGGGTAGGGGCTTGGAGAAGGACAGCATAGAGATCGATGGAGTAAAGAAAGAAGGAACTGAATGAGAACAGGGATCAAGGGAATGGAAGAAGAGAATTAATGAAGGGAAGAAGGGGAGGAATGATGGAAATACGGGGAATGAGTAGGGATAATTGGAACCGTTTGCGAATGATGTAGATGAGTAGGTGGGAGTTCGGTGAAAGTACGGTGAGGTCAAAACATGTGGTCTATGTCAGGACTATTATTTTATACGATAATGTCAATTAAGTTAAATATCTAGATCGTAATTGTATATTTATATTTTTATGGCGGCGATAAAGGGACAAACCCGATCGTCAGAGCTCTCACGATGTCACAGTTACAAGACGAATGAAGAGATTTGTTTTGAAGGGTCTGTGGTAAAAACAGAGGGACAAGAAGGGGCAAAAAGGGGCAAGGAGAGGCAAGGAGAAGCCAGAAGGGGCAAGAAGTGTAAAAGTGAGGATTGGGGCAAATAGAGGCGAGAGGGCGTAGGGAGAGGCAAGAAGGGGCAAGGAGAGGCGATACGAGGCTATAGAAGGGGCAGGAAGAGGCAACGAGAGGCAAGAATGGGCAAGGAGTGGAAAGGCGAGGCTACGGGGTGCACGGAAGTCGTACGGAGAACGAAACTAAACGTCTAGATTTTATGGCGTTAGTTTGAGGTTGGCCTCTTGAATGCTATGTACCTTAAGGCAGTTGTAGAGCAATTGAGCTCGTGTCCTCAGACAGCCATGAGTATGAAATGTTAGCGACTTCATTTTCTTAGCCTCAGCATATGACAACGAATCGTGGTCCATCCTCTCCCTCGCCGTCTTTCATCTTTCAACGGACAATGAGCGGTCAATGTACTCATTATATATCTGAGTCGGTTGGTTGGTTGGCTGGTGGGGGGGGGGCAGAAGTAACAGACACATCGAAAACAAATGTCTACTCTGGTAGAGATTTGAACCCTAGACTTAATGTGTCACTAATTAAGGTTTACCCTAGACCTCTTGTTGGCACCAATTAAAGATTTACCCTAGACCTCTTGGTGGCACCAATTAAAGTTTACCCTATACCTCTTGGTGGCACCAATTAAAGCTTATCACTAGAGGACTTCTAGCTATGTGAAGCCCGGCAGAAGTTGGCTGCAAGTCCTTACCAACGATACCCGATTGGTTTTATAGTTGGTCCCGACAACACTGTGTCTATAACAGAGATCATAAACGTTCACTCCCATTTTTCCAGACCTCTGACGGTCGCCATAAGAAAGGGAGTTGTCCATAGTTGAGCATCTTGAACACAGCAATATTCACCACCAGTGTGTGGCCACATTACAAAGTGTCTGTTTAAATCAGATGTGATATCGTCCACGTCGTTGTTTTTGTCGCTGATGATTTACGGGCGTTGTATCTATCGTGACACAAAGAGAAGGTCATTGTTTCGCGAATGATGAATGGATGAATGGATGGATGAGCGCCATCGATCGATTCCTTGTCAACTGAAGCAAGTAATTGACGTTTCAGAATCATACACTATAGATATAAGCACAGTGCAAAGGAATCGCTTGTAAGCAGTATAAAAGGCACAAGATGACATAAGCTAAGGTAAGGCAATGTCTTCTGGCAGTGTGCGTGCGTGTGTGTGTGTGCGTGTGTGTGTTTGCTTGACTGTGTGCGTGCATACGTTGTATGCGTGATTGCGTGTGTGCGTTCATAAATTATTTATGTATGTATTCGTATATGGGATGTAGCTATGTGATTTGTAGGTGCACATCTATGGCAAAAAACACACGAGCAACTTAACGCACAAGTAAAATAAATGTTGAGAATGGGTCGACCTCAAAGTGTTGCACAATAATTGGGCCGAAATTTAATAGGCAAACTCTGTAGGCCTATCCACAGTGAACAAAAATAAGCCTTGTGGAGAACAGATTCTACAAACTTAATTCTTTCCTTATGTATTGTGGACCAGACTAACCTACAATCCTAAACACATACCTACATACATGTAACATGTATAGCTTTATGTATGCATGTATTTATATACTCTGATATATAGATATATGTATGTATGACTTGACTTGCTAAAAGTCACTCAAAATGGATTCCTTCTCTCAGTGAGTGATGGTAATTCTGCCCTTACCCCATGCAGTCCACCCCTTAACCCAGAATGTGTCGTTGACCAAACCTAGAACCAAGATGCATATATGTCGTCTGTCGACCTGATAACTGTTGATTTTCGTGACGGAGACTTCGCGCCTTTCTTATCGACCACACGGAGCGCCCTCTCTCGCTAGCTCGGTGCCTTTATTCAATATTTATTCGACGTGCGTTCCACGACCCGACCGTGTTGCGTACGTTCCACGCAAACAGTTTTAATGGAAATCGGTGCTGGAGATAAACCACACTGCACTGGAACATCTTAGTCACAATTAGCCACAATTAGCCACAATTATCGACAATTAACCGGAATTATCTTTGACCTGATTATGGCGTCGTATTTGGGGCGCCACAGTCTTACGCCTCGTGCAATAATAATCCTGGTCTAATGTTTATGACGGATTTGGGACGCGCACTAACTCGAATTTCCCGGAATGTAAGAGAAATTCGCCATCTGCTTCTGCGGCTCTCATTATTAATTCAACATCCATTTCCGTTCATTGCCTCACGCAGAACTCTTTTCCTCCCAGAACTCAATGCAACGCAGACGTTCCAGATGTCATTATCATGCTGTCTCCGGACAATAATGCTCTCTAGCGTAAAATACCGTTTATCGCTGATAAGAAGTAGGCCTACCAGTTGGCTATGTAGACATACTTGATCGCTTTCTTCGGTGCTATAATATTCGTTATTTTCAGTCAAATTTTATCTTAAAATCAAGTAAGAATGCTATTTCTGTAAGATAACTAGGCAAATGTTGACTGGTGGCCAAAAGATGTCACTGTGCAATCCATGCTACAAATATTTGGCTTAATTTAGACAATTGTTCCTTTCAGCTAAGCATTCAATCAGTCTCTAAACCGACTCTATCACTGCTCGCTTTCTGTCAGTGCCAGTCTCAAGCCTGGACAAATGAGGAGGGCGATGCTAGTAATTAACTATCTCTATTATCACACAGTATCGTTGGACTGAAACTGCTACTACCAGTTCTGCGACTGACTGAACTTTGGTGGTGCCAGTCCCATGTTTAAATGAAGGAGGAGGACGGCGATAATCATCCCTGTCATAGAACAACGTCGGTAAACATCAACCAGCCGGTCTCTAACGCAGCCCCACGGTCACAATCGGATGACGCTATGGTCTCAAGTCCAGAGGAGGGAGGGCGATAACAACCTGCCTTGCTTTACGACATCATGCGAACAGTTATTACGTTAAATGTTGTCTTCGTAACTAGTTAATATCTCAACAATATGCTTTTATTGCACCAAAGGCATACCAAATTAAATCAATAACAATGAAAGCGTAATAGAATAGACTTGTAAAACAATTAATTAATTATCTGTGAACCATATTGGTTACAAGGGAGGGCCCTAAGGAATATCCTCCCGCTGACAGGGCTACACATAACGGCATGTACAATGGAGCAGTTCCAATGAGCACTAGATGTGACATTTATATAATGGAGTAAGCAGAGAGAAATTATATAAAGAGAAATTCTAATATGCAAGGTCTGGTGACTCAACATAAGTCTCCAGGGTCCAATTTGTCAAAAAAGAAGCAGAGGGACGATCGGCTTATGACGATTTATGGGAATCTGTAGGATTCCGCACAGAATCAACGACCTCATAGTAAAATCTGGGGTAGAACCCATCTGACACCTCGATAATCGGACACTATACGCCCACAAATACTGACAATTAAACAGTAAACTGAGCGACTGATTGAATAACAGACTGATTGATTGACTAATTGACGGAGTAACTGACTGAATTACGGAGTAACTGATTGACTGAGAGACTGATTGACTTACTGACGAAGTAACTAATTGACTGACAGACTGATCGACTGACTGACAGACTGATTGACTAAAAAACTAATTGACTGACACGCTGATTGACTAGGTAACTGATTGACTGAGAGACTGATTGACTGATTGACAGAGTAACTGATTGACTGATCGACTAAGACTATGCCCATGCATTAGAAGTGTTCCTTACTAGTCCAGCGATCGACGAGCCATCTCCTACAATGGCGTTGAGGCTGTCGACGGTGAAATACCCATCGGTGGCCTCGGCCAACTGCTGACCGCTGCAGTCGACCCCACTCTGCCTCACCCTTGTCCAGCCAATGGAGTAGCCACCAAGCAGCATCCAGACGTATCGACGTCCGTAGAGACCTAGCTGATAAGCCTGTCAATCAGAAAGAGAAAAACGCCTGATCAATATACGCTCAGCAGATCAATCAACGGAACAACTGTAGACTGACCATCGACTCAAACCAATAAATATATACATGTGTATATACATATATATGCTATATATATTGTGTATATACATGTATATATATACACGTGTACGTGCTTACATGTGTATGAATATATGGCTCCTAACGATGGTTTATTCACTCGCTTGCCCACCCGAGCTCAATCAATCAGTCAATCACCCAAGATTATAATCTCACTCGCTCACTCATTCACTCACTCACTCACAAACTCACTCACTCACGCAATCAATCAATCACCCAATCACTCACTCACTGAATCACTTAATCATTCAAACAATCACTGAATCACTTGCTCAATAGATAAATCACTCAATCAGTCAATCAGTCACTTAATCACTCAATAACTTAGTCACTCAAACACTCACTCACTCATTCACTCACTGAATCACTCAATGACTTAATCATTCAAGTACTCACTCACATACTCACTCACTCACTCAGTAAGCCAGTCAGTCAATCAGTCGCAATCAGTGTACGGCGATCATCCATTCAGCGTCTGACGATATAGCAAGTATTGCGATCGCCTTTGGCCATGAAGCAGAGAAATACAAGAAGCCAATCATCTTTTTGCTTCAATCAACTCGACGTTAGATGGCGTCTGTTGCTACTCACTCGATATCTAGTTCATGGTGGGTAAGGCCAGACACCTATGCAGCGCCTAATTGGTGTGCTGGTAATTATGCATCGTTTTAGTCAGACATATTAGACAAGAAAGTGCTCACTTGAACTACAGATCATGGACGAAATGATGTGCAACTTTGGTTAGATAAACCAGGCATCGAATGATTGGCCACGCTAAGTTCATACATGAAAAGCGTTCAACGCGTGTGAATTACGGCCAAGTAGGTCACTTTATATTTTCCAATGGGAATTTGAGAGAAATTGTCAAATATATAACTCTCTATATCGCCCTCCAACTGACACTGTCGCCGTCTTCTTTCCCTCTTTATCGTGTCCTTCTCTCTCTCCTTTTCTCTCCCTTTCTCTCTCTCTCTCTCTCTCTCTGTGTCCATCTGCCTCTCTCTCTGTGTCTCTCTCTGTGTCTCTCTGTGTCTGTCTCTCTCTATGTGTCTGTCTGTCTCTCTGTCTGTCTGTCTCTATTTCTCTTTCTCTCTGTCTGTCTGTCTGTCTCTCTCACTCTCTCTCTCTCTCTCTCTCTCTGTCTGTGTCCCTCTGCCTCTCTCTCTGTGTCTCTCTCTGTGTCTCTCTGTGTCTGTCTCTCTCTATGTGTCTGTCTGTCTCTCTGTCTGTCTGTCTCTATTTCTCTTTCTCTCTGTCTGTCTGTCTGTCTGTCTGTCTCTCTCTCTCTCTCTGTCTCTCTCTGTCTCTCTCTGTCTCTCTCTCTATGCCCATTTACCTATTTATGTTCCTGTACTATCCCTCTGTCTCTCAGCCCTCTTCCTTCCTCGCTCCTTCTCTCCATCGTCTCTCCCTTCTTCCTGTCTCTCATTCCACATGAAAGACTACTAATAACCGCTGGAAATCGAGAGATCGATTCGTGGATGGATTGATGGAACGCATAAACTGCTGTTGGACTTCGATTAGGAAGTAATAGGAGATTTATCGATCAGTCGACGACGTCCGCTGAGCTACATGTGAAATTTTGCGCAGAAAGCAATACTTGCCTAATTTAGGGGACAATGCTCTATACTCGCGATTTTTTATTGCCTTCAAACATCAGTATAAAATGGAGATGCGAATAGGAAATATGAATAATATAGCAACTATATAACGCGCTTTTTGAAGCTGTTCAAGTGCGCCTTGGAAATGCCCAGATATAGGGGCTTCTTGTGTAGTTTAAGACAATGCATCGCTTTGTGTAATCGTTCGTTAATCATGAGAAATGGTGAAGCACTGACAATTGCTTTCTGAAATCTTAGATAGAACGTTTCATGACAAGATGTGAAGCAGTTTATTTTATTTTAAATCTCGCACAAAAGGAGTGTGCGCCTATTATAACAAGATGCGACACAGTTTATCTTTGTTTTACATGGCAAACAATGAAGTACTATAGGATAACATGTGAAATAACTTATTTCATGTCAAATGTCAAGTAAGCATTGACAACGAGGTCGCGATCAGGCTCTGAGCGAGTCGGCTGTTACTGGTGACATTCTTAGCTATCTGAACAATGCATGGTCACTAACTAACTGATGAGCTTATTTGGTCTCAATTGCATTTAACATCATTTCGGTTAGTATTGAAAATAATTCTGAATAATTTATCAAGAGACGGTGCTATATAAATTATATGCATTACTACATTAGCTTTATATTTTTAACTCTATCTTAATTATTCCGCCGAACTCGTTGAAATCAGTTACTGTTTGTCACTGTCAGACATTCTCTTCAGTGCCAATAATAACGAATATAAAAATTATAAAAGTTCTGCAATTGCGACAATTACTGAAACGATAAATTTCTATACGATATCTCAAATAAAGAAATATCTAAGAATGTCGCCAGTAACAGCCGACTCGCTCACAGCCAGATCGCCACCACGTTGTCAATACGTTCTTGACATTTGACATAAAATAAGTTATTTCACATGTTGTCATACAGTACTTCATTGTGTGACGTGTAATATAAAAATAAGCTGTTTCACATCTTGTCATAAAAGGTTTTATCTAAGATTATTATGAATTTCAGGTAACGATCCTCATCATCCGGTGACCAAAGACAGGCCTATGTATAGGTGGCGTTGATTATTATTATTATAATTTCCGAAATTTGATACCGCCCTTCTTCCAACATCTTTTGCTCAGAAGTGCATACACACGCCTCGACGTCACAATTGCATTTGTACTGCTGAGCAATGGTGCGCGAAGGACTTGCTCAAGGTCCCTACACAGTGACGCCCCGGACGAGGATCGAACCCGCACACTCAGCGCACACTGAACGCTATGGGCTGACCGCTCTACCCGCTCGGCCACTGTGCCAGTATAACAGTAAGTGTAGGACTTGTAACCGTCTCAGGGAGGCTTGAGCCGTTATTATCCGCGAAACAAGGACATGACTGCAGGCAATCCCGTTATAAAAGAGGTATAGCGTTGACGACAACTGACACTGGAAATTTCACTTTTAATACATGTAAGCAGGAGATACTGATAATAACACGAGGATGACGTGTGAAAAACCACGATGGTTGACTTATATAAGCTTATATAAGACCACATCAATGAGGACAGTGCACTGGGTCAGATAAGATTGGACCAATTGAGATTAGATTAGAAGAGATCAGATGAGACTAATCCAGAACAACGGATTAGATCTGATAGAATCGATGACCCACCTGGCAAAAGACTTTCCTCGCCTCACTTTCTCGGAAGCTGCCAACGATGATGCGTGCCCCAGAATCCTGGAAAGGACATCACAGTTTCATTAACACCCTTGACACCCTTGTCATAGCGCTTCATAAATCATCCATCCCTTTAAGCCCACGCAACTGGGGATTCCTTTGCTTCGTAGACTCCGTGATTGTCTTCTTATATCGTCGTCACTATACGTTGTGATTTATTAGCGCATGCAGTGGGTCGGAAATTGCACGGGCGCTTCATATCATCTCAGAGTTATTGGTTCAACTCCCGATGTGTGTGTACTCGTAGTGTCGATCAAGCAACTCGTAAAGAAAGGTTGTCTGGTTGTGCGATTACTGTTGTCAGGTTTGCGCTGTAGGCGAGTGACCCTTCAACTTCTAGTTTTTAAGATCTTGTATTGCATTCCTAGCAAATAATTTGTAATATGTAATTTCTAATATGTTGTTTCTAATATGTAATTTCTAATGTGTAATCTCTAATATATAATTTCTACCATGTATTTTCTAGTATGTAATTGTTACCAACATTTTTCATATTAAATAACTTCTAATGTGTAATTCATAGTATGCCTATGTCATTCTTAGTAAGTGATTGTATATAATTTGTAATGTGAATTCATAATAATATATCACTCATAGCAGGGGCCCGATCCGGGGGGGGCCGAGGGATATAAGTCTCCCTCACCCGTCAAACGAGATCGCCGCCTCCGACTCCTAGTATGTAACTTCTAGTAAGCAGTTTCAGGCCTTTAATTCCTAGTGTGTAATTCACTGTATGGAATTTACATAATGTAACTTTCAGTATGGAATCTTTAGTATGCAGGCCTAATGTTTAGTATGTCACCTTGAGTTGTCGCATCTTGTTGTTGAGATCATCGCCTGAGCTTCGGAAGGTGAGAGTCGCTCGAAGAGTGATGTTCTCTTTGTCCAGATACTTGTTCATTTCGTTCATCGCCTATGAAAAGTGAGCAGGCGGATAGTCACTCATAAGAAGCAATAAGGATATCTAGGAGATGGATGGATGGATGAACTGGCGAGTAGGTTGGTTTGTGGATGAATGGGTGGAAAAATTAATGGAGGTGGATGAATGGAGTGGATATTGTGGCTTGGCTGGCGGATGGAAGGATAGATGGGTGAGCTAGCTGGTTTTTGAATGAAGGTATGCATGGAGATGTATAGATGGGTTGGGTGGTAGATGGGTCGGTGATTCGGTTGGTAGATGGATTGAAAGATGAATGAATGTATGGACAGAGTGACTTTGGATTGTGTTTGGATGTATTGTTGCTGCAAAAGCTCCAGGCGGTCGGTCGTTAAGTTGTCCAATTAGCCAGGTATATCTAAAAACGATGTTACCTCAAGGATTTTTTAGACGATACGATCATTACCTGAATTCAACGTTTCCGACGCACTCTCTCTCGCTCTCTCTATTTGTCTCGCTACCTGTCTTTCTCTCTCTTTTTCTCTCTCGCATTCTTTCTCACTCTCTCTTTCTCTTTCTCTCTCTCTCTCTCTCTCTCTCTCTCTCTCTCTCTCTCTCTCTCTCTCTCTCTATCTGTCTATCTATCTACCTGCCTACCTACCTACCTACCTACACACCTACCTACCTACCTACACACCTACCTACCTACCTACCTACCTACCTACCTACCTACCTACACACCTACCTACCTACCTAGCTATCTACCTACCTATCTATCTATACCTATAGATCTATCTATCTATCTATCTATCTATCTATCTATCTGTCTGTCTGTCTGTCTGTCTGTCTGTCTGTCTGTCTGTCTGTCTGTCTGTCTGTCTGTCTGTCTGTCTGTCTGTCTGTCTGTCTGTCTGTCTGTCTGTCTGTCTGTCTGTCTGTCTGTCTGTCTGTCTGTCTGTCTGTCTGTCTGTCTGTCTGTCTGTCTGTCTGTCTGTCTGTCTGTCTGTCTGTCTGTCTGTCTGTCTGTCTGTCTGTCTGTCTGTCTGTCTGTCTGTCTGTCTGTCTGTCTGTCTGTCTGTCTGTCTGTCTGTCTGTCTGTCTGTCTGTCTGTCTGTCTGTCTGTCTGTCTGTCTGTCTGTCTGTCTGTCTGTCTGTCTGTCTGTCTGTCTGTCTGTCTGTCTGTCTGTCTGTCTGTCTGTCTGTCTGTCTGTCTGTCTGTCTGTCTGTCTGTCTGTCTGTCTGTCTGTCTGTCTGTCTGTCTGTCTGTCTGTCTGTCTGTCTGTCTGTCTGTCTGTCTGTCTGTCTGTCTGTCTGTCTGTCTGTCTGTCTGTCTGTCTGTCTGTCTGTCTGTCTGTCTGTCTGTCTGTCTATCTATCTGCTCCTCTCTCTGTTTCTATCTCTCCAATCGCATCTCTATACTTTTTAATTCTATCTTTCTGGATATATTTCTCACTCTCTCCTCTCGTTCTTTCTCTCTTTTCTCTCAATTTTTCTCTCAATTTTTGTCTCCCACCATTTGCCTTTCTGACCCTGTGGTAGGCCTGTAGCCTCCTCTGTGGTCCATCTGAAATACCACTTGTCCAACAAATGAGAAGCAAGAACCCTCTGACGCCGAATAATGTTATCCATTCGAGCTACATCCAAAGATGATTGGGTTTTCTTCAAGTGATTTCGCTATCTGTATTTTGGCACAGCTAAACCTGAAGTGCTGTCTGATGACTCGAATAAGGTCTAATGTACCATGTAAGTGACAGTCATTGATGATCGACAGGCGCAACCTGAACTTTCTGACAGTGGTAATGAAAATAACAGTACTGCTACTGTGAATATATCAAGAGGAGTTTTCCCGCTGGATTATTTATTTATACATGACACGCATGCGCATACATTATACATGGAATCGTATGGGACTATCAAGAGGATGCATCTGTCTCCAACGACCGCATGATCTGGCACGACAGACGAGTCTGTCATCTGAATCAACATCAGATCTCTTAAGTCTGCAATTGGCCTGCTGCTGAACGTCCCGAGTGCGTTTGATCTTACAGGCACTCGCTCTGTAAAGACCGTCTCTATCCAGACGAAATTATTCAGTTGCGACGACGATGATGATGATGATGATGATGATTATAATGTCACACGAGTAGCATGAGAAACAACGACGGTCAACGACACATTCTGTCGGTTACGGTGTAGGCCTACTGACCTTGAGCAAGTCCTTGGCGCACAGTTGCTCGGCAATACACTTGCATTTACGACATCCTTGCGTGTTTGCATTTTTAACCTTGTAACAAGGGCAATCAATATCACAACGCGATTATATTGAATAGTATAAGAACTAAGCTATTACATCATTCATCTCTAAAGCGTTGTCGTTTACATCCTGATGGCGATATATATTATTAATGTAATCCCCGATAGACAACTAAATGATACGTAACATAGATAACATACAAGTGAGAAGAGTTCGTCATCCTCGTGTATCGTAGCCACTCGGGTCCAACCAAAGCGAAGTAGAAACGCCTTTCGAGCCACGTTGTGCGAGGAGTCGGCTGGAACCAAACGGTAGAACGTTGGGTATTTCTCCCGCTCGCTAAGCGCAGGAGATTTCGACGCATGTGATATCTGACGAAATATTTAAATAAACAAAAATAAATGAAGAAATTAACTGGAGATGATCTGCATCTTTGGCCTATTCTGCAAACTATATGATGCTAAATGTCTTTAACGAGCGGGACATTCATCCATCTGTAACTCATACTCATATAGCAAGAAGGGCGACAAGAGGTCAAGAGATAGGGTCACCAGAGGTGAAGAGGAATAATCACCGGAGGTCAAAAGGAAGATGGGTGGTGCCAGGGGGTGGTGCTTGAGCATTACTGAATAAAAATGTTGACCCACACTAATGTCATTGATCCAATTTTGATGAGTTTTTTGGAGGGATGAGGCAGGGATGCGTTCAGTGCACTGCGTTTGCAATATGAGCACCCCCCCTGAAAAATGTTCTCGTTGCGCCCATGTCTTCCATTAGGAACACACAAAATGCACGGTTGCGCATTGCTTCTTAAATATCCGAACGTGTAAGTGTTCTACGCTTGGCATCTGACTAACCGCATCTACAATTGGATTCGCATTTCTGTGTGACCGCACGCGTTAAAACTATCTAGGAATAATAATTTTAATTTCTTGGCCCAGACGAGAGTATCTTTGATACATAACACAATGCTTGAAAACGTGTATTCTGGGAAAAACATGACCGGAAATCTGTCTGATTTTGGTTATTTTCATGGTATTGAATCCAACAACGAGTGGGAGGAAATTGCGCACTTCATTTTCTTTCTCTCAGACTCATTCATGCGAAACTGCTTTGGTGACTTGTGACGCCATCGTTCACGCTTGATTTGCTTTCGCTCGATTTCAACGGTAACCACTGTTATTGACCGAAATGAACTTTTCAAATGACATCAATCAAACAATTCAAAACTCACAAAACATAAAGTAGACGAGGACAAACTCATTATCTATAAGTCAGCTACAGCATTCATCAACCAGTCATCCATCCATACCATCGGTTCATACATCGTTCCATAATTCATCCTATGACATTTATCAACCATTTATTCATCGATCAACCTATCTGTTTGAACATCCATCCATCCATCCATCCATCAATCAATCCCAAAACATTTATCAACCATCTATTCATCGATCCACCCATCCGTTCGTCCTTATTGTACAATCCGTCATGTCAGTTAACCAATAGGCGGGCCTCTTCGTATATCTTACAACCGCACCCTCTTGTACCTTTACATTTCTTAATAATTACATGCTTTTTTATGGGAATTTTCCTCTTTGTACGTGCATGGGTTGGCACGATTAGTCCAAGTTAGCTTTTGACGTAGTCGCCCTTGACCTGCTGCAGTATCCGACGTCTACACACGCATAGCATCCTTCATTTGCCGATGCAACCAATCAGCAAGATGACTACTGACCGTGCAGCTCCGGCGGCGATGCCAGCAATACCACGGCGACTTGTCTGCCAATGCTTTCCGATGGACAAGCCTCGAATCGTAATCAGCCTTGCGTGACCAGAATATCATTAGCATATTCCGTATCCAGGAATAGATGGAGGAGGAGCTGGCCATCCGTCTCCGTCATTCTAAAGCGTCAGGAGAACTGGAATGGCGAAAACTGACTAAACGTTGAGTCTCGGTAACAACAGCAGTCATCGTGTCGATGAAAAGATGAATCGGATCACAACTGGATTCGTCCCAGGATTGTCAATTCGATCGCGGCTTTGGGCTACTGAAAAGTCATTCGTTCATGCAATCGCTCACTAGCACCAATTGCACACATATACACACATACACAGACATGCACACATACTCATGCATACAGGTAAACATGCGTTCACAACTATTGAAAAAATTGTTCAATATACTACAACTACTACTACTCCACCACCTCCTCCTCCTCCTCCTCCTACTACTACTACTACTATTTCACCCTCTTCCCCTTCCCGTGCTGTTAACTATTTAATCTGGGTAATGGGAATATGGGAATCGGGGAACTCGAAACCCCCGGAAATCGGGGAACTGAGAAACTTTTTTATATATCTGCAGATAAAGTCGATATTGTTACAGATTTGGCATCCTGATGTCATGGACATCGCCATGACCTATTTTGTTTTGCAAATTTCTGAGTAATAAGGAATGTATTTCTAGAGCGTAAATCGGGGGCCTACTGTACCATCGCACTACAACAACCTACGAAGCGTGGTTAAATTTAATGGGGAACCTGACATTTGGTCTGAAATCGAATCAGCTCTAGGTCTACCATGTGGATGTAGCAATGCACACTGGTGATATACCGAGCGTAACAAAATAAAACGATGTTCATGGTGACTATTTTTGAGGATAGCGATGATGATGACATAATGGCAATGATGATTATCATCATGTTGATGAGCCAAGTATGAACATAGGAAAGTGACTTGTCTTTACTTCATTTTAAAAAATTGTTAATTTTGCAAGCCCGAGCTTGCCACATAAAATGCACCCACGGGCCGCATGCGATCCACGTGTTGGACAGCACTGCCCTACGGCCTAACACTACCTGTCAAGCTTCTGCCTTGTAATAACTTGTGTTTTTTGGCTGATCGAAGGTTTTCCTTCAACTTCTAGCCTTTCTCCCTTTGAGCACCCTAGCAAACAGCCGAAGACTCACTCTGCAGAGATTCCCTAGAAGGGAATGTTACGAACCAGCACGCCCGGAACGTAGTAGGCTTAGGCTGTTTTATTTTTTTAAATTTCTCCCTCACTGGGAAGAATGAGAGGCCAGAGGATACCGTAGCTTCTCCCCATCATCTCAACGCCAACAACGTACTATAACCAGGGATAGCGGATCAGGGATTAATCTGATCACCAGCCTAGGCCGAGAGCCAGTAACATCGGCGTCACGCAACCTGGTTAAAGTACATATCAGGTATTAGGCTGACAAGTAAACGCTTTGATCTTAGCCAAAAGGCCGAGAAGCGATAACGACGTATTATCCAGAGGTCTTTTATAGCGTGTCTGGGCATCTAAAAAAGTTTCCAATGACAAATCTTACTAACAGTGATAACTATTTAATTCGGTCATCCACAGAAAAGTTACTTCGAAATATGAAAGTATACAATATAATGCAATTTATAAGTAAGTCACATGTCATTATAGCATAATAGAATATAAAATAACTGTTTCCCATCTGAGCCTATGTAATCAATTGTTACCATGTGCCGCCATCTAATGACGTCGTTGTTAACTGTCACCATAACGCTATAGTAACATTACTAATTTAATCAACTTCGCCGCCTACCAAAAGAAAGTCTTGTCAACCTTACCGGGGATACGGGTTTCGAACTCAGTTCCTCGGCTATGCGCCCCAATGCTTTGCCCATTATCCAGGCAGGGAATAAGGTGTGAGCGGAATGATGAAGGTAATGGCAACGAGGGATGGAAGGCTAGAATATGGAAGTGGAGAGGACGGTAAGGCAGGGCAGAGGTTGATTATGGGAAGAGTTCAGGAGTGGGTTCTGCTTCGTCTTTACTTTCTGATTCGTCTTTACCAATGACAATGACTTTGGCTATGGGCCTGTCAGAAGATTATAGGCCTACACCATGTATGATTCAATCGAGTTTCAGATAGTGTTATTATAAATTATAACAAATTCGAGCATTCGTTGGAGATTCTACCTAAGAGTTCTGTATAAGAATCGAATGATGAAGTTCTTGTCATCCTTACAGGCAGTGTTAATTTGCAAGTTATGGAAAAAATAAACTTTACAAAAATAGACAACGAGATACAAATAACTGTCGTTTGTTATCATATCATTATCGTGGCATAGTGGCCGATCGGTTAGAGCGGTCAACCCGCAACGCTCAGTGTGCACTGAGTGAGCGGGTTCGACTCTCGTCCGGGGAGTCACTGTGTAGGGACCTTGAGCGAGTCCTTCGCGCACAGTTGATCTGCATTACAACTGCAGTTGCGCCGTCGAGGCGTGTGGCACTTTTAAACTTAAGTGTAAAAAGGGCAATATTAAGTTACAGTTGTATTGTATTGTATAATAATTTTAGTTTAATTTTGCTCTAACCGCAGCATGATTGCGAGTTGAATTATCAGATGATGAAAAATAATCGCAGGAGTCGAATTTAACTGTTCGGCAGCCATGTGGCGTTCATCATGCTATACATATTATTTAGCCAACGCAACCGTCTAGCGAATGGAGGACTAGTCAACCTTATTGGTTGCGGAAATAGATCTCGCTTAATACCACTCTCCACGTGAGTCTGTCATCTGTTATCTACATCCCCTCTCATCGTTTAAGAAATTGCCCATGCAGTTGTTGTTTAAATTAAAACCGACATTTGATTACCTTACCGCATCTCAATGTAGGCAAACGCTGAGTTGTGTAGAGACAATGTATTCCCAATGACAGTACGTACAATGCACTTGACTGCTCAAATTTATTCTGATATTTCTGAAATTTGATACCGCCCTTCTTCCAACTTTTTTTGCTCAGAAGTGCACACGCCTCGACGGCGCAATTGCAGTTTCATAGGCTGAGCAACAGTGCGCGAAGGACTTGTTCAAGGTCCCTACACAGTGACCCCTTTAGGACGATGGTCGAACCCGTTTACTCAGCGCACACTGAGCGCTATGGGCCGACCACTCTAACTAATCGGCCAGCGTGCCATAAAAATAACAAGTGTTCATTCAAGTGTTCATTCGAAGGCGTGTGCTACAAAAGAGACCGTGTAAGAATGTAAATGTTTCGCGTTTATCTGTTGGCCCAGTATTTTGTCTCAACCCTACTCATTATCCAAGGAGCGCTTGAACTGGTGAGATCCATCACCACCGCTCGTCCGTTTGAATCTATTCTTAAGTTTTAATATACGCCACTCAAGCCAGGCAGGGATCGTACTAGCCCGATATTTCAATCTCCGAAATAATCCAGCATCGAGAAGCGAACTGCGACCCGCACGCTTTCTTGCTCACAGGCGTACGATCCTACCAATGTAGCCAACTGGGATCTTGTTGAATAGATATGAAATTGAAAGAAGTACAATATATAGTCCTGAAAGAAACTAGGATCAATGATCACCGCTCCTATGGATGCATAAACACAAGAGTTTGAAACCTATTCACAGATTCTGTTATATCATCATCTTTTTTCTTCGTAGAAGTGCGTTAACGCGTGTTTTCATCCAGGGCGGAACGTAGCTGAGGGGACTGTTGTTGGAATGGTTCTTTAAATGAAGTTGCAGCTTGTGTTTTACGCTCAAGGCTCCTCGCAGCTCCACTGTTCATTTGGCGGTGTGTAGCATCTTCCCAAACTCCTTGTGTGACTGCCTGTATACGCGCATGTACGTCTCCGTCTGTCTGTGTCTCTTTGGATGTTGATGCGTGTCTGTGTGCATACATGTGTGTCCTTGTTTGTGTCTGTCTTTATGTAGCCCTTATTGCGTGTCTATTTTGCGTCTATCTCTGCATGAATGTCTGCATAACCTCTCTACGACTGTTTCCTTGCTTTGCCATAATGCAGTCAATCAGCCAGGTCACTCTCCGTTAGTCCATCTGTCCGTCTGCCTGCATGTCAGCTTGCCGATGTGTGTGTGTGCGTGTGTGTGTGTGTCTCTCTCTCTCTCTCTCTCCGCGTTGGTAACTGACACGAGTGTCCGTCAGTGCCCTGTGGGCTGTGGCGATGGCACTGAATGGCACTTCTTCGATGCCGCTTGGTGCCTACGGCTGCACTCTGCAATCTCAGATGCCTTCGTTTAGTCGCAGAACTACACTCCAGGTGGCAGGAATGGACGACGAAGACTCAACGGGGCTCTTGTGTCAATGGTTGAAGGCTAATGGACACACAATATGAACAGTCATGCTTCTAACAAATGAATAAGTTAATAAATAAATAAAGCCTATATGCATTCATTTATTTACCTTTGTTATTCATATAAGAATGCATTGTATGTCATACATACATCAATGTAATAAGCTTTGACTTTAGCACCTATATATATATATATATATACACATACGTACACGCATGCATGTACATGTACATACGTACGTGTACAATTGTACATGCATGCATGCATACATGCATGCATGTACATGTATGTATGTATGCATACATACATACATTCATACATACACACATACATACATAAATACATACATACATACATACATCCATACATACATACATGCATGCATGCATACATACATACATACATACATACATACATACATACATACATATATACATACATATATACATATATACTTACATACATATATACATACATACATACATACATACATACATACATAAATACATACATACATACATACATATATACATACATATATACATATATACTTACATACATATATACATACATACATACATACATATATACATACATTATATACATACATTATATACATACATACATGCATACATACATGCATACATACATGCATACATACATACATATATACATACGTACACGCATGCATATATACATACTTGCCTAATGGATAACAAAATTAAGAAAGATGAAACGAGTCCAATGAGTGACGGATGAC
Organism: Bimastos eiseni; assembly: GCA_959347315.1. Classification (NCBI taxonomy): domain Eukaryota; kingdom Metazoa; phylum Annelida; class Clitellata; order Crassiclitellata; family Lumbricidae; genus Bimastos; species Bimastos eiseni. The sequence goes on along the minus strand of OY365814.1, from coordinate 18,339,090 downwards.
TGAATGGGCAAACGAACGATGAAAGAGAACAATTGAAAGAATACAAGAAAACACAAAAAGGAAGAAGAAAGAGAGACGGGACCTTAAAAAGGAACCATGCCAAGTGTCCACAAACATATACACATACAACGCAAAATGCCATTTATATAGCGCCACCCACAAAAAGAATTAAACCCAAAGGTGTCATAAAAACGGCCATTCGCCTACGTGCTTATTGTCGCAAGTCTCGGCTGTCAAGTGTGACCGATTTCACGCCAGATTGCAGTTGTTTGGGTCAACGTCACGCAAGCAGTCAAGACTGGCTTCTGTCTCTCATCTGTCACAGACACCATGCATGCCCTGATTATTCAGAACTAAACCGCATCTGCTCTCCATAGCTAAACATGCTAATTGACTTCTCCAGCGTTTTCTCCGACTGATCGGATTTCAACATGGCTTTCCTAATGGACACTGGCTTTGAAATAAAACCTTGAAATATAACCTTGAACTACGACCTTGAACTATGACTTTAAACTATGACCTTGAACTTACACAACACGCATCATGCCGCCATTATCTAGCGTCAGGATCATTTAGCGCACTGCGCTGGTACGCTTTCACGCTGACTACCCAGTTACATGTAGTCAACCGTTTAAGGAAGAAGGTAATGTCGGACGATCACCTGTGGGTACCGCTATTCGCCTGGCAATAATACCACAGAGGTAATGAAACTGTTTACTGGTTGGTATCGAAAGTTGCTATGTAATTATTCCACTGTTGGATAACATTTCGTTTCTGAGTCAAAATATTACCTTATACACAGTTCATGCTTGGCCTCATAGTGTTATTTGAATTCAGCGTCTATAGATAATGCAAAATCCCAGGGCGTTGTCATGACCAGTCCACCCATTCATTTATTCATTCATTCGTTCACGTAATTTCTATTAGATTGCGCTCCATGACTAGAACTACACAGAGGCGCTCCCAGGTCCAATCCGGAGAAAATAGTAAGCTGATCTTTTCAGAACGGTCGATCGTTTCCGAGTGTTTAGTCAATGCATCCTATACGACCAAAATAGATAACTGTTCATCTTTTCTTTTATACACACTTAATGCATCCTTAGAAATGTTCTGCGCCGTATTGTATTGCATTAAATTCTGCTCAGCTAAATCGTCTGTATATACGGTCATGGTTTCGACACATGTCACTGGTTTATGCCGTGTTTTTCCGCATGAGAAAACATTTCAATGGCCATCTCTTCCAAAT
>OY365814.1:18320710-18332644 GCA_959347315.1 Bimastos eiseni | reverse complement strand
AGTGGATGAGTCGGTGTGCGGTGTGTGCGGGGTTGTCGGGGTGGGTGGGTGGGAGCGTTTTCGTCCTCGAAGTCGTTCCGTTGACCTTGCGCCTGATCCAAAACTACGCTTATCGTGGGACAACTGTCTATACACATTGATCAGTTGCCTTTGGCGACCGCACGAGGCAGCGCCAGCAGCTGCAGCAGCAGCAGAAGAAGAAGCAGTAGTAGCATCTGGACTTCGGAGAAGGAGGAGGAGTAGCCGCAGCAGAAAGAAAACGTAAGCGAAGAATGAGACAGAAGAAGAAAAACGCGGTAGGAAGACTGGGAAGAGTGTAGAGAAAGAGACGAGGAGAATGACCAGCAACAACGAGGAATAGGAATAGTAGGAGATGGCAAGAGGAAGACTGTAGGATTAGACAGAAGGAAGAAAAGAGGGATGGATGGATAGATAGATAGATGGATGGATAGATAAATGGATAGACGGACGGATGGATGGATGAATGGATGGATGGATGGATGAGTGGATGAGTGGAGGAGTGGATGAGTGGAGAAATGGGTTGATTGATGGATTGATTGATCGGTAGATGGATGTATTAAAAATATGGAATAGGAGGATGGATGAGTCGAAAGACTGAGGAAGAGGAGAGATGTATCGAGGTAATCGAGGCGAATAAGAAAAGTAGAACAAAGAGGAGTAACAAGAATGAGAGGAAGAAATGAGGAGAAGGATGAAGTGAAAAGACAAGAATAAGAAATAAGTGGACGAGAAAAGGAAGGAAGTGGCAGAGAGGGATGAGAAAATGATCGGCAAAATGGAAGACCACTTAGCTGCGGAGGAGGAGGAGGAGGAGGAGGAGGAGGAGCATGAAGGGATGAAATGAGGCGGAAAACATGAGAGACGTGACTTACGGGATGTTTGACTGGAGCGATGGACGACGGCTGGCTAAACAGATCATGGAATATGTAGGTGGATGAAAAGGCAGATGGCATTAATAGGTGGATTGATGGTGGATTTATGGGCAGATGGACGGATGGATGTACGAGTAGATCGATTGAGTGATTCCATGGATGGATGGATGGATGGATGGATGGATGGATGGATGGATGGATGGATGGATGGAGGGAGGGAGGGATGGATAGATGAATGGATGGATGGAGGGATGGAGGGATGGATGGATGAATGAATGGATGGATGGATGGATGGAAGGATGGAGGGAGGGATGGATGGATGGATGAATGAATGATCGAATGTACGAACGAACGAATGAATGAATGAATGAATTAATAATTAATGGACGGGCGAGGAAAGAAAGGATTCGTGGGAGTGCAACGGTAATTTGATGAATGGAATGAAGACACGAAGAGGAAGAGGAAAATCCTGCGAGGGGAGAACAGACGTAGATGTTGTAGCGCCATATAAAAACACAGATCCTTTTAATACATTTCTTTTTTGGCAAGATTTGGTTTCTCGGCAGGGACTCCATGGCTACCGTTATCAATTCGCTATCGTCCTCGTGGCATATTCCACCGTCCCTCACTCCATCTACCCCTCCCAAGTCCAGTCCTTCCTCTCCTACGCCCGCACACACTGACGGCCAACCGCGGATGCCAACCATTCAAAATCCCACCCCACTAATCAGGGTCTCTGACGCACGCGAATTGGCAAGTTCCACAGCTCCCACTCCTTCTTTTCTCCTTCTCCTTTTTCTCCTCCACCTCCTCCAATTCCTCTTTCTTCACCTCTTTCTCCTTCTCCTCCTCCTCCTCTCCCGCATCCTTCTTCTCCTTCTACTCCTTCTCCTCCTCCTTCTGATCGTCCTCCTCTTTCTCCTTCTCATCCTCCTCCTTCTCTTCCTCATTCTCCTCATCTTCCTTCTCCTTCTCCTCATTCTTTTCCACCTCTTCCTCCTCTTCCCACTTCTGTTCAATTCCTATATTTTGTGTTCAATGTCTGCGTCTCTTTTCCCCTTAACTCAGAATTGTTCTTCTCGTGTTGTCGCATCCTCTCTCTTCGTCCTCTCTCTTCATCCTCTCTCTTCATCCTCTCTCTTCATCCTCTCTCTCCGTCCTCTCTCTTCGTCCTCTCTCTTCGTCCTCTCTCTTCGTCCTCTCTCTTCATCCTCTCTTCATCCTCTCTCTTCATCCTCTCTCTTCATCCTCTCTCTTCATCCTCTCTCTTCATCCTCTCTCTTCTTCCTCTCTCTTCATCCTCTCTCTTCGTCCTCTCTCTTCGTCCTCTCTCTTCGTCCTCTCTCTTCATCCTCTCTCTTCGTCCTCTCTCTTCGTCCTCTCTCTTCGTCCTCTCTCTTCATCCTCTCTCTTCGTCCTCTCTCTTCGTCCTCTCTCTTCGTCCTCTCTCTTCGTCCTCTCTCTTCGTTCTCTCTCTTCATCCTCTCTTCATCCTCTCTCTTCATCCTCTCTCTTCATCCTCTCTCTTCATCCTCTCTCTTCATCTCCTGATATCTCTCTTCATCCTCTCTCTTCATCCTCTTTTATGAGTCTTCCCCTTCCTCATCATCATCCTTGTCTTGTCCATCCTTGTCATTCTGCTGCTTCCTCCGTCTTCATCCTGCTGCATAGTTCTTCCCTTTTCCTCTTCTTTCATTTTTGTTGTCGTCCCTTACCTTACTTACTTCTCTTCACGGTTTATCTGTTTTCCTTCGCATTCGCTTTCTTATCTTCGCCCTCTTTCGTATCCTGAATTCTCTTCACTCTTGCAGTTTTTCTCCTGATATTCCTCTTCCTCTTCTTCCTCTGCCCTGCATTCCTCCTTTTTATTTCCATCGCCATGTTCCTCTCTGACCTACCCCCTCTGCTATTACGCATATTTCTGCCTCTTCTCTTCCTCTCTCTCCTCCTCCTCCTCCTTTTCTTCGTCCTTCTCTTTCTCCTCTACCCGTTCTTCACTTCCTTATCCTCCTCATCTCCTGCTCCTTCGTCAAAAATAAAGCCCTCGTCAGCTGGCAGTGGATTGGTGACGGAATCACATGACGCAAGATCGATCAGGAGATCGAACGCTGCGATCATGATCACGCGATTTCTCGACGCAACATCCATTAGCTGCGCTCAGCTTCGACCACTGTTCGTCTACGAAGCGATGATTGGCACTACAATATAATGACGACATGACTACGTCATCAACGGTTTGACCACGGGAACTGTGTCGGGAATAACTCGGGTTCGGTCCCTTTAGGAGGTCGATTGTTATATCGGCTGAAGTAATCGATACGGTGCTATGTATACGATCGATAACCGTGAACAGCGGTTTGGTTAAGCAGATAGGCAGCACTCTGTATTGCAGAGTTTCACAGACCAGCTTCCCTTAAAACATTAAGCTTGTAAATCGGCGCCACACGTTTGGATCGGTTGTAACTGAACTGAATTCTCATCTCAACCATGAACATGAATCTTTTTATGAACTTGCCAATCAGCAGCATTCCTCATGGCTTAGACCTGTAACCGTGATTATTCTGAACATTACATTACAATAGATAGGCTTGAACAATATATATATAGAGATCATTATTATACATTCAGTTTAGCAGAACATTCGCTAATACAGACAGTATAGGTTCTATCAATCACTCACGTAGGCTCTAGTTAACTAGCTGTTACAGTCAGCCCTCATTGCTAGAGTGGTCAGTAGCTGATCCTTGAGTGATCAGTAACTGACCAATCAAAGTAGTCTATTCTAGGATAGGCCAGTTTCCTCTTTGGCTGAGGAAAGTGACTTATAAGCTGAAACACTATTAGAAACGACGCAGTCTGACTTCCGAAGAACTCTAGTTATCTTTGTCAGGTTCGTCAACTCGTATCATCTTAGGGTTTGGACGTTATCATCTCACCCATACTCGCATTAGTAAGTATATGTAACTGTTATGTATTAGTCATAATCATCATATATATTATTATTATATCTACTCTGTATTTAATAAAGATAGTTTGTATCCGAACTGTCTCTTTATGTGTAGCTAGGTTCCCCTAATGTAATCAAACTTACTAATCATCTAATATAATAGTAGAGCTAGTTTAGTAGAACCCCTCAGCGTTCTTACAGACCTATACACTTGTTCAGCCGCTGTAAATTTCATGGATTCACCATGGAACACGCGTACAATAATTATTCCTGCATACCGCAACTCATACAGATATACACATGTCAAGAGCATATATACATTATACAGATATATATATATATATACATTATACAGAAATATATACATTATACAGATATATATACATTATACAGATATATATATATATACATTATACAGAAATATATACATTATACAGATATATATACATTATACAGATATATATAAATTGCACAGATATATATATATATACATACATTATACAGATATATACATTATACAGATATATATATATACATTATGCAGATATATGCACTTTCAATTGATATTATATATATATATATATATATATATGCATGTATAAATGTGCGGTTGATGACAAATGATGTCTGTAGATAAGCGTACTTTATAAACGATCAGAATGCTTGCTTTGCCACTTTCATCTTTCATTGGCGACCCAACAAACCGCATGTTATATATTACTTTGAGATGAATGCACAAATACATTTGTATGGTTTGTGAAGGCAAGGAACGATGGATCTGTAGCATAAGTATACTCTAGGTCTTGGATTTGTGGAAATCTGATTGGTCAGGAAAGTCTTGAGGGGGAGGAAGACTATGCAACAAGAGGAGAGGATTTTCGAAGAAGGAGGGCGACGACGACCGCGACGAGGAGGAGGAGGAAGAGGAGGAGGAAGGGAGAGGAGGAGATGAGGAAACGGTAAACTGGAGAAAGGAGGGCAAGGGAAACGGAAAAATAGAAAGGGGAGAGGATGAAGGTGGAAATAAGGAGAGGGGTGAGGTTAAAGAGGCGGACAGGGTTGCAAGGAAAAGAAGGGGAAGAAGAACAGATGTGGATGAATAGAACAGAGAAACGTGAAGGAGGATGAGAAGTGGAAAAATTAAAGAGGAGGAAGAAAGAAGAAAAAGAACCTCTCTTTCTCCGTCCTTGTCACTCTTTCTCTCCCTCAAATCATAAATTAATATGCGCTCGCATCCGATTCAGTGCAATTCATTCATCCATCCGTCCATCCATCTATCCGTCCATCCATGGAATCACTAAATCAATCAATCCATCCATCCATTGATCCATCTATCCATCCATCCATATAACCATCCATCAATATATTTACCCATCCATTCACCCATATATCCATCCATATATCCATCTATCCATCCATCCATCCATACATCCGTACATCTATCCATTAATCCATCCATCAATACATCCATCTATCCAATCCATCCATCAATACATCCATCTATCCAATCCATCCATCAATACTCAACTGCAACCTACTCCATCCATCTCTTTATTTCATCTAAATATTCTAATCGAATATTAAAATCCACTGATCCTTATTTAATCCGATCGCCTTCAATCTCTAATCAGATCCTTCTAATGCCTCCTGATCTAATCTAATTAATTCTACGATGCAGCTGGGGCTCAAAGGACAAAACTCGAAGCCATCAACAATGGCTAAAGTGGCTGAGTGCCAATCACCAATCATATAATCTCGAAAAGACGACATCAACGGCCTCTTGCGAAATGAAAACGACTGACGCTTGAAAGGTACCGACAGCACGGTTATTCAACCCGTAGAGTGGTCAGAGAAGGGAAGGCGATTAGGAAAGGGTCTCTAAAGGAGTATGGGCAGTTGGTCGAAAGATATCTATCACTTATCGCATATATCCTAATATAGATATGCCTGTGTATACGTACATATGTATTACATATTATATTGTAGCATACATGTCTGCCTCTTGGATAATGTAGCATACACCGGGTGTACATGCACGTGTGCGATCGCATTTTGCTTAGCATTGAGGGGAAGGGAGGGGGGCAAACGAGAGAGTTGCCAGTCCTCAACCTCGCCGCTTGATCGGGAATTGCTGACATCATATATATATATATATATATATATATATATATAGCCTTGCGATTCTGACAAAGTAAGAGGTACACATGATATAATAGATCTATGAATGTCTATGCATATTTGAACATATAAGCACACGTAAACAAACAGATTTATTAACGTGTAAGTATTTTTTCCACTTTAAATATACTACAAGGCATTTCATCTGCGATCCAGCGGAGTAAAGATGGCAAAGGTATTTCATAGGGTAGGATTGTCCATGCAGGCCATTCGAAGAGGAAGGGTATATGCCGTAAAAAGCCGGAAGCATGGGGAAAATGACCAACTGCAATCGTCATGCGTCGTGGAAAAACTCAGCGGAATTTTATTGTCGAGTGATTGCTATGCAGAAGGATGGAGTCCGTGCATATGCATCGTAAGCAGAGATATCGGAATCATTCTGCTGCTGCTGATGCAACCGGGTTCAGCAGCTGCCGAGCAACGACTACGACTCCGCAAGAAACTCCATATCAGTATTTATTCTGATAAAATTCCACGGTAATAAACCTGTCTTCTGTTTGCGGCCGACTCTATCTATTGGATATGCGAATACCAATCACACACGTACATACCTGCACACACACCTATACACAAACCTACACACACACACACACACACACCTAAGCACACACGCAAACACACACACGTGTACGTAAATAGCTACTTTTGATTGTACTTTCTAAATTACCAACAACTTAGCTAACTTTTACTGTGTTGATACATTTTGCAGTTATGTCCTTGTCAAAAGCCAAGCCACTATTTAGTTTCCCATGTAACATTCTCTTATTTAACTAAATAACATTGATTTAGTTATTGCCGCCATTCTCATTGTAGCTAGAAAATAAAGTTTGGTGACCATAATAGCGGGATTATATCCCTTCTTGGCCTCCCCTTTGTCAAAGTCATGTGTGGAATATATTAAGTTTATTTGTCAATGTAAAATTCGTGGCAATAAAAAGTGTCTGTTTTGTCTTGTTCTGTTTATATATATATAACATATATATATAATATATATAATGTATATATATATATATATATATATTCATGGGTTATGGAATGTGAACCATGCATTGGCTGCGGTTGATTATGGTTTAAAGATTGAGAAGTATTGATGTCACAGCGTGAATGGCTTTCCTATAATGGCCAAGAGACCAGCACATGATCTATACAATTTATGTGTCTCGGTATACTAGCGCTAGATAAAGTTCTTTAGCAAAGTCGTAGTCGTCATCGTCATCGTACCGATAATACGGAGAGAGATTTGCAATGAGACGGCGAAGGGCGAGTGAGACAAACCGGGGTGGGTGAAGTTGCTGAGCTTGGGTGAGGCGAGAAAAGTCGTCGTGCTAATATTCAGACAAGCAGACAGATAGATGAACAAGAACACACCTAGACACACAGACAGACATAAAGGCAGGCAGACAGACTGACATTATCTCACATTGCCTAGCTTCAACCTACTTCGCCGTATGCCCTAACAGATATTTCCTTCCATAATCGATAACATAATGAGACGACCATTGAGGATATTTTCCATTGACACCTGTCTATAGATATGCCACACTATAGCACAGTGCGCTCATTAATTAGCCAGCGTTCTAATTGGGAAACTGTCCCTTTTTATTGCATATTTTCGCTCATTAGTCCTTCAGTGCAGCATTTTACTCGCGTGGTTGAAAATGCGCTAGAAAAATGACTAGTTGGATTCGGAAAATATAATTGTGCAACGGTTTGTAACTGATACAATAATAAGAATGAACAAACGTTTTCTCTCTCGCTCGTTCATTCCTTATTTGGTTCATTCAATAATGTATTTATTTATTCATTCATTCATTCATTCATTCATTAGTTTGTTCGTTTATTCTTTTGTCCATTCGTTCATTCGTTTATTCAGTACTCAGTTTGTTCATTCATTCATTCGTTCGCTCATTCTAGGAATCAAATGCCTCATATTACCTTCAAAAACGTTGGATTGCCCTTAAGCAGTTTCACAACAACAGACTTGGGGCTACACGAGTATGTATTATGCATTCACAGATAACATCAGTTCATAGGCGTCGTATGCATGGAGGGCAACTAGCGAAGCTCGTGCTTTAAGCCACTTTCACTATACATAAGCACCCCTATACATATCCAGATGAACACATACATACATGCACACATATATGCATACATACAAGCATGTATACAAACGAACATTCATAAATATAAATATTCATACATACAAACAAATTTACGTGTATATGAAAACAAGCTACCGTTATACGTATGTTGCACGTATGTACATTCGCACGGACACACACACAGGACATACATGCATGCGTGCATGGTACATGCAAGTATGGACTTACATACATTAGTACTTAAATACATATCTGTATATATACATGCATACATACCTACCTAAACATACAGTTATATCCGCATAAATAAACACATGCATTAAATACACACACGTGTATACATGCATAGCATACATACATGTAGGCCAACATAAGTATACGTTGTTACAGCTACTTGATTCGAACCTTGTGGTAAATTTCTCCTGAACTATTTGGACTAAAATTCCGTGCAGAGCATAGGTGCACAAGCAGGTTGACATAAATGCACACAGGTACACAGACCACGACACAGACAGACAGACAAACAGACAAACAGACAAACAGACAGACAGACAGCAGGGAATGCCAGGGATAATAAACATATAGACAGACAGTCATTCAAAAAGAAATAGACATATGAAGACATACATGAAGACAGTCATACATCCAGATACACAGACCTACATACAACGAAACAGACAGACAGACAGACATATAAAGGCAAAGAAGAGGATATCTAGGCATCCAGAGAATGCGACGTCAGAAAGACACTAATTTTCTCCATCACAGAGACCCATAATCGGCCATCTTATTTTCGCAGGGTTCAAATTTCCCGTCGTCGTCGCGATTACTTAAGACGATATCAGGATCGATCTAAGAGATGGAGCAGCCTCTATTCGTCGTCTGCTGTTGAGAGCGTGCGAGTCGGCATCGACGCTCTGTAATCGACTCCTCGAAAAGCAGAAAAGTAATCGAAGTCGTTCCTAAAATCTACTCTCTGCTAACGACCAGGCACTAATTTAGACAGAACGCTTTAACTGTCTGGTACCGTAACTGAATGCAACAGCAAGAGGTGTCGTGCTATCCGCCTCTCCTATCCGGAAACTCAGTGAGTTATAAAGTAAGCCCTAGGGTAGGATCTACAAAATAATAACTTTCGTTTGATTTCAAACTGACCAACCGCAGTATACATGATTACAAACATAGTGTCAAAGAATGATGACGTGTTACAAACATAGTGTCAAAGAATGATGACGTGTTACAAACATAGTGTCAAAGAATGATGACGTGTTTCAAACATAGTGTCAAACAATGATGACGTGTTATTACAGGAATCACATTTGCTGTCGGCTGCCATGCAATGTGCCCAAACGTCATGCATCTAACGCAAGAAGGACTAAAGTAAACCTTACGGGCTATAGGAATCGAACTCTGTCCCTCAGCTCTGCATGCGTTTATCGGAATGTTAAAATCAGTTCCTACCAATCTCGCTGATCATCTTGTAACCGGACTTAAACCTCCAGTTCAAATCTAATCAAAAGAAATTTATTGAAACCATCGTTCCACATTGACAAATTAAAACAAATAGAAGTACATTGTCTAATAAATAGAATTAGTTCAAAGAAACAATCAAATTATACAATTGAAAAAAAGATGGTTAACAGGAGTTCCAAAGGAGATTGAACCCCGCCAAAAGGAACTCCTAATCTCCCTGTACAACAAAAACTATGAAGATGGCAAATTGAGATGAAAGGTACTAGAATACAACATATAGCAAAATATTGAAAAAATGACCGAATTACTCGTTCTATTCGTCAAGTGGTACATTGAATGAAAAAAACCTACATACATTGGCACATTGAGTGAAAAAAAGTTAGCATATCTCTTGGTAACCACTCTTGAATAAGCTGATTCCCTTCTCTTAGCTTGCGAGCGGTGCTATAGAAGTTTCGAGATTACGACTGTGGTTGATCATCATGTGCAGTTGATATTTTGGCTAATGTCAGACATCTTTAAATCTGTGTATTCGACGCTGAATTTTGGAAATTGGGAGTTCTCGACTATGATTTCGGATACTTGAGAGACCGAGAATGAATTTGTGTTTCAAATGATTGAGATGATAGCGTGTGTACAAGAGGCAACTAATTATAGCCTACATAAAGAGCATATTGAAGACTATAGTATAGCTTTCAATCTGTCGCTGTTATGCTTCAGCGTTTTCGTCGAATAAACGTTAAGTTTGTTGAAATGAAAGCTAAGCGCTTACTTAAACTATAGGCACGAAACATGATACATGTATTTAAGAAAAGCAGTTATTCTCTCTGCCATTAACAGTGGACCTAAATCTCCTACCTTTGTGTCATTGTAAATTAGCTCCAGTTCGTATCCGGGAACAAACTGTTGGCTGTTCACGTGATCAATCGCCATTTTGGCTGAAGCTAGATCCGATTTTCCGTTTCCCATTGAATCGGACGAACTGCTCAGTTCAAACAAACCGCCGATGTACAGCTTCTTAGGACCACTTCCGGTCTTATTTTGCTCACTGCTAGGAGGATCGTCTGGGTAAATTTGAAGCCTGCTTGAGACATTATCGGGCTTTACTGATCCAGAGAGTGGCAGGTTTTGCCTACTTTGAGATCTCTTGGGGTCACCTCGGAGCTTATTTCCTTCTCGTTGTGGTATGTTTCGGACACTTTGTAGTTTTTTGGGGCCACGTCGTGGACTCTTTGTGTCAGTTTTAAATCTTCTGATGCTGCCTTCGGGCGATCTTGTAACGAGGTCGCTGCCAGACTGTAGCAGCTGTTTCGTTGAACCCTGCTGAGAATCCCTTTTGTCTGACCTTGCCTCCGAGTTTGCGATCCTCGGTTTCAGTTCCTCAGAATTCAGGATAGATTCGGGACTGGAAATCACGAATCCGACGGTCCTGCTTCTTGGGGGAGGATGAAAATCCAGCCGGATCAGCGTCGTGAGATCTTCGGACGGAAATAGAGGACCTCGAGGTCCTTTTAGCCTGATCGAGTCCTTCGTCGTGGAGTTCTGCTTGGCCAGGACGACGATGGTTGTCGTCTGATTCGACCAGACGCAGTTGAGGAGAGGCAACGACGGAGAACAGAGGACACGTCGAGGATCTTCCAGATGACTGCCTCTGACTTCCGGTCCCTCTGAGCCACTTGTCGCTGCTACTCTGGCTGCCAGCGACAGGAGGATCAGACAGGAAGTCCAGAGGATCAATCTGACTTCATCAAAGTTCCAGAAGGTTCTGTGGTGGTTGCGGAAACAACAGTAGAGGAACAATAGATCCGCCGTTTTCATAATTATTCTACAGCGAATTCAAATGATGCTGTACAATATGAAGCAATGCAATACGACATTATTTTACATCGCGTTGTGTGTTACAATTCATTATTAAATAGTCCTCAATACCAGGACACTATTGTCATAATTGTCGTGACAGTCAGTAGGCCCTTTCGGGGTAAACGAATGCCCTATGCTTTGTAGGCCTAATATTGCAGCATGCCCACATGGAGTCCATGATACTCATAAGACCCATTATTCCACATGGAAACCGATTGATCCCATATTGACCCCATCCGACGAGAATGGAAATCTGGCAGGGACATTTTGATTAACCAATCGAAATGTCGACTACGTAAGAACGGCGAAAACGCTAAACAAACTGTAGACCTACAGAAGACAATCGAACTAAACGGGATTGTTACAGTGGAAATCAACAATGACGGACAAACTACGTCGAACTCAAAGGCCTCAGATCTGAAGAAATCTACACTGCCATTAGAAACGAGTTGTTTGATGGACGCTTCGTATTGAACCGTTT
>OY365814.1:18315710-18318210 GCA_959347315.1 Bimastos eiseni | reverse complement strand
GTGTGTATGTATGTATATATGTATGTATGTATGTATGTATGTATGTGTGTGTATGTATGTATGTATATATGTATGTATGTGTGTATGTGTGTATGTATGTATATATGTATGTATATATGTATGTATGTATGTATGTATGTATGTATGTATGTATGTATGTATGTATGTATGTATGTATGTGTGTATGTATGTACATATGTGTGTATGTGTGTGTGTGCGTGTGTGCGTGCAGTCAAAACAGTCTTCATCCATCATCCAATTGGTGTTGGTCAAGATTGATATGTCTGTCTGTCTGTATATATCCATCTGAATTTGTCTTATTGGCCGTTTCTCTTACTGACTAAAATGCTGCAAGATTTTAATAATGAGTTTATAGGAGCAGATGGTCATCATCATCATCTTCGTCTTCGTTATCGTCATAAGTGAACAGGAGGCCATTGATGGATAGCCGACGTCACATTCGCCCTTTACCGTCCCTAAATATAGCTACCTTGTTAGACAGGATGAGAAATTAGCATCGGCAATTTCGCCAACTTCTAAAGCGCATTATGACGTAGATTCCTTTGTTAGTCTATTCTTTCATCTATAATTTGTTTAATTATTTCTACGTGTGACAGATCATTAAAAGTTTAGCAGAATCTGAGCAGATAGTCAGAAAGGTATGGGTGGTGATCGGCCAACGTTCACTTGAGGTGTCATGAATGTTCTGTGTGATCATCTCGTACTTCACCATCTGAAATTGCTCTTAGGGTCATCGTGGATGAGCAGCCTTGGCAAAGCAGCCCCTCTCAAGACATCATAAAGACATCCCTCGCGATTCAATAGGTTTTCACTAATAAACCCTGTAGCACTTGATGCTCGAATCCACCCCATGCAATTTATGGTGAACCGGATCTGTTTTTATCTCCGATATTCCTGTAGTTGAAACACGACTTATTAATCGAATGTTTTCGGGAACTCTCTCACGAGGTGTGAGTGGAAGTCGACGTGATTCCAGACAACGTAAGGCTGCTACACCTCCCGTCGCATTCGATTAGTAACTGTTTGTAGCACAGCTGCCACCAGCAGTGAACATATTTCATTATTTAAGTGATTTCGGGTTTTATAACTGACAAAGGACAACAATGTCCTTCACTGGATGACGTATTATTTATTATTACGAATTAACAGTTACCATGACGTTGATGTATTTTATATTAATTGTCGAAGATATCATGCCATGCCGTACGTCACGTGTGTCTTCGCGATTTCGAAATTGCAGCAGTAGTCATAAATCTGCGAAATTATGGTGCGCCGCTAAAATTGTTCACATATTCCCATCATAGGTACATGTAAGCCTACCGACGATATAGCCTAGGCCTAGGCCTACTCTGTGCAAACCTGTTGTTGCCCGAGAAGTTTTGTCATACTATAAAGTGGTTTGATAGGAGAAAAATTGTCAGTAATCACAGTAATATCTACGTGTAGGCCTATAGGCCTATCCCTAGGTCCACTGGTGATCATACCAGTGTTGGGCACGAGACCAAAACCTTGAGACCAAGATCGAGACCAAGACCGAGAGGTCCAAGACCAAGACCAAGACCTAGACCGGGTTGTCCGAGACCAAGACCAAGACCGATGCTCTTTTTTATAAACAATTCAATTTATTAAAATGCTAAAACGGAATAACACGCTTAAAACATTCATTTTATTGCTGAAGAATACTAGTCTTAATAATGGCCCAGAAAAGAGTTTTACTGGCCAGTCTGAACTTTTGCAGGCTCAGGCCTTGGCTGGGGCCTGAGAATAGCACACTATACTTAGGCCAACAGTATACATTGTACGATACGTAAATGCTTTAAGACATCTGCAAAGTAGATTAACGTTCCGTTTGAATGGTGCACATGTACTCGGTATTGAAGGTTATTAACAATGTCTACACGTAGCTGACCATATATTAGACTGTCCCAAAACCTTGAAATTTGTGTAAGCAAATTTTGAAATGACTGGCTACGTGTCAATGCATTTTTTGCCCATAGTGACATTATACATAGATGGTGGTCAGTATGCCGTAAATCGATAACATTCGCGTAGAGCCTAAACATCCGGAATGCCTAATATTCGAAAATAACCGATAAATATAAAAACATTGCTCTGATAAGGCTAATGACCAAGCACTCAAATATAAGACGGAGACCAATCCCAAGACGGTTCCTTTAAGACCAAGACCAAGACCAACGCATTTGAGACCGAGACCAAGACTGAAGATCCAAGAACAAGACCGATGCATTCGAGACCAAGACCAAGACAAAGACAAAGACCGCAGTTTTCCGATCTCGAGACCGTCTCGAGACCACATCCCTGGATCAGACTGATTATAGTTGATGCTTAAAGAAACAGTGCCATTACAAAATGCCATTATTGTTGCCCTCCTCCTCCAGGACCGACTTTAATCAGCTTCTCACTAGCGAAATCCTCGGCTAAGGCCTTTGCTGGGCCTACTCACCAAGGGCACGCTCTC
>OY365814.1:18233210-18310710 GCA_959347315.1 Bimastos eiseni | reverse complement strand
ACAAATAAAGCAAGCCTCACAGTGAAGTTACTAAACGTCTTACAGGCTAGATTGAAAATTATAAAAATCTCCATAAAATTAAAATAAAACATTACAAATCATAGGGCCTATTCTTTCTCTATACATATTGAAAAGAAAGACCTAAACAATAATTTAATCATAGTGAGACCATAGTAAGTATGGTACTTAGAATGGATTAGTAACTGATAACTTTGACTAATTGGATGAATGAACCTATCATACAGATTACGGATACGGTACGGTCTCATACTTTCATTACACCTGTCAACTGTTACAATTTTAAAATGTACTTTTCTTGCTTTCCCGGCCTGCAGCAAAATTACTAATAACCTTGTCAAAGTTAATTGTGCTTGTCAAAGAGCGTTCAATTGAAAGAATTGCTAAATTGGAATGTAGTGATTCTCTAATTGTGGGTCTTAAGTAGGTTTTAATTAGATTATTTTAATTAGTTTTAGTTTTGAAAATCCAAATTCTGTTTAGGGGATAACTCTTTCATCAACCAGATTCTAATTAACAAGAATTTTTGATAAATCCAGCTTCTATTTAAGTTAGATTTCGATTGTGAATCCAACTTTGCATTAATTTTTTTATCACTCAATGTAAGCAAAAACGTCTTTCATTACTCAAATATCTGTTTCATAAAACTTTATTTGCATCAATACATGATGCATTTTGCAAGTTTTTTCATAAATCAAATTTATATTTAAGCAAAGATTGTCCCTAATTAATTCAACATTTTACTTTGGAAAGAATAATTTTTAACCAATCTAAGAATTTGCGCATTATTATAATTGCAAAATTTATTTCATTTTATAGTTGCGAAAGTCATGGCAAGATAGACAGGGGCGGCATTGCCATTTTGCAGCGTATCTATTAACACAAGGTGCCATTCGATGGTCCTTCTGTATATTGTATATGTTAGTTTTAAGTCGAGAAGAAGCAAGAAAGCATATGGTGCCTGGTTTAGACAAGAGCAGCAAGAATCTTGAAGAGTTCAATTTATACAACAAGAATTTTTTATTTATTTTTTCCAAAAATGCCGCCTTTAGGACAAGTGCCGCCTGGGGCGGTTCGCCCCCGTCGCCCCCCTCGCTACGCCACTGCTTATAGACGACAAGTCGTGCACAAAGGCGCACACACGTCGCGACGACGCAACTGGAGTTGTAATGCATAACAATAGTTATATTGTAGGCCTAATGGTGCTATGGTTTCTCTTTCACCGTCGCTTGATGCCTAACGTTGGCTCAATAGAAGTCACAATTTTTTGGTTTATGAGGTAGTTGTCTTGCAACCTGTGTAACGACGCTGATGTCGCCGACAATGACGACGACGATGACGATGGCGGTGATGATGATGGCGATGACTTTGAGACTTAAACTTTATCTTGATGAACTGCATGCCTGCACGGATGGAGTTGTTCACTAGGCCTATCTACAGTGGTGGAAATTATTTTTGCAATACCCTGTGAGCAGATCCAATGGCGGCAAAACGAAATATGAATACGTAATGAGCAGAACCAATAAATTTATCGTATTTTTTTTCTTCCTTGCATCGACCAACAGACAATCCTGAACATATGTAAATGACAAATGTTATGCTCGTTTACAAAATAATTTGAGTGATATTATTTTTTTTAAACTGATTTTATATGTCTAAAACAGATTTTTAGCTTTTCACACGATGATACAATACTTATTTCTACCACTCTATTTTATCTGCCTCGCCTGTTCCAAGCTGTGGGTCTCTTTGTCCGATCAGGAGGTTCGTTTCGTTTATCTGCTACTCAGGACTGAAGCTTTGCTTTCGTCAGCCATGCGGCCTGGAACAACCTTCCTCATAAAATTGGAATTGAGCCATGGTCAATTCTAGTCTCTTCTGTTCCGCAAGCGCTTGCATGAAGTCTATTCTATTGGATTGTCCTTGTTGAGTCGGGAGCACTTTAGTCCGTGTTCCATTAAGTTGGACTGTACAAATTCTCATTACGCTGTGTTCTGGTGTAATCATCGCGATGTGACGATGCTGCTGCTGATGCCGATGATGACGATAATTCTGACGATAGTGAATTTGGTTATTACAACAATAATGTCTAGGACGGAGATGATCGTTTGCTCAGACGGGTCATAGAATCATAGATGTCCTCAACCGATGCTTCATAAAGTCTCTGTCCTGACGAAAGCCCTTTTATTTATGGTCTTCCTAGTTCACTTCGGGTCAAACGACGAAACCCTCCCAGAAGGTTTACTGCGTCAGTGTTAACAGTCGTTAATAGACCATTGACAGCATCCAACGCCTTTGATAGGTTGGCGAGAGGCGCTCTACAAAGGCCGATCTATTTAAAGATATAATTATATCTAGTGGTTTCCGTTGTTTTGAGGATGGTTGCAGTGCAGTCTCCATGAAATGTAGTAGAGGACTAGGCGGTATGCCAGCGATTCCCAACCTCTGGCTCGCGAGCCAAAATTGGCCCGCCAGGCCTCAACCTATCAAAGGTATAAAAAAAATACACGTACAATAATGAATAGTTGACAGAATAATTATTTTCTATTATAAATTCAATCAATCAATTCATTTTTTATTGTTCACTGACAAAAGATAGCAAACGAACACGGAAATAGTAGTTTAAAGTAATCATGCCGTGAGCAAAGGAGACCCCAAAAGAACGAACCGTTCCGCTAACAGAGGCCACCCAATTTCAACATTAAACCTAGAAGTAAAAGTTTTTCCCGCTTACCATATAGAAGCAACGAACATAATCATCATTTCATTATTATGGCAACAGCAAGTAACTTTATCTAACCGTTCAGTAAGAAAGTTCTTAGTTTATTTTTAATCTGGTGTAATGATGACATATTAGTTAGGTGGGTATTGTAGGTAGCATGTTCCAGAAGGACGGACCATATATTCTTATGCTATGCTGCCTAATCGTAGTATGTACTCTAATTTGGTGATTTTATTAGAGGCACGCGTCTGATGGTCCTGGATCTCTAGGTTCCTATAAAACCATCGATTGAAACCACTTGGTAATAAGAACCTGTGAGCCATGTACATAAACACTCCAACTTGATGTTTATTAATTATTTCTATTGTCAATATCCCCAGACTAGTGAATAAGCTCTTAGTGTGGGTTCTGTAAGGAACATTGCTTATAATGTGCACAATGCGTTTGTAAAAATATCCAAACAAGTCAGTCTAGTATGATACGTGGAAGCCCAGACAAGGTTGCAGTATGACAGATACGGATAAATTAAGGAATAATATAACGTAAGGAGTATGTTTTTAGACAGAAGGTGTCGGATGCGTGAAATTAAACCAATTTTTTTTCTAATTTCTGGGAAATATGGTGAATATGCTGTTTCCATGTCAACTGAGCGTCAATATAAACCCTCAAGAACTTCGTAGCAGTCACACAATTTATATTTTGATTATCAATACTTATACAAGAAAGTAATTCACAATCAGAGACTATCTTCCTCTTAGGACTGAAAAGAATGTAGTTGGTCTTTTTTAGATTCAACGATAATTTGTTTGTTTTAAACCAAATTCCCGCCTTTGCAAGCTCCTCATTTAGCCTGTTATACAATTCCTTCAGTGATTTATCAGACATGAATACATTCGTATCGTCAGCAAACATGATAAATTTCAGGGCTGATGAAATATGATATCGTTCACATATAACAAATTATTATGTTTCGTTGACGTTAATAAGTAACATGAAATGTATTTATCCATGTGTAATTTGATTCTCTTCTTAAATAAAAATCTTTTGAAATTTAAAATAATTATCTTTAACCTTGTGGCCCATCATGTCCTCCAACTAAATAAAAGTGGCCCCAAGTCTAGAAAGGTTGGGAACCACTGCGGTAGGCCCTACAGGCAACACGGACGGCTGCACTTAGGTGTATGGCCTGCTGACCATCCGGTAGAGGGCGGGCCACCGCCCGAACAGGATCATTGGCTATAGGAAATAATACATTGAAACAAAACAAATAAATTCTACCAGTTTGCAAAGTCAATTTGCTGACTAGGTTACTTGAAGAGTCGCTTTACAAATTGTCGTAATGAATTAACTGAATGAATAATTATTACCAATGTGGTTTTCACACTAAAGACATTGATCAGAAACGATACCAAGTGACTTAATTAGTAGAATAACTTTACTTACTTTAGGCATGGAAATGTTAATTATCATAAAAGGCTCATCCATTTCAGATTATATGGTTTGCGGTGAGATGCGAATAAAATATAATTTGTTTTGACAGCGATAAGACTCATAAGAAACAGTCTATTCAGTGAACCACTAATTCATAATTCATCTGCAACATTGTTTACATGTAATTCGTGGTTTAACAGGTCAATGAGTTTACAGTAGGCCCTATAGGCGCAGAATTGGAGGCGATGAAATTAGCATTATCAACAAATAACAGAACGTGAAGAAGTCTATGGGAATTTGGGAGGTCATTTATAAAAATCAAGAAAAGCAGAGGACCTAAGCTAGAACCTTGTAACGCACCGTGTTTATGTAGGCAGTTTTCGACATGTGACAATCATAAAACACATACTGAGCTTTATTGTAAAGGTAGCTTCGAAACCAACTCAGGGCCAATCAATCCTCAGAGAGTCAGATACCCATAGATTCAAGTTCAACCAAAAGTGTCTCATGATTTACGGTGTCGAAAGCTTTGGTTACGTCCAAGAAGATGCGCTCAGACAATTCGCTACGATCGATGGCCGAAGGTAAATAGTCTCGCCTCTGCGGTCTGAACACCAACGACGATCAACAACGGGTAGGCCTATGTCGACTCACTAGAAAGCTGATGCCAACGTAGGCCTATGTATATGTACAAGGGCCCCTATACGATTTCAACACAACTTTTTACTATTGTCGAACGACAAGAATCTATGACATCGGAAAGAACAGAGTTACTTTACTCAGTCTATTCTGCTTATATAAGTATAGGCCTATAATGACACCTGATCTATCTCTTTCTATCGAAAGAAAATCTTCTCTTTTTCTCTTTTCCAAATGCGTTCCTTACAGAGGTGAAGTCTCCCGATGACATAGCTTCCCTCTAAAGGAGGAGAGAAGTCTGAGAGGACATTGTCAAGTCACCCGTAGGCTACACAACTGCCTATGATACTGTATTGTCATCAGAATTACATGCCTACGACACATTTTCACGAACCTTTCAGAGACTGCGTTTGTCTCAATATTTATGTCCATGTTTATCTCTCTGTCACTCACAATAATCTCTGCATGTTTGTCCATGACAATCATTGGTCAATGGTCAGACTGATTTGTCTACTTCTCTCCCTATTGATCTGTATCCCTGTATCTGTCTGTCTGTCTGTCTGTCTGTCTGTTTTATTTCTACTTGTCCGGCGGTTCTCAACCTCGATCTTTCACCGTGCATATTTCCGCTCATAAAATACATACGCACAACAAACAATTATATTGTCATTTAAGCCTAAACAACCCTATTGCAAGGCCTTTTTGGTCTATGTATAGGAGGTACGTGTATGCCTTGTAAGGTATGGTAGGCCTATACTTAGTGGAAGACAAAAGATAGACAAAACACTGCAATGTGAGGTAAAGCAGCGTATACAAAGTGAGAGCAAAATGGGACAGGCATAATTGACCTTCGGATGTGGTACGTATATAGGGGCCAGAGCAAGGTGGACAGACGCAATAAAGGAACCATACACGTTACGCAATGTGACGTGCATAGGTTTGGGTAAGATACATTTGTATAGCCTATATTAAGCAAGGCAAGAAACGCAAGTTAAAATAAGGCATGGTGAGGTGATCATTCATTTACTGCATAATCTTTGACAATAGTAATACCTATGAATATTACACAAAGTCTCGTAATAAAAGAATGAATGAATGAATGAATGAATATTCCTGGAAGATGCATGTAAGTACGCGTCATGGGTTGAAAGAATGTAGGCTATTATATAAGTATAAAAAATGTGTAGGGCCTATTAGGCCTACGTAAATATTAAATTTGTGAATTGCGTAAATAAAAATTGCTGTCTACAGGCCATAGTAGGCCTACAGGTATATGTATCCAAGCAGAATAACCCAACGATTTTTTACTTCCTGCTTTGAACAAAAGAGGGGACGTGCCCCCGCAGGCCCAGATCAGTCGATCTGTGTAAACAACCTTCACACGAACAAATGACGTGGGAACGAACGATAGGCCTAATGTTTTGTTCTTATATTTTATAGTTATTCTCCATTTATAGACCATTACGCCTACATGTCTATAAATAATCACGGTTTATCAAGCGTAGGCCTACTCCCACTCCCTGCGAGAGATTAGTTCATGCCCGAAAGAGAGAAAGACATAGTCACGTCACTCACACGTTATAATTGTAATATATATTTAGTAAATATAATACGTAGCCTAAACATAAAAATGTACGTTTAAAGGCCTAAGTATGCATGCACGTGTTTGCTTTTACATATGCTAATGGCCTAATGCACATGTAAACAAAATTGGCCTTAAATGGACCTGTACAACCTTTGTTGGCAGGATATGTGTATAATTATATACGGCGGCGATGATTGTATGTATTTATGTGTTAGTTGATAGGCTATAGGCCTATGTGTACAACCACGTAAATATGGAACGGTGGCTGTAGGCCCCTAATAGGCCTATCATTTAAGTGTGGATCTATATAATCGTAGTATAAACATGTAGCCTACACAATTACCAATAGTACTGGTCTAGCCCGTATACCGAGATTAGGTCAACGAGATACATCATGCAAACTAGGTCAGTCTCTTGTTCAACGCTTGCTTAGTTCGCTAATGCACCTTGTACCACTGCAGCTGGGGTACGATAGCTCTCGAGGAGCCATATGATCACTCACACACACACACACACACACACACACACACACACACACACACACACACACACACACACGCACGCACGCACGCACACACACACGCACATACATACATATGTACACACACACACACACACATATCCAACGGAACAGCTAACGATAATCGCTGTCGTTGTCAGATAGGCCTATTAGGGGCCTATATATATATATACATATATATATATATCCAACGGAACAGCGAACGATAATCGCTGTCGTTGTCAGCACAGCCAGTATACTGGCATAACATCCAAGACTCCGTGCGACCTTGTGGACTAGACGATGGGAAAAACTTATCCAGTGCAAATTAATTACTGCATAAAACATAAAGAGCAGTTAATTAACATGTGATTATTCACAGTCTCGGGGCTGAAATGACAATGACTGACTCTTCAGAACACCTATACGCCTATAGCCATTAACTCTTCACCCCATTCCTTCGCCTCATTTACCTCAGTCCGCTGTCTTGGCGTCACTTTTGATCCTCACCTCTCTATCTCTAAACACATCTTCAACCACATATTATGCTCCTGCCTCATGCATTGCGTGATCCGCCGCATCCGGTCCATGCTCGGCTTCAGAACTTCCTCCACTATGCAGAGCCCACTCGAAGCTAGATCACTACAATTCATTTTTCCTCAACCTTGAAGCCACGCAACTCAGGCATCTGAAACTTATTTCAAGATTCACCAGCTAGCGTCGTCACCAGAACACCAAAACAGCACCACATCACTCCTATTCTCAAATCGCGCCATTCGTCAAAAATCCTAGAGCGCATCTCCTTCAAAGTGTCTAAACAACGCTATCCTAAAATATATATAGGCCTATTCCGAGCCCAATAGCTTCGTAAACTCGTCATCATCCCGTCAACTCTCTCTGCCTGATCATACATATAGGCATATACTGTATACATGTGGCCTGGCCTGGTGGGGGTACACGAGGCAGCAGGAGTGTGCCTGGCTACAGTCAGTGATGAACAGACTGATTCGCCAACGCTACATGTATCTGCCATATGATGTTCCTCCTTTAGAACATTAATGATCCGGTTGGCCGATACGGGTCTATTCAAAGCGATAACGGAGAACCCAGGTTACGTGCTGCACAGGTTCCTTCCTCCTAATAAATGCTCCTATAAAGGCGACCTTCCACTCCCTACGTCCTCGCCTACATGACCGTGAAATCATACAGGCAGACAATCTAGCGCGAAAATTCTTTTTAACGAGAATGTTGTATTATTAAGATTAATTTATTGCTATTTTTAAGAAGATTTGCTAATCACCACAACTGCATGTATGTTGCAGACAATCTAGAGTGGTAATTATTTGTCAGTTGCTTAATTAGAATGTTGTACTTTAAAATGTATTGTACACCAGAGTGCGGATAAGCAGTTGGTTCAATAAAGAATGTATACTTACTTACTTTACTTACTTACTCCTGTCTCAACCCTCGATCACCACTCATCTCATCCATCACTGCACCAATTAAGTCTCAGGAACGAATATGAGAGAAAATAATTATAGGTCTACATGTACACAACAACGACAGCAACGTGTTAACTAAGACATAGGCCCAATCCAGATGGCAATGTTCCCATTCAATTGTCCTATATATTATGGAAATTTTCTGGCCCGCAGTGGATGCCATTTACCCCTATGACGTTGGTCGGGGTAATAACTAATATTTGATTGCGCACTTAATTAGCAACTAGAAAGTGATATGAATTAGGGAGACAGAAGTCATTTCTATTCCAACCCCATTTCCGTAGGTATGTCCCCACCCCATCTCCACCAGGTCTGTCCCCATACACACCCCGTGCGCGTTGGGCCTATCGCATCCCAAATAATCCCCATTAAGTACAGGGACGTCAAGCCCCCTCATCCCCTCTGATTGATATAGGCAAACCTCCGGTCCCAAGTGAAGAACAAGGAAGACAAGAAATCCTCCTTAAGGTTAAGATTAAAGAAAGTATTCCCCTCTACCTGAAATTGGAAGCATTTGCCTACGGACCCATTGTCGATCTCGACGCCTCTGATTAGGTCTGTCCTCATCCCGTTCCCGTTCCCAACAGCTCATTACAACAGCGTACAAAGTTACCGCGATAATTATCGCTCTTGCATTCCCATTGTGATGCCGTAGTCTTTGCTACCGTCCCCTACGGTATCACCACCTCTTCTGACACCATTGCCGCGGTTGTTACCGTGGCAACCGCGAGCCTTCCCCTTCCCACATCAGGGATTTGAAGCTAATATACGCATCTGTGTCCCTTGCGCTCTGCTCCTGCCTGCTGGTGCGATAAAAGCAATTGAAACTCTAGGCTCTAACCATCGGTTGGGTCGTTTGGTCTTGAGTACTAAATGCTGGTGGGTTAGCTTAGCGAACTTCTTGGCTAGACTCGTGACTGATGACTGGTGACTGATTTCTCGACCTCTCGCTACTTCTGTAGACTGGTTGCCTGTATTTATCGTGCCCACAAGCTAATGATTGCGTCTAAGATTTTAAAACAGAGTACCATAATATAACGAGGCTTTTAGTTCCTTTTCGGTGAGCGGCATTGGATTTGCGAAGTTTTTATCTCGTGTTTATAAACTTATTGTTTTTGCTGGTCATTCAGAAAAGGGTAAGGAAACTTAGGGTAACATTTTGCGTCGGACTTCTCACTTTTTGCGCTTTCGGTTCGGTTTTAAACTTTTATGAGACTGGACACCTAACTTTAAATCGAAGAGATAAGATACAGGAAGTATTGATTACTCTGATTAAGTGTATCGCAGACCTACCTAGGAACGGGTCGTGTGAACATGTTTTCCACAAGTTTAGCAATGGATTTTCGTACGCATGCAGTCCACGTTTAAGTCAAAATGCGTATTAAAAATCACGTGAATGCTTGAAGGTAGATTTTTCTCTTCAGAAGATACATAATTGTAAGCAATTAGTGCTGGAATTGCATGCTAGTGATGATTTTCGTTTTTTACTACTTGGACTGTTGTGTTGGTAAACCACAACCTAGTGCATTTTAATGGATTGGCAGCTTTTCCCCACCCCTCTCCACTCGTTTGCTTATCTCTGAACCTTCTCCAATCCTCAGAACCCTCATCAGTCCAATGACCATGTCCACTTGTCTGGTGAGTCAAACATGGTGACAAGCATTTGGCCTGGTAACAATGAAGAGTACTTCTGTACTTTGTAGGGAGAGCATTATTAAATTACAGTTGTATTGTATAATGTATAATTATATTGTATAATTCCACTCGACCGAGCGGCTGGTATATATAACGTTACTTCTGTACTTTGTAGGGAGAGCATTATTAAATTACAGCTGTATTGTATAAAGAGTGACCATGTATAGTTGGTCATGACATGTACTGGTCATCATCATCATTAACTTCATCATCACCATTATGCATTTATTAAGCACTACTGTCTAAATACCATGCTTCAATCAATGACCTGCTGATGATCCCTGCACAGAATGAGACTCAACTCGTACTTTGTTTTAAAGGTGAGTACTCCAGCCATTGTCCACCACGCTCCACTGATGACTGCAGCACATACAGCGGTTGGCTTGGTGACCGAGCGGTTAGAGCTGTAAGTTCGTAACACTCAGTGTGCGCTGAGTGAGCGGGTCCAACCCTCGTCCGGAGCATGACTGCGGGCACATCATAATATGAACGTTCAAAACAATGTACACTCTCAAAATAAACATATCAAGGAATTACACAGCAATGAATTAGACATCATCAAAGTAGTTTGAGTAAATTAATGTACACTCATAAAATAATCGTAACTAGCAATTACACAACAGACATCCCATGAGTAACTAGAGTAAATAGAAATCAAACAATACTAGGCCTAGTTACACTCACAATAGGAATAGATTCAATTGTATAGCATTCGGGTGATAAAACCACATCGATATCAAATAACTAATGTATTGTATTGTATAGCCCCATTGTGTGATATTTGATTTTGTAGACTTTCAGGATGAGTAGTAGCGTTCCACCAGCCATTCCGTTTGGTGGAACAGGAACGCTGAACGAAGTCCTTGCAAATGTTTCCAGACTCTGTGAAGTTCCTCTGTCACCCGATCCTAGTCCGAGTATCCACATAAATCCAGTTGCTGTGGAATATGCAACGGACTTGGATGCCCGCTTTAACGACAGAACTTCCTTCGTCGCTGCGCTTTCTAAATACCTCGAAGAGGCGGCGGACCAAGCCAAGATGGTACAGTCATCATATGGTTCCATTTTGTGTTATATATTTTCCAGGGCTGCAGGAGTTAACAGTTAAGTAATTGATTGATTGAATTTATTTTGAGCGATTATTCGAAGACCACTCATCATGTTCGATAAGGTGCCTTGGTACTGTGGTCCTTGAGATAACGAATCCAGCGCTGCTTACTTATTTACATCTTTCAATCAATCAATGATTGTTTATTAATGATGATTTTAATGGATATTCAAGTTCTTCACTCTGCATCCGTCTGCTCCTTCTTAATTTCTCTTCACTCTTCTCAACCTATATCATTGCCTACATATGACGTGCACTTTCAAGATATTCACTCAGAGGATCTCACACAGAGGAACACACACAGGAGCACACACACATATCTCTGCACTCAAGGGATAGATGACCATGTATTATTATATATATCCAACTCTTGCAGAATCAAATAAAAAATTAATTAGTTTACACTATCAAGCACCATCAGCAAATAATGCCATCTTGTAATATATACATTTTATGTTACGGTGCATTGTTTTCTACAAGAAACTGCCACGTTAAATTGAATTCATTGGCTAGTTAATTTATAAATGCACAGTTTACAGTACTATTGTAATCTTTTCTAAATTAACTACCCGGCCAGTTTCTATTATTTCATCGTTAAAGTAGCTCATTTATTTAACAATTCTAGTGCCATTTAGTCACCTATAAACTTCGTACTTGCGCCTGAGACACGCTCATTGTATCATCTGTACTTGTGTTATTAAGTGCGGTTCAGATGATGCTATAAATTTCAGCTTGTCAGTGTGTAACCTAACCACATGGAGAAAGTGGGACCTGAAAATGAGGAGGATGAGTAGTAATTTGTCGGCGATGGCTCCCGAAAGAGTCCTTCGAAATAAATGGACTGGACTAGGAACGGCAAGCATCATCAACGACTGAATGCGATCCATCAGTTGCGATATACCGTGCCCCCTTCCTAAAGCCTCCCTGATCATAGTTTGATCAATATTTTGGGATTGAGCAAGACGAGAGGTCTTTACGATAATGCCTGTGGATCGAGAGAGGTCAATCCACGTGGATCGAGCGAGGTCGATCCATGTTATTTGGACCTGACATAGGTTGTCAATAGATCTGATTCGATTTGTGTCACTCCCCAGAGAATTTGCACATTTGATTTGACAGTCATTAGTAGTTTACCCAGACAGAACAAATGGAGTTCTAGTCTAGTAAAACCGTACTACCAACATTGTCATATTTGTAATAATATATGTTATCAGTTCCAAGTTTTTATGACTTCTCTACTCTCCCATCTTTCAATGACGTATTTTTAGTTTCCCAGTTTTATTTCCAATATTCTCTTTGTCACTCACCTGCTTGAAGTATGGTCATCACAATAATTGGATTTTTATGTATACAGGTTAATATTTAGCCAAATCTCAGTTTGGTTAGTGTAATTGGGACTGAGCCATTAAGGAGAGATTTATAGTCATGCCTATGGATTGAGCCTTGGTTAGTAGCAGTTTAACGACACTGTTTAATGACATAGATCATCGACGTCGCCCTCCTCCTTTATTCAGGCTTGGGACTGGCACTGTCAGAAAGCGAACAGTGGCAGAGTTTCTGGATTGAGCCAGGTCAAGTCATCTTGTAATCTTATATATCTGGCACATGGGTTGTCAAACGATCTGGCTCGATTTGAGTAAAAGCCAAGTGGATCTGCCTATTTGTTTCATCTGACATCGGTTGTATTCAGGGCCTATTTCTGTGTTTCCCAGATTGATTTCTTGTGAAGAATCTGTTTGCCTGAAGAAAATTTATTGTTTTGATGAAGTAGATCTGCTTTCATTCTAGATTGCGTTGATGGAGCAAGCGTATCAGTTTGCCTGCATGTTCTATACGTGGAGAAGCTGCAGTATGGCAATGCCCAGGGTAGGTATCTGTCAGTCTATCTGACTATTTGTCTATGATCTATCTACTTCTCCTCTTTCCCACTTCTCTGCCTACTCCTCCTCCCATTCACTATGTTCTATGTGGATTTTCTTTGATACTGTCTGCCTTACTTCCATCGTTTTGTCTGTCTTGTCTGTTTTCTGTCCGTATGTCTGTGTGTCTATTTGTTTTCCATCTGGCTCTACAACAGTAGGCTCATATGTAATTTTAATTGTTGCTAGTTTTAACTGAACCATATCTCAGTGCCTCAGAGAAAGCTCTGATGGTGGTATATAAATTCCAACAGGATTATTCACTTACAATTTTTTTTATTAATTTCATAGATTTATTTATTAATGTGAACTTTGCCTATTAGTTTTTTCCTTGTCAAGTGACTAGGTGATATTACAAAGGAAAATCTAGCTTACACAAGTTTGTAAATTCGCTTTGTAATTTACTGTTGTGGATAATTCATTATTTGTCATTCAGTATTGAATGTAGCGATGACTTATATAATTATGGCACATTACAATGGAAGTGTAGTTGCATTTTTACAATTCAATCTGTAATATGTTGTTGGTGATCAATGATTGTTATTAAGTATAATTAGTTTCCTTAAGTCATTGAAACTGGGTGAGTTAGTTGTTTAGCTGGCAGAAGCTGTTCATAACTTAGACGTTGTTTTCAATTCCTGCATAACTCTCACTGGCCCTGTTTATTCATTTCATCTGTTATTTACTGTTGTTCTTTATTCAATAATTGTCATGAAATATAAGTAGAGTCATCAAGTCAATTAGGTGTTTTTTTCTCAATTCTGCTGATCTCTCTTGCTGGCCATGTGTTCATTTGTGACGTATCATTATGTGCTGATATCTGTATTGATATCTCTGTCAAATGCATTGGTTTCCGGTGACCTAGATTACCGTAACTCACTTCTTTGGGTTTCAATTAGTCATGCTTAAGCCGTAGAGAGTTCAAACTCATTCGCTTGAGTCATAGCCAAAACATCCAATATAAAAACATGTTACCTTTGTGCTTAAATCTTTGCACTAGCATACTGTTCAGCAAAGGATTAGTTAGAAATTGGGGCCCATAGTTTCTAAAACTGTGAACTCGGGCCAACTGAAATACTTTAAATCAGTTCTATATTCCGGACTTGTCATTATTTATTGCGGTCATCTGGTTTTCATTGTCTGGTCATACCTAAATCAAGAACTGTTCCTGGTGAACAAGCTGTTTGGTTGTTGGACCTAGTTTTTGGAATCCTCTCCCTGTGTCTGTGTGGTATGCTCTGTTGTTTTTATCATTGTGTTCCTGACTTGAAAAGTCTAACCTCTTTCATATTGCTGATCCTTTATAGTCTGCCTCTTTGTCTTACAGACTGATGATCTCTTGGATAATGGCTTGATTTTGGTTTGCCATCGGTTGATGGATTGCTTATTAGACACTGGATAATTAGAAGTATCTGATTACAAATACCATTGATGTATCAGGGTATTTATATAGCGCCTTATAAGAACCTCTCGAAGGTACTGATGTGTGCCTACTGCATAAGACATCGACTGGTGACATACCAGAACCAAAGCAGTACTCCGGTTAGTATTCAGAGATTAGTTTGATGCAAGAACATAGTGAATGACTCAATCAAAAAATTATTTGTTTCGTTTACTTTTAGAATCTGTCGAGTGAGAATTATCCGGTTGCTGCGGAGGTTCTGGAACCTGAGATTCAGAAGCTAAAAGACTTCATGGCATTCCAGGTAGAACTGTTACTCCACTCGTCTCATTTATTATGCTCTTTTACTTTGTCTGCCTCATTCTCCTACCTCAGCACCTGTTCCTCCACCTGCTTCTTCTTTGTACTTTTTCTAAGTCACCTTTCATCTTCCAAACTCCTCTTCCTATTCCATGCTATCTGCTCATTGTTTCCTCACCATGCTCCTCCTGTTTATTCTTTTCCAGATCCTCGTGCTCATCCTCTTCTGCTTGCTACCAATCATCCTCCTACACATCCTCCAGTTACTACTACTGCTCCTCTTGCTGCTCCTGATACTTCTTCCTTATCATCATGCTACTCTTCTTCTTCCTCTTGCTCCTCGTACTCTTACTTCTCCATGAGGAAAAATAGGTTGAGTATTGAGTATGGTAGTGTATACGAATGGATTGTGTGTGTGTATATGTACTTATTACTGTTTTTTAGTATATGTATATATTTTGTATGTATTTATGTATGTATTTGACTGTTTCTAGAAAGAGGCGATAGAGCAGTTCAAGAAGGAACTGGGGCGACTGTGTGTTCAGAAGAGTGAATTTGTTTCGGAGGCCTATCTCCTGACTTTTGGTAAATTCATCAGTATGTTGGCAACACTGGATGAGTTAAAAAATATCAAGGCCAGCATCATGAATGACTTCACATACTACAAAAGGCAAGTCTGCCTATTCTCGATTTATTTCTAGTTGCTCAAACAATAATTTCTTTTTCATAAGAATCAGTGGGTGATTAGTCCATCTTACATATCTAGTGGAGACGAGTGTCTCCGCTCTAGCTTTGTGTATATGTTGTTCATGCACATGTCATTTAAAGGATCATAATATAACAATTACCTGTAATTTATGTATCGGAATATATTACCTGTCATGTGATTCAATTGGTGTCATGTGATTGGACCTGCACTGCTCCCCTTAAATCATTGAGTAGATGACAGTGAGTATCTATTGCAGATGCCTTAGCAGATGAAATCGATTAAATAGTATATATTGATTGTGCACGCTATTCAGTTTATAGAGGGTGGTGAGAGAAAACTTAATCTATATGTACTATTTATTCAATATCAACTGCCGATTGGTTCCTAATATGTAACTGAAGTTGTTTATTGTTATATGAGACAGGATTTAAAAGAATTTTTATGCTGATTCCTCTCTTACTAATAAATAGTGATTTTTTTTAGGTGATTTTTATATCAATTTAGTGAAAGCCTAAGATCACTTATTGATCAGCAATTTCCTTGATATGCTGTTAAACAACCATTTATTTTCTCCCGACAATAACTGAACCTACCCGAATCACCTTCACTACGTCAACACTAATATTTAATCTGATTCTACTTTCAATTTGATCACTCTACATCAATGACAATTCTGAGCATACAAGATAATATCTCCACTGTAATTGATAATAACAAATTTCTATTTGTCAGGCCTGAGAATATTGGGATCTGGGGTCTAAATCTATGTTGGTTTAAGAGTCATCTCACTGATAGGGAACTTGTTGTATATCAGAGGCTCTTGTCTAAGCTAAGATTAGCTAAATTTGGAGTTCCTCAGGGAATCTGTCCATATCCCTTCTCTTTTTTTTAACCTATCAATAACCTTCCTAATGCTTCAACTCTTGTAGAGACTATACTTTTGCCAGTAACTAAAATGTATTTATTTTTACCAATATTATATCAGAGATTATTTTAAATAGTGAATCAGGAAGTATGGAAAATTGCAGATTGGTTCAAGAGTAACAGGTTATCATTCAATCTTATTTAGGGATATTAATAACATTCTTTTTTTCTATTCATGTATAAGGAACACTCCTCTGTTGGATATAATTCAAGTGGACATATGTGTTTGCATAATTTTGTCAATTATTATTAAAGTGGTCATTGTCTATTGTTTTTGTTTTGATCTTACTTTGTTCATAACTTTTGCTATTACTTTAAATCAGCATCTGTAGCACAGTGATAACAATCATACAAAGTGTTTTCAGGAAAACCCAGTGCAAGGAATGGAACATCAATGTTTGAATGTTGGATTAGGTGTTTTTTAACAAGGCCTGTGCTATGGGAAGGCCATTTTCTATGGCTAAAGAAATTTCCTTCTTTGCCTCAATCTACCTCACCCTTACCCTCCCTTACCTTGTCTTGATGTTCCTTACTTTACTTCATTGTGTTAGACCACACGTCTGCTTGTTATCCCTGAACGTCCCTTACCTTTTCTTATCTTACCCGACCTTACTTCGCAGTATGTAAACCATTGTCCCACAAACTTGGACCACTTTAGCATAAATTAGATCATTTGCCACCACTGGGCTTGCCGTGTGACATGCCCTACCCTCCCTCCTCTCTATGGGTTTCCATTCTTTCTGTATCAGTTCCTACATTCTCTCTATGTAAACCGATTCTTTTCTTAGGGTATTTGCACTGGAGGCACTATATAGAATAATGGCCACTGCTGTGAACTGCACTATTGGGGTGTCTAATTACATTACATGGTTCGGTTGTGTGTGATGATGACGTGTGATGATGACGTATGTGATGTGTGATGATGATGTGTGTGATGTGTGATGATGACGTGTGCTATGATGACGTGTGTGATGTGTAATCATGACGGGTGTGATGTGTGATGATGACATGTGTGATGATGACATGAGTGATGTGTGATGATGACGTGTAGGGTGATGGAGCGGATACGGAGGAACCCTGACATGGTAAACGAGTTGCAGGAGATGACGTTGTTTCTGGCGAACCACAACAGCATCCTCACAGGTATAAAGGCCGTCTTCT
This sequence comes from Bimastos eiseni, assembly GCA_959347315.1. Lineage (NCBI taxonomy): Eukaryota > Metazoa > Annelida > Clitellata > Crassiclitellata > Lumbricidae > Bimastos > Bimastos eiseni. The sequence continues at coordinate 18,293,096 of OY365814.1, read as the reverse complement.
CATCCATCGCTGGGTTTGAAGAAGTCATCTGTAACATTGTCGTCACCTGCGTCTCATGGTACGACCAGAAACAGTATCTGCTTCCAGAAGAAAAATACACCATTGTCAAGGTCTTTGCATTGTTATTTTTGACATCAATTCGTTACTTGATAATTTATCATTGGTAAATATTGGTATCTTGCACCATGTATCTCTCGCAAAGAATTGAGTAAAGTAACAAGATGTATTTGCAATAGTCTGGCAAGACTCTTTATTTATTAACTTATTTGTTTGCTTTATCTAATTCTAGGTCATTGGTTTTTCACTCTATCTCATCGACAGTGATAGGGTGAATGTCAACAAATTGAGCAAGTTGAACCTCAGGCGAATTGATGCCATTTTCAAGGTAATTGGTGTGATAACTTCAAAGGTGTGCTGATTAGTTACAGGTGTCACTTCTAATTTGTGTAGGGTCATTGATAGTCAATTATTGACAATTATTGTGAATGTTCTTCTCATTTTCTTATGACCTATCCTTTACTGCACTTATTTGTCTTATAAGTTCTGTTATAAAAATTATGATGTTTAATTTGTGTGGAAAAAAATAAGTGGGCCCTAATGATACCACCTTGTAGGGTGACACGAGTGTGAGCATTCTATTGCACATAAAAAATTAATGTAGGACGATTGTATGATCACCCCACATGGTGATCATTTACTTCCTTGAAAAAAGAATAAGGAAAGGAAGTTCAAGACTTTGGTGGCTATAGAATTTAAACAAAGATATAACTCTTTGGAAATGCTTTTGAATTGGTGAAAATATGGAATCTGCTCATTTCCACCCATTGCTGTGAAAAGCGCTGGTTATACAGATGCATTATATTAAATTGTGTCAATTTATTTAGCACCACTTTGTGAATTTGCTGTCGCTTAAACTACTTAGGGGTGCTGATGGTGGCGGTGGTGGCAATAGTGGAGTTGATGATGATAATGGTTATGACGATGATGATGACGACCACGATGACGATTATGATTATAATGATGGTTACGATGATGATGATGGATATGATGATGATGATGATGACGATTATGATGATGACTATGATGAAGATTAAAATGTTGCTAGTTTGGATGATGACAATCCTGATGATGAGGAAGGAGTTGTGTTCCACTGTAGGAAGTGGAAGTTGTTCCACTATTTGGTGACATGATGATTGGACCGTTCAACTACGTTCAGAAGATGCCCAACTACGACCCAGCCAATTGGCCTCGTTGCCTGTCGAGCGGTGCAGGCACCCAGTCAACATTCGTCAGTCAGATGCCAGCGTATCGGCATCAACACACGGAAATCATCTGTGAGCTGATGCTTGCTCTTCCCAGTTCATTTGCTGCAGTAAGTTGTTTCATCTGTTATTACCTCTTTTTATCTGTCAGGAACCTTTAGGAGTGACTCTTAAAATGCATTATAATAAGTACGTATATATGTCCATTTGGTTATTTAATTTCCTGATGACCTCTTTCTGCGGATGATTGAATTTTGACCACTTTTTTCAATCGCGGTTGCATTATGTTAAGATTGGAGAGCCTATTATGTTAAGATTGGAGAGCCTACGATGAGTCTCTCTTTAAATGGTGCTATATAAATTTGCAGTTGCCATTACCATTATTATTAAGGTCAGTAAATCTGAATGTGGGACTTGGGATAAGTGCTTAATGCTCATTACAAACAGTTGACACATGTCCAGGTCCTTATGTGGATTCTAACCGATCTTGCTGAAAATCAGAACTTTTGGCTTATTTAAATCTATCATAGTCTGACCATAGTGTAGTCCAATATCTGCATTTCTTCTGTTTAATCGAATACATCAGTGAGAAGCTGCCATATCTGTCTTTCTTTAAATTTCTCCCAAACCCTACTTGATTGCTTTGGTACTCTCTGCGGCAGCAGCTTGTCAAACTCGACTATTCATTGCTCTCTGAAAAATTTTCCTCATTTCACAGTTTCATGTCATGTTCGTGACATAGGCGTTGTCGCACCTTCACTTGACACATTTTCAAATTAACCTTTTATGCTTCCAATTTTGGCATCTCAAGGCATTCGTAAATCTGTTTCAGGTTCTACATTTGCCTGAATGCTTTCGTCTCTTCTTGCATCAACTGTTTCAATTATCTCCTTGGTGGCTTATCTTGCATCTGCACCTATTTTCCTTACCTTAAAACCATCCTTTTCGTTAATTATACATTGTACTAGGAACGCGCTGTGAGATGTGCTTTATAAATGATCGGATACAATACAATAATATCTCTCCTTGATTAACCTCTGGAATTGACCCAATTACCTATCAGTTTGGAGCACCATCAATTGGCACCGATTTCATTAGTTTGAAAATGCTATAGAAGTGCTCAGAGTACATTAATCTTTTTATTTTATCTAGGGTCTTATAATTGTAATTTCTAAAGCACTATTCAAAAGGTATGCATATTCTTGAGGGCTGCATCGTGTCATAGTCTTGTATTGCCGTAAACAGCCTTAGCTGTTTTTTATTTGAATGTGTAGACTGTGAGGAAGAAGAAAAAGGGGTTTGAAGAGGAGCCAATTCCACTCGACCGAGCGGCTGCTATCTATAACGTTACTGTGAAATGCCTAAGAGTTTTGGCCTCATGGACGACAAGCGTTTCTGAACTGGTAATCATGAATAGTAATTGTTTACTTGAAATAGGGGTCTTTATTAGTATCTGTTATGGTCACTCCATCTTAGTCTTGTAACATGTAACTTCTGGTAATTTTACGTCATTTACTTTTACAGTATTAACTTCTGTTACTTAAGCATGTGCACTTTTAACATTTCAAGGGTCAGTTAGTCTATTTTAAAATTAGTTAGTTAAACTTAGAGAACAGATAACTTCTGGTATCAGTAATTAACTAACTAGTGTATCACGTAGTTAGGATTTAAGGTCATTCCGCAACCATCTTGCAACTCTCCATGTAAATATAGTTGGCCCTAGCCAGTGGCACTATGGTCCCTTCTGGATTTCGTTTTGTCTGCATCAGGAGTTCTGAATACGAAAAATGCTACTTTGTAAATTTTTCTGAGTGGAGAAATAAAAATGATGATTATGGTTAACTGCTAATCCCAATCACTACTTGTATTGCTATGTGAGACAGGATGGGCCCTGCTAGCGGGACCTCATTGGTCCTTTAGGACCTCATTGGTCCTTTAGGACCTCATTGGTCCTTTAGGGTTTCCTGCATTTCTTCCCTTTCTTCCTGTCCAGATTATTTTCTGTTTTTTTCATCTAATTAATTATTAACTTTATTTTTTATAAGGTCGGGTTGAAGCGTATCTATAAAATGATTGGTTGTGATTAACTGCATCTTGACTATCTATCAACTGGGCCAAATACATTGAAATTGGTTACTTGAAAATGTTACTAACTTACAAGTTTTGTCATATTATGTAGTGTTTGACTAAATGATGACAGGACCTGAAACTTGAATATTGGATATTTCTTTGTTTGTATATCTGTGTAGTCTGAGGCATTTATGGTTTGATGGTTTCGCTTTCTTATAATATCACTTTCTATATGGCTTCGGTTTCATTGTTTTTGATGGACGTGCTTGTAAATACGATAAGTGAATGAAATTGCTATGGTTTTCGTTTCTGCCTTTAATAATGTGGCTGTGGACACATTCACACGCCTTATGAGTTCTTACACACGTACACACTTGCATTTGCACACTTGTATATGCTTACATGCACACAACACACATAAGCTATAACATACATGCCAACTGAGGGATATGACTTCTTGCTTGTGTGGGCTTTGTTGCCCTGTGAGGTTTGGCCCCATGCAGAAACCTTTGCTCCACAACACTTGTTTTCCTTTGCCCACAATTTGACAATGTGGCATAATGTAGTTTCAGTGGTTGGGCCGTATGCTTAGAATTGGGTTTCCTCTGGTTCTAGATGCCCTTGTGACCAGGAATGCACCTTTCACAAATACGTGAACTGGTGAACTGAATAAACTGATACTGTTCTGCCCAAGCATTAAATCTTAAGTCACCTGCATGAGCTTTCAAAATGTGTGCTGTTTGCGGAAAACTGAAGTAAAAGACAAAGACACTGACCCACTTGCATAACTATCATTCATTATTTGGCTTATCATTTGACAATGTGAATGCAAAATTCAGTTCCTACAATGCATTAAACTTGTACACCTAAAAATTATCAATAAATTTTAGTCATAAGCGTAATCTTTCAATTTCTAAAGTGCCACTTGAAAGCCAAGTGCAGGGCACCAGCTTATTCATGAGCACTGCATCAAATTTAAAGGGTTGTCCAAAGGATAGTTCGTGGGAGGTCATAGTTCGGTTTCCAGGAGGTCAGCAGGAAAGTCGTTGCTTTTGAGTTTACTGATGCGACCTCGGCTTCAAGAATGATTTCTTTGGTGCCATACTGTATAGAATAGGTTGAACTGCACTGAATTAGGGTATTTGCACTGGAGGCACTATATAGAATAATGGCCACTGCTGTGAACTGCACTATTGGGGTGTCTAATTACATTACATGGTTCGGTTGTGTGTGATGATGACGTTTGTGATGTGTGATGATGACGTATGTGATGTGTGATGATGATGTGTGTGATGTGTGATGATGACGTGTGCTATGATGGCGTGTGTGATGTGTAATGATGAGGGGTGTGATGTGTGATGATGACATGTGTGATGATGACGTGAGTGATATGTGATGATGATGTGTAGGGTGATGGAGTGGATACGGAGGAACCCTGACATGGTAAACGAGTTGCAGGAGATGACGTTGTAATACGTACTCCCATTCACACTGATGTGATGCTATCAATGGCTCAGGAGTAGAGGATTTGCATATCTTAACAACCCTCAAGAAATCGTGGACCCAAAGTCCTAGATGAGGGGTTCATGCATCGTGGAAATTGCAGTCTTATTATACTTTATTTATTTTATGTACTTATTATGCATGCAGTTTGTTATTGACGAATGTGAATCATAGATGACTAGTTGTTTGTTGTTATGCGAATACCAGAGTCAAACGGCGAGTCTCGTCAACTTATTTAGATGATGATAGTTGTGTGTGGGGATGATTCATGGACATTTCGTTGTAGAGCTGCAAGGTCCGTGGAACAAAGATGTCCGTAGCCTTAGTACTGACATGTGGCTACATGTGTCGATGGCCATCTTGTGTTTTTCTCTTGTTTAGTTTTCATGGAAACTGATCCATCCGGCAGATGCGACTGATAAACCCGGTGGCTGTCCAGCCTCCGCAGAAATGTACGAGAGGGTAGGAAATATGTTTATCACATCTGTTGTTATCTTAGTAGTAGGTGGTTGCTTATGTTTTGGTTGTGGGGTTTTGTTTTTCAGTTTCCCATTGCTATCAAGTGCCGCCATAAGTTAATACTGACATAATTAAATACGATGAGGTCATTGTATGTGTGTATGTATACGTCTAAAGACACTTCATGTAGAGCCAAGTATCATACTAAGGTGATGCCTATGTTTAAGTCGTTAACAGCAGTGTCCATCAACAAGCAAACTTTGCATAGATGATCATAATTGTCACTTCTGCGGCTTGTGCAACATTCAACCAACGAATCCCATCTGAAGTCAACAGTTGGTGCTTCTTACAGATCTGACTGAGCTAAAAAACAATCTCTTCATAAATGTTATCAACATTGAGAATTTATAAAGGAGAAACTCATTGGAGATGCTCATCTAAAGGCAGTTATGACAAGTTTGATGAATGGAATCAAATGCAACAGTACCCATGTGCAGCCAGAGAATGTTCTAAGATGAAGGTCAGAGACAGAGATGGTCGGAGACAGAGATGGTCAGACAGATGGTCAGACTCAGATGGTCAGAGACAGAGATGGTCAGAGACAGAGATGGTCAGAGAAAGTCAGATATAGTGAAGGTCGAAGACCGAGACAGTCGTTTTGTTGATGTCCAATTTAGCACAACAACCTTGATTTCATATGTGAATGTTTGGCATATATCCACCTTCATATTTCCACTGGCTGATGAATGCTGATGTGACCCATATGACCCACATGAACCCGTATGACCCACATGAACCAATATGACCCACATGAACCCATATGACCCATATGCACAAGCGAGTCGTGCAGAAACTGTCGTAATTCAGTCTACGATTTTTTTGCAAATAGAAATGTGTCACAATAATGATGAATAAATTAGCTTAATTCGTGTTTTTTTTTTCTAGGCGACTCGCTACAACTACAGTGTTGCTGAGAAGGATTCGATCGCTGAATTGATTGGCTTGATTAAAGATGTTCAGAGTGTCATCAAGCGAAACGAATTGTACCTCGAAAGAGCTGTCAACATCCACATCTACAACAAACTACAGGACTTCATTCAAGGCAGTTTGGCAGAACCTCTGCGGAAAGCTGAAAAGCATCACAAGGACGTCATAAGAAGGTGCACTGTCCTTCACCTTTAGTCATTTTTTTTATGTCTGGCAAGTCACCAAGTCATATTTGGCATGATTCATTAGTCAATTTCAGCACATCCTACATATGAATAGCAATTTAGTTGTTTATGTGTATGAATTGATACAGTTATGCAGGCATCAAGTTGCTTCTTGCACTATCATAGAGTCATTAAAATGACATCTGGCTTATGCATAGCCCGTGAGACATTTAGGCAGTTTCATGCTTAATTATTATAATATGTTTTTGCATTTCTTACATCATTTGATGAGCAAAAAATAACTTATTCTATGCATAGTTCATGTATCAATTAGCTATTTATTCATAGTTTTTACCAAGTAATTCATTTTATATGTATTCTATGTGACATAAAGACATTTAAACAGCAGTCTATGAGTTCATCTTAGGGATATTGAGTTATTTAATCACTTTGGGAAGTCTTTTTGGCACCACACTGTAGGCATCTTGAAAGGGTGTTATATAAAGTTCATACGGATTGATTGATTGATTGATTGCAATGCTACTCTGGTAGTTATACGTTGTTCTTAAGTCATTTTAAACATCTTCTGCAAACTGTAAGTCCTTACTTATGTCGTCCTTACTTATGTAGTTCTTAAATCTTTAAGAAGTGACTCGAGTGTTCTTTACCTAAATGTGGACTGAGCACCTCCCATGTGCTTCAGCACAAAACATGGGCGCTTAACTTTGCACTGACCTCTGTGGTGATTCTTCTTTCCAGTACATTAGCAGCTGTACAGAACATCTGCATTGACCTTCCTCCACCGGATTTTGCTCCTGCTGCTGTCAACAGTGGCAAACCATCCACTCTTACGAAGAAGAAGAATGTCGACAATTTTGCTGGTTTCCAATTTCCATCGAAAGCAGTTCGTCCGTCTTCTACACAGGTGATTGATAGACAGACGACAGGTGATTGATAGACAGACGACAGGTGGTAACATTGGCAATTGGCACAGTAGGTTTGAGAAGAAAAAAGGTGCTTACTTATTTAGATAGGAATAAAAATTGTATCAGTTCTTGAAACTGGTCACGTGTTTATTGTTTAAGACATATTTCAGCTGTCAGCAGTTCATCGATTTTTTCTAAACATTTGATTGTTTATCAGATTATATATCGTACATACTTGCGTATAAGTCGAGAAATTTAGTGCTATTTCAGGGCGACAAAAAAGCGTCTTCAACTTATGCATGAGAGGCGAAGTAGACCAAAGGTTTTCAGACGACCAAATACAAATGCTTTATGTAAATTAACGCACTTTGGTATATTTATTTAGACCTGTTGCCTCATAGTCAAAAGCTTCTTGATCCAACTTGGTGATTCATTTAGTGTCAGATGCCATCGCAAATTAAAATGCTTTGTGATATTTATTTAGGCCTGTCGCCTCATAGTAAATTTTGCACCTGGTAATATTTATTTTAACATCAAAGTAAAATTTATTTGCAATATGCTGATTGGTCATGTTCGATCATCCTGAAGATTCAATTAGTATCATACCCAATCTTTCCTAAATTCTGTATACAAGGCTCTATGTTACAGTCAAATACTTACAGATACTTACCACAATGAGCGATTTGAAGAGAAAGCGAGCCTCTTACGAAACTGATTTCAAGTTGAAAGTTCTTGAGTATGCTGAACTGCTTGGAAATTCAAATGCCATGCAAGAATTTGGTGTCAATTTTGTTAGATTTTATATGTTCATGAAAATTTTCTAATCGCTAGCAAATTTTTTAGTCATGACTCATTTTCAGTTTATGGGTTCGACTTATATGCGAGTTGTCGATTTTGGATGCTATTTTTGCCAAATAATTACACTTCGACTTATACTCGAATCGACTTATACGCGAGTATATTCAGTATTTTTATTAATTGTTTATTAAAAATCTTTTGCAGCTGTATCTCGTTCGAACAATGCTGGAATCGCTTGTTGAAAAGACGAGCAACCGGAAGTCGCCTCGAAAGGACATGGAAAGCGCTCACATCAAGACAATTGAGGAATTCCTACAGACCAGCTTCATTTGGTCCTATGTCATGAACTTACATTGTTAGTTGTGATGATTTTACATTGACCTCACAACAGGTTCCACCCTGACTTGCCTTATGATAGCTGTCTATGAAGATCTAGATCCTTTGCCTGCATAGGCCCTTCTCTATGGAATGGTCTTCCCACACCTGTTGCCTGTTGAGTTCACTCTGGTAACATTTCTTTATCTTTTTCTTGTCTCATGTCTTATCTTTCCCAATATTACCACATTGCCTGGTGTAATCGTATTCTGTCCAACAATAAGGCTTCCCTGTGATTCGACTCTAGTTTGTGTGTTGTGTCGCTGAAGTGTTAGTCTATAAATTTGTGATTAGAGCTACGAATTTACAGTTACAGTAATACCTCACCACCTCACCTGACCATACCACCCGATATTATGCCTTACTTTGCCTACTTTATCATGCCTGACCCTTTGTACCTAATTTCAGTGCCTGATAAAGCAGACACTGGCACTCTCATAGGTATGAACTTTCTGATACCTTTTCAGTATTACCTAACCTGCTTACAGCTGCATAACTTTTTGTGAATGCATCACTGCCTGGCTATAGCTCACAAGCATAGTCAAAGATTACATGATGCTGCTATTCGCACCAGGATTAACTTGAATATCTATCATTTTGAGACAAATGTTGTAAATATTGTAGAAACTTTAAATGCTTCCAAAAACAATCTATCAATTGTCCTGGACATTGCGAAAAAGGCGCTACATTAACGTGTAATGTAAATAACCGGGTAATGTTACGTTATGCTCTGTTACAACTCAGGGACTCTAGAATCGTGCTGTGATCTTGCCCAGCTCTGGTATCGAGAATTCTACTTGGAGATGACAAAAGGCGATAAGATCCAGGTATGCATTCATCTTCGTTTTATTGAACCTGCCTACATGGCACAGGTGAGCAGTTGCTGCTGCTGGTGGTCTGCCAGCATCTTCTCTCGATTATCATATATTGTGGTCATTTGATGAGTACGCTGCAAATGTTTTCCTGATTAGATTAAGTTAAATTAGTAAACTTTATGTTTTTAAAGACATAATTATTATTAATAAGCACTTCTATTGCACCAGTGTCTAATGCCAAGGGCATCAATCGATGGCGCATCAAATCCACACACTGCGATCCGGTCAATTCCAGGAGGTCTGAGACAGAGAGAGAGACTCTGTCCCTGCCCTCCCTAGTTGTCTGGTAACCAAACTCGGATCTTCATTTGGCATTTTTTTTAAAGAACCCCTTTGACCCGACACAGAATAAACTAACAAGCTGGTGTTCTGTGCATAGCTCTAAGTTGTGCTTTAAGAGTTTGGAATTTATAATTATACAATACAATATTACTATACAATAATACAATGCAACTGTATTTGATGTTGCCATCCTCCCAAAGGTCAGAACTTCGAGAACTCTTGGTAAATATATGCGATGGACTTGCTCAAGGTCCCTATGCTGTTCAGTCCATCTTGGGTGAGGTTCGAACCCTTACTTTCCGCATTATAAGCCAAGCACTCTATCCAATCGGCCACTGTGTCACAATTATGATTATGAAGCTTAATACATATTAACAAAAGTAAAGTAAGGATGTGGGTGTGGTGGTCATTTCTGGCTGTTGGGAGCTTCAGCTTGTAGATGACAATTTTCAAGGTCATTTACGGTGATTCAGCCACATTGTAGGACTTCCCAATAAATTTGCTTCCCAGTTTATGCAGGCGGCAAATTATACTGCTTGGTTACAGAGAAGTGGGCACGAACAACTGGTCTTGTGTTTTCGCAAGGAGTGTGCTCAGCAGACTCAAACCTCCAATCTTTGGATTACTGATTTAGCACTCTACTGAGCAGATCACTGCTGCACAACACATAAATGAGTGATTGATTACCTTACCTTACATCATGTGACCTCTTACATCTCATAGACAATACATTTCATTGATCCTAACATGCCTGCAGTTTAGTTTTCACCTCTACATTGTTGTTGCAGTTTCCAATTGAAATGTCAATACCTTGGATCTTGACAGAACACATTTTGCAGAAGAAAGATCCGTATCTTACACAGTGAGTTGGTTCATGAATAGCTCATATATTTGCCTTGGGCCTTGAGGTCCAGGGTTTGAATTCAGGAGCATTGTGTGAAGGTGATCGACCAACTTTTAATTAATTGTGAGTCTTGATTGGAGACTGTGATGAGTTTTCTTGAAGAGGTGCTATATAAATATATAATTTTAATTACATTTTCCTGAAACTTATTGAAATGCTGCTTTTGGGAGTCATATAAGAAAGTCACATTATAACAACACTGTGTTGTAAAATTTCTAATGACGAAGTTCTTATCAACTGCTGTATATAAAATTTCATGCTATTATAAGAATTTTCTCTAACCAGTAATATGCCTTTAAATTTGCTACTTTTATGCAGTTAGTTTCTTTTTTATGGTACATGTTATTTAAGAGGAACTGATGTGGTATTATTTCCATTGTTCTCCTAGGTATGTTCTATATCCACTTGACCTGTACAATGACAGTGCTCAGTGTGCCCTGAGGCATTTTAAAAGTCAGTTTCTCTATGATGAAATTGAGGCTGAAGTGAGTATGTTACAATTTAAATATGAATAATTATGATTACTTACTCCTAATTTATAATCATCTATATATAGTATAGTACAATTTAAATATGGTTAAATATGATTAATTACTCCTAATAAATAATCATTTATGTATGTTATGGTTTAAATAGGACTGATTATGATTAATTACTCCTAATTGACAATCATTTATGTATGTTACGATTTGAATATAATTAATTATGATTAATTACTCGTACTCCTAATTGATAATCATCTATGTATGTTACGATTTAAATATGATTAAATATGATTAATTACTTGTAATATATAATCATTTATGTATGTTATGATTTAAATATGACTGATTATGATTAATTGCTCCTAATTAACAATCATTTTATGCGTGTTTCCATTTATTCATATGCATTTGTTTAACATTTAAGCTAATTATTTTATTTTTTATCATACAACAAAACTCATTACTTTGCAGGCTATGCTTTCCTTTGACCAATTTGTTTACAAATTGAGTGAGGACATCTATTTGTATTACAGACTACTTGCTAGCATGTGAGTAAAAAATTGGCTATGTTTTAAAATTCATAGTAGAATATCTTTATAGTAATTCTATTTGCGACAGTGAATTTTTTAAAGTTCGTATGGATTGTTGTTAAAAAAATAGCATTTCATTGTTAGGCAGTGCATAAGTAATAAGTGTTGTGAAAACTGATGTGCTACAATATAAATTTATCTTTACACTTCTAAGGAGTTCATTGAAGCTTGCTAGCATTTGAGTGACCTTTACCATTATTACTTGACTTGTTTCTCCCTATTAGAACCTCTATCTTTTCCTTCTGCCCTTGGGTCCACAATGGAATTTTTCCTCTGGCACACAAATTCATTCATGTAACTAGTATCACTTGGATGATACATAAGGTCCGATGTTATTTGTACACAGAATTATGCTTGGCAAATGGTATATTAAACGGTGTTATTACTTACTTCTGAGGAGCTTGTATAAGAGGTGTGTAACTTTGTGCTACCTTTACCACCACCATATACCTATACCAATTTCAGGACGCTGCTGAACAAAAGCTTTAAAAGTGAATACAAACGATTTGGTATGACCTTTCCAACTGTGACCAAAATCAACTATGTACCTCTCATGCAACAGCAAAATGTTCAGGTGATGCTTAGCTCTGTTTACTTTTAGGAGATGAATCTTGGTCTAAGTGTTAGCATGTTGGACTGTTGATTGGAGGGTTGGGAGTTAAAACCCCTACGAGAAATTGTTTTTGGCTTTGTTTGTGTCTCCTACCATCTGTATACAGATTGTACATTGTCAGTGGGAGGATGGAGCGGTGAGGGAGAGGGATGGACACTCGTCTTCATACGCAGAGACTAAGAAAAATAAGTGGAAGTTTGAAATGGAAGGCCTAAGGGGTGATAAGTAGACGGCTTGGGGCAATCGGTGGTCTAGTGGGCATAAGTTGGGGTGAATGATGGGTAAAGTTTTTCCTTCCCACAATCCATTACTTCTGAGACTTCCAATTCATTTGTAGCTGAAGTCGCACGTTGGAATGAAATGGTAGCCAATGCATTTTGATCCCTTGCCCTCCCACTTCTTCTCCGACCCAAATCCTGCTGTTGCCCTATCAGCAGTGGATTTGATGGACTGTTAAATTTTGAGTTTAATTTATTTCAGATGTTGGGGTTGAAGTTATTTAACATGTTGGGTCAAATTAATTTTAGATATTGAGTTGATTTTGGGTTGGATTTATTTTAGATGTTGGGTAAAATTTATTTTTGACATTGAGTTGATGTTAGATTTTGGGTGTATTTATTTTGGTTTAAGTAGTGAATTTACTTAAGATGTTGTGTTGAATTTGGTTAAAAGCTGGGTTGAATTACATTTAGATATTGGGTTGAATTTGTTTTTGACGTTGAGTTAATTTTAGATTTTGGGTGTATTTATTTTCGTTGTTGTACTGACTTGTTTCAGATATTGTATTAAATTTGTTTAAAATACTGGGTTGAATTTCATTTAGATGTTGGGTCGAACGGTTGATCTGCAGCATCTCATTGCACAGAGAATAAACGAGAGCTTCCTCAAATCGATCAACATTGCAATCGGTCGTTATGAAAGTTCTGACATCACTGGGATTATGGTGACATTTCAAATAAAACACTTTTAATGGACATTCATTTCCCTGCTAATGGCAAAGTTCGTTTATATTAGAAGGTTGTACCATAATTAGCACGTTGTACCTCTGAGGGTTTGACGAAGATCCAATGCATCCAAGATATAATCAAATGAGAACACTGGTAATTGAAAGTCTTGAAATTTGATTCCGCACTTCTTCCCATATCTTTTGCTCAGAAGTACACACGCCTCGACGGCGCAATTGCAGTTGTATTGCGGAGCAATTGTGTGCGAAGGACTTGCTGAAGGTCCCTACACAGTGACTGACGCCTCGGACGAGGGTCGAATTCGCTCACTCAGCGCACACTGAGCGTTACAGGCCGATCACTCTAACCGATCCGCCATCGTGCCGCACTAATATATAACAGGTCATATGCTGTAGGTGGGATGATCATCTGTGTATTTATTCTAGTATTTATCTCTTTCAACTTAAAGTAACGCTTTGACATTTTGTAGCGACCTATAAATTGTAGTAGGCCTACTGTATGGATCAGAAACCTGTATCATGAGGAAGGAGAATTTTCGAAGATCAGAGGCCTTCGAGATGTGGATTTGGCAAAGGAGGGAGAGAGTCAGCTCTTTTATGGAGTAAAAGACAAATGAAGAGATATTGAAAAGATAGAGAATGGAGAATAGATGAAAAAGATCCCTGAGATATTGGTTGGGTTACATAATGAAGGAAGATTCTCTCCTAAGAACTAGAAGCGAGGGTAAAACGAAGTGGAAAGCCAAAAGCAAAACCATATAATGATGCTGATGTTGATGATAGAAATTTACAGCATGTTACAGCATGCTGAGGAGCAGGGCTAGAAAATTAAGCAAATTGCAACATTAGGCATATAAGCCTAAAGGCTGAGAACCCAAAGAAGAAGAATATGTTGACTGAGTGGAGTTCTGTACTGACAATTGTGCAGTGCCATCTATTGGTACATTATCATTAGATTTTTACTCTTAATAAAAGCATTGATGATAATATAGGAGTTGGATGGACTGTTGAGGATCACACGAGAGGCCCACAAGATGCTTCATCAGTATTTGAAGCTGGATAGTTTTGAAGCGTTGTTGAACGAGGCTAACCACAGCATATCCTCTCCATACGGTCGAATAGTTCTCTTCACTCTTGTCGAGCTCAACGACTTTGTGGTTCCACACTTCTGCTACAATGCTGCCACTAACAGGTATAGCTTACTTGCTTCAGTCGTTTATTTATTTATATGTTTATTTATTGTAAAAACGATATATGCAAGTCCAATCTGTATATGCACGTGTTGTGCGATTGCAGGAATTCTCATTATCCACCCTAGGCGCTATCTAAGTTTCTGTCATTTCACTCTCTTTATCTTTCATTGTGTATTTATTTGTGTTTTGAGGAATGTAACTTGCTGTGGTTTGCCAGCCTGTTTAATAAACGAATATAATAATAATAATAATAAGATATTTCTTACTTACCTACGTAGTATGTGCAAAACATAAGTGCCACGCCTATTAGTTTGAGCATGAAGTGTTACTGTTCAAATGGTGGTGGTGATGGTGGGAGTGTTGGTTGTGGTGTAGGTGGTAACATTTATGTTGTTCTGTATAAATTTTGTGCTATTGATTATGACTATGATGTTGTGTTGAGTGTTAAAAGATGAAAGGCGATCTATTGTGATTTTATTTCTGATGAATTTATCAAATCTGTTTATTGGTGCAAGGTTTGTAAAGACGACGCTTCCATTTGTTGATGAGGTGGAACGAGGGAAACCGCTGACGGCTGCGCACAGCCACCTCTACGGAAACAAGGTTCTACCTAGGACTCATAACATTCTCACTTCTATTGATGCATATGAACACTTTTATTTGGTGCATTTTAAGAATCTGAAAAAGGTGTTGTAACATGAGAAAATTTAAATAGGTGTATCGACAGATAAGATGAACATTTTTTCTGATCTACTTGTAGCAGTATGTATTTGTTTTCAATTGAGGACTATAATTCCATGAAGACATTGTACTGTTGTCCATCATAATTTGGTTGTATTCAACGTGTTTGTGATGCTTCTACTGAATTGATCACCCACTGATGCAGCTGTGTATCTAGTCTTATTGTGTTTACTGTTTTAGCAACTGCACCATTGTTATAGCGCTATCTTCAACCGATGTCGGAACTTCATTGGACCGCCTCATTTTCTTGCAATGGTTGCAGTTATGGGTTACCAGGATGTTGCTCTTATCATCAAAGAATTGGGGTCAAATGTCAGGACCTTGGTAAGACATTGTTTTTCAGTTTTAATATGGTATAGTGGGTTTTTCAAAATTGAAGTGAACATGGAAATGAACTTTAGAAATTAAACTGAGAATAAAAGGTGCTATTAATCTCTGGTTAATATTATACTAAAATAGTGGGAATGATAAATATTAGAACTGCTCAACGATTAAAAATTTTGATCGCGATTAATCTTGCGATTAAAAGATTATCATGATTATTAACGCGATTATTCGCATCATGAGAAATAGCAATGCAGTATTGCCATTGTTTCTAGATAGTAATATATAAGTAGCAAATGTGTTTTTTTGCTGTACAGAGGTATTTACTTGATATTAATAAAATATCAGAACTTAAGAAGTTCGTGTAAACGATAAATTGTCTCTGATGTCACATTGCAAAATTTCTTATTAGCATAAAAGTACATATAGTAGCTTCTGCAAAGTTTCTCAGAAGTCCAGTTTTAACCAGTTGTTGAGGCAAACAAAGCAATTTATTGATATTTATAAGTTATTTATATTATCACGTCAGAATTAGAAACGTTTCTTATTAGTAAGAATCTCCAGCAGCATAAGACAGTCTTGCATGGGACGGTAGTTGCTGGCGAACCGAGATAGGCCTATGTATCCATGCTAATCTTTGCCGGTGTCTTGTTTTCAACCACGCCAAAGGACAGCAATCTATGTCCATCTGAGGTTCGTCTCTGTATCGCAGCAGCACTGTTAATGCAGATTTTGGTTCGAGTGTTCATCTTCAGAGTCTGGTGAAAATTCACCCAGTCCCACCCAATGACTTGAGACCTCGGCCATACCTCACGCACTAGATATAACAAATGTTGTTCGTTAGCTGATAACTAATTATTAACCACACACCCAAGGCAGCATTTAATCGTGATTAAAAATTTTTAATCGTGCTAATTGTTCAAAACAATTAACGCGTTAATCGCACGCGTTAACTGCGATTAATCAATAGCCCTAATAAATATTTAATAAAATTGACATTAAAAATTATAGTCAAGATATAATAATGGTCAATAGCTGTTTGACAATAGTTTTAAAGCATCGTAACCAAATGAAACACACAGCCATTAAGTCAACAGTCTCTGAAATTTTATTTCTTGTCTCAGTAAAAATGATAATGATGGAATTCTTTTTTCACTTTTTTTATTATTATATTGAGTAAAGTGTAATGCTATGTGCAAATGTTGCTATCTTAGGGTTTGAATTTAATATTTTTTATGTCTAGATAAAGAATCGTTTGTTGCCATACCTCGGTCCATTGCAGAGTGTGATGCCCAAGCGATGTATTCTACCTCGTTACGAATACACCTCACCAGGTGGGCGCTTCTCCTTTCTCTGTTTTAGGCAACAGTCATCGTCATTGATCAATTTTAGAAGTATCTTTTAAGAGTTGCTTCACGAATTCTACTCCAATTTCTATACTTCAAACCTATTGAAGAACACTTGCTGAAATTTCGCGTCCTTTCGTATCGTATTATTGTATCTGAGAATAGAATTTATGCGTTGAAGTGTGAAGTCTGCTTCACTTCATACCCATTGGGTGTGAAGCCTTACCAAGCCTCAAAACAGATCTCAACACAAATTTCTACCATGATAAGGATTTGTATCTCTTGATTGGTAGTCCAGAATACTAACCTCAGAACTATTGCACCTCTCTTATGAATCTGTTATGAAACTGACCTCTGTTGATGTTTGATTTGTTTTAAGGGGTTCTCGGCTACTTCCAGGCCCAGCTGGCCGCCATAGTAGGCTATACAGAACTCCAGCCTAAGGTCTTCCAGTGTCTTCGTGAAATCGGGAATACGACCGTTGTTGCTATGCATCTTGAGCAAGCACTGGTGAGTATTTTACAAAGTATCTTCACTTGTGTGGTCATTTTAGTTGTGTCAAAAATATCTATATCAAATTGCCTGACACAAATTATTTAGTATTTTTGCTATATTTGTAATATTAACATTTGTGGTAGTTGTCATAGTTACAACATGAGTAGTTGTGGTGAAATTAGTAGTAATAGAAGTAGTTATTTTTTACACAGATTCAGATGCGATCTTTCATGTCTGAATGTAAATATATGTTATTTTTTTGTATCTGATAGACTATTCCATGCATGCTTGATTAATTATTGATGCGATATTATAACAAGAAATATATGTGGCATGTGTTATATTATATTTATAGCGTAAAGAATGATAAGCTTGTAAGAGGCAGTAGTTAATGTGTAATAAATAATAATTAATTAATTTATGTGGTTTGCAGTCAATCAAAGAATCGACTGAACTCGTAACCTCAGGAATGTTTCAAAATATTATTCCAAGGCCATTTATAAAAAAAGGTGAGCTGAACAAAAGGATAATTTACCTCATGCATTTATAAAAGTTTGCTTGTCTTAAAGGTGTTGCCATTTAGGTCTGTCAAACATTCCTGTTTCAGCACCATTGAGAAAATGTTGTGTATGTATCAACTGGAACACTAAGTTCCCTGGTTTCTCAATTGCTGGCCCAGAGCTCTACTACCATCTACTCTGCAGGTTTTGGAAATAGTGCAATAGGATTAGTTGATTTTAGCCATTGTACTTCCCTCTATTTGCAACATATGAATTGCTCCTGTGAATAAGCTGGTTCCCGCGACTTGGCTTTTGTGGGCGCTGTAGAAATCTGATATTACGATTACGATGCCAGGAGCTAAAGTCAACCTGTTTAAAATAAGTAGTTGAGAGGAGAGTGGATCCTGTACTTCAGATCCTAAAACTAAAATTCAGGTATTGTGCCTGGTGTCGATACCACACTTGGCTTTTAAATGGCAGGCTTAGAGCTTTAGCATTACGTTTGCAATGGCAACAGCATAATGTAACTATTTTAAATATATGTTTGTAATTAAAGTTTGAGTGAATCGTGTGTACGGTGGTTACTGTATACATGTAGTTTGTTTCATAGTATCGTTATGTGTTTTAGTATTGGTGTCTTTTCTAGTCTGTTGTCTGCACTTCAGGTTTGATAGATGACCAGAAGAAACAAGATGAAGAATTGAAAAAACAGCTTCAGAGCCTAGAACAGAAATATCGCTCCCAACATGTCATTGCTGTAATATCTGGGAAAGGATCAGGAGAGGTACGCTTTAGCATTTTTAAATTAACGTCATTCATGATATGTGGAAAAATTTTACCAAATCAGTCGCTTGTCGCTGGATACAATCAGGCTTAAAATGACCAAAAATGAAGGGAAACCTCAAACCGTTCGTAATTGATATTAATGCAGAAACGATTACAAAATATATATTTATTACAAATAATATATAAAACTGTTGTTTAGACTTTCATAAATGTTTCAAAAAAGCATTTTACCAAAAGCCCTATAATGTTACGAGACAGAAAATCATAATTTAGACTCAGATTTCGCTATCTTTGTTGTCATATTTAATTAGGTTATGGGTTGAGATTTTCCGCCTGCCTGGTCTCGTTTTGAAGTAGAATATCTCCTTTTCCCATTCTATTAATAACTTATGACATTCGAATATTTATTATGCTTACAGATTGGCCAGAACGAGGACACCTATCGTAAACAATAACCGTTACAAGCTTAGCAACCGGGCATGTGATTTAATCACGTGACATAATCTTGTACCGTGGTTGGCTGATAGTTTTGAGGTCTACTTCGCGCATGCGCAGTAGCATGACCCTGTCTCTTTATACAGCGCAATCATGCAAAATGCATTCTAGTGTGTTGAATCTTACATTATTGATTCTCGGAATGGAGGATATTTTTGCGAATTCGATAAATGCTAAATGTGCACAAATTGTTGCAAGATTATGTTTAACCACGAACGCGATAATAGTTGTTATGTTAAAAGCCATCAATGACAATTCAGATAACTACGATGATAAAACATCTAGCGATATCGTAATGGATGCCAATACGGTTGACTATTAGAATGCCGCTGTATTCAGGTAGGCCTCGATTGTATTTTTAATGTTTTAGTGCTTCACAGGATCCTTGTCTATAGGCATAATTATTAAGTTTAAACGCTGTTCTAATTGAGACGTCTTTTAAAGTATTCAGGCAATTGCTGTTAGGTTTATAAATCTTCCAGCATAATTGTGGGTTTAAAGCATTAATGCAGAAACTGCCACGGTTGACTTTTTAAATATTCAGGCATATCTGTTAAATTTGTGTAATTTCGTCTCTCGCACTGCCTCATCTGTTGTTCACCTTATTGTGCTATGTTAAGTTTATTAAATATTGATTTGCTTTATGAGATTAAATAACTATTGCATTGTAATTGCAATTTATTTTTTATCAGGATTCTTCTCGATATCATAATTTCAGTCTACCGGTTAATAAATCTTATAAATTGCTGTTTGTTTTGAATGCAGGGCTTCTATTATTGGCTTTATATTTTTGTTGAATGCCTTTGATAAAAATAATACTGAAATGAATTTCATAGATAGAACAAAATAATTTTATATATACTGTTTATTGTAGATGTCAAGGTAAACTGAATAATGGCAGTAGCCAGTGTGTTCCAGAGGACATGGTCACGTGCGTGCATGGAACAATATGGCAAACGAGTCGCTGGATCATCATGACAAGCAAGCAAAATGATCGATTTGTGTTGTGCTAGCCAAAACAACAACAATTGACAGATTAGCTTAAGGAGATGCTCTTCTCTATTTATCTATAATTTAGATCTAAAATTTAATATTGTGATATTTAATTCCTGTGCAAATTATTCCTCTTAAATGTCTGTTAGATTTGAGACTGTATACTATAACATTGGTCTTATTGTTGTAGATCCATGGAAGAATGTGATTACCCGTTGCTACACATAGAGGAAGAAGCCGCCATGGACAAAACAGAGTCGATAAAGAATACTGAACAAAGACGCCGCAGATCCTTTTTTACTCTACCACTACTATTACTCTGGCAGTGCCAGTCTCAATGATCTTTTTTTATCACACAGCATCGTTAAAATGAAGCTAGTTCGTCTTCCAACGATGCAGAACCACCAGTCGTCTTCGTGCCAAACTGGAGGACATGATAGCAGGTGACCTGTAAACAGTGGCAGAGGGTAGACTGAAGGGTTGGACCTTGTTTCAACAGAGGAGCTAAAACAAAGAGGAAGCTCGTAATCCAATGGTGATTCACAATCACTTACTGCTGGAACATGTAAAACTCTGGGTCATGGTGGTGGAAGACCCGTGACTTTGTCAGTTGATGCTGAATTCATAGTGTGACTGGAAAAACTGTCATTTTATTTTTGTGTTTTTATTATTTGGATGTTAATTTTATCCTTTACTGTATTGCAATAATTAATTCCTTAGCAGGTAATAGCTGCTTAACCTCTCTCGGAATTTGAGACTTTTGTAATAAAATTGACATTTAGTTTCAATGATATCTCGTTGGTGAACTGAAATAACTTTAATAACTTTGTTCCTGCTTGAGATACCTACACCAAATTTGGACAGTGCATTTGCAATACCTGCAGCTGCAATGGTGCCAAATTTCAGTAAAATCGGTTCAAAAACAATAGCCGTTGCTAAGGAGATTATAAAGATAATATGGCTAACTGTGCTCCCAATAAGTAATGAAAAATGTGCATTAACATTATTTATTTTTATCTTTCAATGGTATAATTAATATTTATTGCTAGTTAAATAGTTATCTAGTAGTCATTGTTTTCATCTTTGTAGTCTTGTCTACATTTTTCAATTCAAATATCTTCCTTCCACCAATTATGTAAGCAAACCCGCAAGTTAATACTGCTAGGTTCTAGTGAGCAATGTATTTATCGAATTTAACAAAGGGTCTTTTTTTATTTATGGTTAAAAATTGATTTGATCATTAAATATTTAATTATCGGTTAATTGATCATTAACTTCCACAGTGTAGTTTACCCATTGGGAACTTCTGTTGCAGGAACATTTTCTTCTTTACCATTTAGTTTTACATTACCTGTGAGTGTGTAATATGCTAAGGTTAAAAGAGGTAAATGATTAATTTACCCAAGTGGTAATTTATTCATTTGCCTCTTTTAAGTAGCATATTGATAGGTATGCAGAGATAATTATTTAAGTATACAATAACCTCAACCAATTCCCAACCAATTGTGCTCAATGTAATGTAACTGAACATCCCCTTGCACATCACCTTGTAAGTACAAAATACCATGTATGGGGATGGTTAGTTACATTACGTTTTAATAATTGGCTGGCTACATTACTGTACAGTACAAGCAGTGTTTCCACTAAGCTGTGGGTCACTGCAGCAGTTTTTGGCTTCATGTGCTGCAAAAATGGTCAAACAATAATGATGAAATTTGTCTGAAAATCTTTCTGCACAGCAATCTCAGTACTCACAATGAATTTTGACTCTGAAATTATCGTTGCCTAGGATGATCTTTTTTGTGCTTTAATTTGAATAGCATATCAGCATCTGCAAAGAGAATTGTCTCTTACAACGAGAGAAACTGTCCTCAGCTCTTTACGTCTTTGGTTCTTTCCTAAAATCCGTTGGCTCTTGCCTTAACTCTGATCCGGTCTGGGATACACTGTCGACAGTCGATGGAGCTTGGAACGTAGAGGGAAATGTGGAGTTCTGGCGTCTGTGGAGCGCAATGCATTTCGTCATTTGCCGCCCACCTGGTCCCAACGAGTTCACGGTTGAGTGAGTTTGGTTTTTGCGATTTTAAAGTGATTTTCGGACGGATAATTGTTTATTTGCTCATTCACTGTACTGTAGCAATTTAGGTCTAGTTCTTGGTTGAAAGAGTTCGAATTTTGTTGTGATTAGAAGGTGACTTTTATAAATAATGGCTTCAGCTGATGTTTGCATGACATTCATTTCTGTCATAAAGTCCAGTTTGGGCTTGTTGATTGAGTCGCTAGAGAACTGAACACTCATCGACTGTTAAACGAATTGTAAAACGTGATCAATATCTGTCTCTCGAAAACCTCTCAAAAACACTGGCAGATCTAGATGACTCTGCTTTCAAAATTAGAGTCACTAGTAGCTCAAGAAATATTTGAGCTTATTTTGACTTGCCTATTTAGATCTGTTGCATATGGCACTGTGTTGAGCACATGCGGGGCTATAGAAAGGGTTATAAATGTTCAGAAGCATGCATGCTTTCCATGGTCACGTTCATCTGAGTGTAAGGAAGTGGTCATGAACCTTCTGATCTGCCTTTTGCACTCCTGCAATTTGTTCTTTGCACTTGTTTTCTTCATAACTCAGAGTGAGGATGGGATACATTATCTTTCTCTGTAGGCATCTTAGAGTTGATTATGGAACCGTTAATCTTTTCCTTCACACTCACCCTCCTGTTACTTCTCTTGTTGCTGCTGCTGCCCTGCTCCTTCTCCTTCTCTGCAAATGTACAGCACTGCCATCTGTTTTCCAGGGAGTTGTTTGGTGAGGGGCTTCACTGGGGAGGCTGTGTCCTCGTCTTTCTACTTGGTCAGCAACGGCGGTATGAGGCCATGGACTTCTGCTATCATCTACAGAAGACCCATAAGGTCGATCAAATGGACAAAGTCTGCGAAGGAGTCGTGAGTTTTCCTCAATTAATTAAGCTACATAACTATAAAAAAGTGTTTTCATTGATCCCAAATATCGAACACAGGATACAAATGTTGGGGACTTGCTGGTGTCAATAGGGACAGATAGAAACCCTTATAAGGACACAAGTCCTGAAAGCAGGATCACCCTTCCATTTGATGAGTTGTTGAAACTGACTAGGTATGAATACACGATAACTAAGCATGTAGTAAGAACTCAAATAGTTTGCTATTATATACAAAAAGATGCAACACTATATGTATGTACTTTTGACAACTGATTGATTGATCATAATGATCTCACAATTCTATTTTAAATAAACAGGTTAGGTGGAGAATAATAGTAATACCATACATACTTAGTATTATGTGTTTGTTACACTGTATGTATGTAGTTTGCATTTATTGCATGTTCATAGACAGTATAATAATAGCAAATTTCAAGCAGTCGTTTAATTCTGCTTGATCCGAGCTCAAACACCTCGGATATGAGTCTACCACCTTAACTAAAAGAGAAGACTTGTCATGTAAAAGGGAGGAGTCATTTTAAATACTGCAAGAATCGACGATTTGCACAGGTGTTTTAGGTTTTATCTAAATAAGCTAATAGGGATTTTAATTATAGAGTCACCAGGTAGGCTTATTGATTTGCAATAAACTTGGAACTACGCCTCCTTTGAATGAGCAAATTGAGCCACTGCCTTCAAATCACTGTCAAAAGATCTGCCTAATGGAAGAGTTCTTCAAGTTCATTAGGAAGAAAATGTTCATTTGTAAGCCAATGGTGCTCTGAAAAGTAGAACAGTTGCAAGTGGTGATCTCTTCCATGCACATTGGGCCAAGCCAATGGATTTTCTATCGAGAACTAGGCACTATGGTTCAGACCAACTTAGGTTAGATTGGCTCCTATGTTAGTGGCTATGTTGCTTTTATATTGTTTGAGATATTGTCTCATCTTAACTGATGTTGCTAATTTAGTCGCTGCGGAAGATGGTCGATCGCATCCGAAAGTTTCAAATCTTGAACGATCAGATATACTCGACGCTGAACAAGTATCAACATTCGGGCAGAGATAAAGGTGCTCCGGATTTTGGAGTCATGGTCGAGGAGTTCACCCCATCTATGGTGGGGCAATCAATCAGTTTGCGAACATCGTCTGCAATTGAAGCATAGACTTCATGTTTTCTAGGGAAAACTAGGAAATATGTCCTGTTTTGTCTTTAAGAGCATTTCCATTTTTAACTTTTAAATATTTATTCCACGTATGTGTATTTACTCTCTTTTTGTGGATGTGGTTGAGACTCGAACAAGAGGACTGATAGCCATTTAATAGTTGATCCGGAACTTAGCTGCCTGTGGGCCTCCCATTGAATAGGGGGGCACACAATCGAGCTTCCCTGCACAAACTCATGGCAGCGTTTCCCACTTAACTTATGAAGCAACAAAACTAAAACAGATCGAAATTCTCTGCTAAGGTTTGCCAAAATTTGTGGAAATTATAAAAGATCATGAAATAGTTATAGTATAGAAAAGAAGCAAGAAATATCCATGAACAGTTCAACGAACCTCAGAATAGTAAAACTAGCTTTTAATTACAGCCGTTTCGTAAACTTTTGTGACCACGTTCATGTGAAGATTATACCTTTGCGAAAGATGTTAATGGACCAGAGTTTTTGTTTGACAGTCGATATGTTACAGCTGTATGAACACTTTTTATGTGTATTTAGTCTGTTTTGAAGTTTTCTGTGTGTTCTTACGCTTACTTTATGATCGAGGAGTTGTCAGTTCTGCTAATCTGCGTAATGTAGTTGTATGATAAGCGACTGTATTTTCTGATTTTTGCTTTTGCAATTCCTTTATGGAAGATGTGTATAGATTGTTTAATCAGCATTGTGGTTCAAATTAATTCAGCTGCTTTTGCTAATGACTTATTTAACAACTTACTAGCATAAATTTAAAGTATGAATATTTTTGATCTTGTGTAAATTATTCTGTTAGTATTATATCTTCTGATGATCTTGATGCACTTGTGAATAGTTCTTATTAGTAAATTATTTCTATTAGTGGCTCTGATGTAAAGGGGCATAAAAATTCTGCTGCACTTTTTGTTGCTTGTCTCCAATTTGGGTACCATAGCTGAAATTATTCTGCTGAGTTGTGTTCTCTCAGTTTTTCGATGTAATTCCAGTCAAAACTTGTAAGACTTGTCTGTTTGACGTTGCTTATCCACCCTTGCCGACTTCTGGTTTGCCCGAGCAGTGGGATTTGTACTTTAAAAAAGATCTGGAAGGAAACGTTGTCCGCCTTCTCATACAACCTCTTGAATGTGAAGGTCGCAACATCACCAGTTCTCCGCTGATAAATTTCACCTCGCTTGCCCTTAATGGAGTAAGATTCTGTGTTTACTCTTACTCAGTACTATTTACATTTTCTTATTGCTGTGATACCATTGCCAGACTTGGTAGTAGAATTCGAATATAGAATAAAGGTTGCTTAAATTTGAGGAAATTCTAGAAGATCGTGAAAATCTATGGTACAAACTAATAGGGCGCTGGTTGGCCCTATTTTACGCGTGCACCTGTTCACGTATGATATGTATTGTTAGAGTTGCATGTGTTTAACATCAAATTAACTTACTGCGAGTGCTAATTTTTTTTCCAGCTAAATTGGATCAGTTGTCCTTCAACACCCCCATCTTGTCCTCAATATCTGCAATGCCACTGAGGATGGACCCATAATATGACTGAGTTTGTTAGGTGTATTTTATTGTTCAACAGTTGTATAATGCCCTTATAAATGACCCTGCCAGCAGCATAGCCAAATGAGTCTAATCATATTTTTATTGGTATACTAGTGACATATAAGAAAGAACCGGAATGAATCCAGAGGAATTAAGGAATGCGACCTCGGAGAGAAGGCAATGGAGAAGGTTTAGCATGATGGTCGCTAGAGTTCAACGAACTGAAGGCACAAGGTGACCATAAGGTGATACTAGCGAGGGATAATTCAGTATTTGGGAACAACACTGTAAATTAATCCACCAGATAGTGTGCCAGTCAGTACCTGTTAAAGTATCCACATTCCGGTCTGCATGGTGACAAGTGAACCGTGACAAATATGGAAATTATAATGCTATATTGTTCGTTTTCACTACGACTATTTGAGGCGACGATCTCCATTACAGGTGAACTGTTATTGGCTGCTGGTCAAGATAAAAATAAGAGTCGAGATTAGCGTAATGAAATGTGTTGCCATTTTAAAAAATTAGAAACCAGCTTTACTTTGTCACTTCTATGTATGCGTGTACCGGTGTGTATAAATGAATTTTAACATTTATATAGCACACTGCTTTAACCTGGCTGAAAGTTGCTGATGTACTTGTATATAAAAGATGTATTTGTTGATATATGTGTGTACACTTAAAACTACTTATAGAACTCTATCAAATGTGGGTTCTGTGTCCCTTATTATGAGATTTAGTATTTTAACGACTTAATACATGTAAATGGAGCTTTCAGTATACAGCTGTACATTGCATTTGAACCCCATATGTAGGGTATTTCTGTAAAACTACATGATGAGGATAGTACAAATAATCATTCTCTGATAAGATGCAAGATAAACTTAAGTTTGCATGCATTTCCATTAACACTGCGTTTTGTACTGTTCTTGTTATTCGTTTATTCATTGCGACGATTTATATAACGCCCCTTCAGGGTTGCTACTCAGAAGCACTCCTGACACAACCCAGGCTGAAAAGAATGTTCTTGGGGCTGCTATAAAATGCATCACTGTAAGCTCTAGCCTATAGCTAAATCATTGAGTGTGTTTAAACTGAAATGCATTTATTCTTAACAAAATTTGTGAACAATTTCAATGTTGTCTCAACTACTATTTTCTGTCGCAGTTTTGCTGCATAAGTGGTAGTAATGTATCTGCTAAAGCTGGTGTTATGCTCTAGTTCAGCTGTAGTGTAAATTTGTTAAGGTTGGTGTTATGTAAAGTTGTTTTTGTTGAAAAAAATGGTTAATTCAAGTGTACGTTTTGAAAATGTCTTCTTAATGATTGTTTGTTATATCAGGCAACACTTGTTGAAGTTGGTGTTAATACGAGTGATGTTAATGTTTGTACTAATGCATGTGATGTTAAAGCTGGTGTTAATATGAGTGATGTTAATATTTATACTAATGCATGTGATGTTAAAGCTGGTGTTAATAAGAGTGATGTTAATGTTTATACTAATGCATGTGATGTTAAAGCTGGTGTTAATTCATATTATGTTATAGCATTGATACAAGTAATTTTTAGAATGACTTGGTTTCCCAGTAACTTTTAGTACACTCTTGTCAGTATAGTGTTAAGGCTGGTGTTATGCAAGTAATGTATATGCCTTCATTGGCCACTTCGTTTAACAAGACGTCAATCCATTATTGTCAATGATGTAAGATTCGTGTATTACATTAAAAAAATCGAGTTTTCTTACCCTCCCCTGTTGTGCCGCACACATTTTGTGGACCCTCCCCATGCATAAGTAGTTCTGCCCTTCTCCCCCATTGCAAATGTTACATTGTTATAGACATATATAAGACATTGATTTTACTGTAGGCTATTTAGTTTTTTTAAGCATCATATTTAACAGCTTAAATTTGCTAACTGTTATGAAGAAACAAAATACTAACAACACTTGTGTTTTTAAAAGTTTTAATGCTACATAAAATTAATTGAGCAGGAATATAGTCTGTGATTTGGTTTACAGTTCTGATTTTAATATTCGGTAATGTGGACGTCATAAATAGACAGTAACTGTTGTATTTATTTGCATATGTACACATCTTTGGGCCCCCTCCCCAGCCATGCGCACCCGTATGCAAAATCGCCGAAATTCGAACCGCCTCCCCATCGCTGCATACGTAATATGTGGATGGCGCCAAGGGGTGTTTACATGTATTTAAAATGACTGTACCAGTGTTTGAGAATTCCAGTGTTGTTCTTATTATTGCTATTCGTTTCTTTCCTCGAATTGCATCTCAATTTGTGCTTCAAGTTTAATGTTTTGCTGACAGGAAGAACATTCTGATAAAATAATGACAAGCAACTGCACTCTAACCTATTTTCCAATTGTCACGTATTTTGCTTAATGCTGTGCCTTGATTGCAGAATTTTTGTGTTAACGGACGTATTATATTTCTATTTTTTTCTGTTATGATGAAGACTTTCTACTTCCTGTATTGAATGGTAAAAATGTTTCAGCATAATTTCCCTGATTCAAATCTGCACATAGAACCGTTTACTATTAGTATTTTCTAAAACTTCAAACAAATATTTGAGTTGTTGTGGCTGGTGAAACTGTAGCATCAAGTATTATTCTGCTGCAAGCTTTTTAGTATGCCTACTGTTAGTTGTGGATATTTTGTTATAAATGTATCATTCAGCTACAATTGTAAATTGAATTATGACAGAATAAAATGCTTTTGTACAATTTATTGACGTGGTTTGCTGGAGTGCGTACTAGATAGATGTCTGCCCCTAAACTTTAGTTCCCTTCCAATTCCCATGCTACGATTTAAATTGACATGATGATAATTTATAACCAGATATAGTAAGCACAGTTTCGAATCCTGGTCAATTGCCCCAGGGTCAGACAAGTGTAGACAGACACTAGACCCATAGGCCTACATCTAAGTGAATTATCTTCGATTTTCTGACAGCGTTGGCCTCCTCCAGAGCTACAGGATTTAGGCCTAAACTAAAAAAAAGCTCTCGAGACAAGGCAAACGCCAGACGAGGCATGCCTCGTCTCACTTCAACATGAGAATTAAGTAATCGTGTAAACGACAATTGAATATTTTATTATTATCTGGCTTCTTCTACAAACGTCTGACTAAAAATTAATCATTATAGTGGGCCATAGCCTCTGCCGACCTTTAAGTTTATGCACAAAGGCATTCTTCGGGGTTACGGAACACATCAATAAAGTTTGAAATCCTCATGTTGCTTTCTTTGATAAGTGACTGTAATCGAAAGTTATTAAACGATAATGGCCATCTGTGTTTAAATAGACAAAACTATTTAAAACAAATCAGTACAAGAATAGATTTAACCAGCTTAGGAGCCTTGGAGTAGAATACTTCACTACAGAACAAGAAAATGTTTAAATTAAAGCGCTTTTGGTACAGGACATTATAATTATTGGCACCCCATACAAATATCCTTCGTAACTTACAACGCTAACAAATTGATACATTATAAATGCGCTTGCGTGGGTCGCTGGCTTGTTAGTCTATTCTTGCTTGTGATTGTTGATCGGTTAATACGGCGGAACGCGCGTGCGTCTGTTGATCGGTTTATTGGGCGGTGAGCGCGTGCGTCTGTTGATCGGTTTATTGGGCGGTGAGCGCGTGCGTCTGTTGGTCGGTTTCTTGGGCAGTGTGCGCGTGCGTCTGCTGATCGGTTTATTGGGCGGTTTGTGCGTAGGTCTGCTGATCGGTTTATTGGGCGGTGTGCGCGTGCGTCTGTTGGTCGGTTTATTGGGCGGTGTGCGCGTGTGTCTGTTGGTCGGTTTATTGGGCGGTTTGTGCGTGGGTCTGCTGATTAGTTTATTGGGCGGTGTGCGCGTGCGTCTGTTGGTCGGTGTATTGGGCGGTATGCGCGTGCCTCTGTTGATCGGTTTATTGGACGGTGTGCGC
Source organism: Bimastos eiseni (assembly GCA_959347315.1). Lineage (NCBI taxonomy): Eukaryota > Metazoa > Annelida > Clitellata > Crassiclitellata > Lumbricidae > Bimastos > Bimastos eiseni. The sequence continues at coordinate 18,263,325 of OY365814.1, read as the reverse complement.
GTGCGTCTGCTGATCGGTTTATTGGGCGGTTTGTGCGTGGGTCTGCTGATCGGTTAATACGGCGGAACGCGCGTGCGTCTGTTGATCGGTTTATTGGGCGGTGAGCGCGTGCGTCTGTTGATCGGTTTATTGGGCGGTGAGCGCGTGCGTCTGTTGATCGGTTTATTGGGCGGTGAGCGCGTGCGTCTGTTGATCGGTTTATTGGGCGGTGAGCGCGTGCGTCTGTTGGTCGGTTTATTGGGCAGTGTGCGCGTGCGTCTGCTGATCGGTTTATTGGGCGGTTTGTGCGTAGGTCTGCTGATCGGTTTATTGGGCGGTGTGCGCGTGCGTCTGTTGGTCGGTTTATTGGGCGGTTTGTGCGTGGGTCTGCTGATTAGTTTATTGGGCGGTGTGCGCGTGCGTCTGCTGATCGGTTTATTGGGCGGTTTGTGCGTGGGTCTGCTGATTGGTTAATACGGCGGAACGCGCGTGCGTCTGTTGATCGGTTTATTGGGCGGTTTGTGCGTGGGTCTGCTGATTAGTTTATTGGGCGGTGTGCGCGTGCGTCTGCTGATCGGTTTATTGGGCGGTTTGTGCGTGGGTCTGCTGATTGGTTAATACGGCGGAACGCGCGTGCGTCTGTTGATCGGTTTATTGGGCGGTGAGCGCGTGCGTCTGTTGATCGGTTTATTGGGCGGTGAGCGCGTGCGTCTGTTGATCGGTTTATTGGGCGGTACGCCTGTGTCTGTTGATCGGTTCATTGGGTTGTGCCCGCGTGTGGCTATTGATCGATTTATTGGGCGGTGCGCGAGTGTGTCTGGTGATCAGTTTATTAGACTGTGCCCGCGTGGGGTTGCTTTAAAGGCCACGCTTAGTTATGATAGAATTTCTTCAATATTGTTGAAATATCAAGCTTAGAAATTCACAGGGTAGAACAATATTGATTACTATTTTATAACGAACAAACACAATATTAATTAAGGTACTGGCTGCCTATTAAGACATTATGAATGTAGGTTAATATAGCTATTATGTCCAGTTCTTGGAGTTGTGTTTGTTAATTTAGCATGTATCATGTTGTCGAATGTAGGTATACGTTTTCTGAAACCAAACGACCAACTACAAAATTGTACGTTTTTGAAATAATATATTAATTTATCATATTATTTTCAGCAAAAATTTTTAAAATGAGTTTTAAACTTAGTCTAAATACATGTCATTACTTTTTGCCTACATCAGTGTGAATGAGTAAAAGTGTGTCTTAGAGCCATTTGATATCAGTTGACTAGCAAACCAAAACTACGCTAATAATGAAAACATGTGCCGAAATTGACCACTGGCCAGGACACTAAAATAGACTAAAAATAAAAATAGTCGTGGACATTTATCCGTTAAACCAGCCGCTGGCTCTAAGGCTGCTGTTAGCATGAACAATATTACCAACCGTTTTGGTTTGGTAGTGCTTCTCTAATATCACAGCACTGATCCTGGCGGCACACTGGGATTCATCCTGGCAGGCCACTGGCCGTTTTCCCGGTGTCCTGGCGGCCCAGTCCACATGTGCTTGTCTGGGGAAGGAATGGCATCGTTGCCATGTTTGTTAGAAGGCGTCCAGTTACATAGATTACTCCTTTCTCCCCTCCGTCATGCAAGGTCGACGGCAGGCGGTGTGCCTAAGCTATATTGCTTACCTAGAAATAGTCTCCAACTATATGTATACGTCAACAAAGGAGAAAGTGTTTTGCTTATATCACAACAATAGGCAGTAGCAGTAGGTCTATCTTTTAGAACCGGACATCTTGGTTAACACAATGAAATAATCGGTAAAATTAATCGACTAGGTAATCGGTATCGGCATTGAAATATTCAGCAATTATTGGTATCTGAATAATCGGCAAAAATTGACATCAGTACAGCTCTACACCAGATGGCAGATAAATAAATACCATGTCTGGCCTGTCTACCTAATAGCAAATCCTGTGGCCAGGGCAACTGCTGAATAGTTTGTTTTTTGTACAATATTCATTACAAAGAGAAAAAAAATCAAATTTATAAATAATCCACTTCATTATTGGCATTTGCTATTTTAATAATCGACTACTCGATATCGACATAATCAGCAAAAACTTTAATACATTGGTACAGCTCTACTTCTGCATTTTGAAATGCTGCATGAAGTTTACAGCAGAACTGCAATAAAAGGCTGAATGATGTCAAGTCTAAAGACCTGATCAACTTCATAGTTTCATAGTCTTAAAGATCTTCAACAAGTTCATAATGATAAACTCTAAGAGTTTCCATGGTGATGATCGTCATTGGCCAAGGTTATAATGAGCTCAGTGTTTATCCAGAGCCTGAGTAAGTATGTCAGTCAGCCTAGCTAACATGTTGCGAGGGTCGTCCACAAGTCCAGCAGCAATCATAGAGTTGTCGTACAGCTGCAAAAAGCACACAGGAATTTATGTAAAACAAAATCGCAGCCAATTTGCTGTGTAGTGGTACATGTAAACTTTAAGCCACATCATTTGAATTACCACTAGGTGACACACAATGGGAGCAGAGGATGAGAGGAAGGCGAGGACAGAGGGAGAAATAAGGAAGATTCTCCAGAATTATTTTTGGCTGAACTAACTTTTGCTGAGTGCCGAAGCTGTATAGTATTTTAAGTTTAATGACACTGTGTGATAGCAAAGGTCATTAACTTTACCCTCCTCCTTACTGGGTATGAATTATTATATAAGAGACAGCCCTTTCTTAGCCTCAGGGGTGTCCAGATAGGGAGGGGGTGGCATAGGCAAATGCCTCAAATTTCAGGTAGGGGGACATTTTTTGCATATTAGAGGGGATATCTTGCCTTTGGACCGGGGAGGTTAGCCTCTATCGCTCAGGGGGGATTGATGCCCCTGCTTAGCCTTGGCATGTGAAAGTGGGTGGTCAGTCATCTCCATCGCCGTCTCGTCTTCCCACCAACAATGTACAGTCAGTGTATTCATTAGTTGGCTAGGAGGTCCATGTGGAGCAGAAATCTAATATCTACCCCGGTTAGGATTTGAATCCCCAACATAAATAAAACTCTGGATATAAAATATGCAGACAAAAATAAACAGCCACGTTATCAAGTGAAACCAATGAGATCAAGTAAGAACTTGCCTGTTCGGCAACCAGGCGGGCCAGTTCCGAGTTAGACGACTTGAGTGTGTAGAGTTTCTTGATAAGTGGATGAGAAGCGTTGATCTCAAGCGTCGGCTGAAGGACGCGGAACTTCTCTTCGTCGGATTTGTCAGCCAAAGCAGTCTTGAGGAAATGTCTGGCGGCTCCCATCTCGTTAACGGTGATGATGCACGGATGGGAAACAAGACGTTTCGTCACCTAAACAGATTAACACCATTAGAATATGAAATCAAGAAGAGAGTAAACAGATATGGTAAGAAATTTGTACAGAAAGCTTTATGTGCACAAGAATATGTATTAATATGTATGAATAATTGAATATAATGATGATTGTTTAACAATTCAAACTGACAAGTACGCACTAAGACTACGTGATAGAGTAGCAACAGATAAAAACAAGTTTCACAGGAGTCGAATTTAATTTAATGGCAGCCTGCAAGGCGTCCCTCTATCCTACTGCTCATTTTACGGTCACCCCTAGGGAGTGGAAGGCTGAGTCGTGGTGCCAACGTGCTACCATTCAACCACTTCACCACCCATACATAATCAATTATGAATATATTAAGTATATAACGTCTATAAACGTATGCATTACGTATATATTACGTATATAAATGCATATGCATGTACAAGAGTAGGCTTGCAAGTACAATAATCAAAACATAACAAGGTAACAAACTAGTTGACAACACAACAGAAACTCTGAAAATATCCAATTCAAAAAATGAGAAAACAGTAAGACAGAAAACAAATCACTCCAGTAAGGAGAAAGCAGGTTTAAGCACACAAGTACTGATAAACATAGAAAAAAATTCTGCAGCAAGAGAGAATCAAGCCAGAAAGTGAAAAACTAAATGCCAGTACAAAAACTTCAGACTGAGAGCATCTTATGCAGCAGCAAGACAAAAACCTTAGATTATAGCAAAAAAGATTACATCAAAAAAGCGCTACACAACGGTGAGAGAACATCAACACTGAAGCCATACCTTAGTCTTGCTGACGCGATGGCCAAGAACAACTTGAAGCCAAGACAGCATGTCATCTGACTGCTCCTGACTTAGTCCATCTGGCCCTAAACACATAAAGGTATCACCACACCAGATAAAAAAAAATGCATTAAAAACAGCTATTAGGCAACAGTCAGTCACTCGAGCTGTTACAAACACACTGTACGAACTGCAATTAATATTGTAAATCAACCGAAAAGTTAAGACACTACAGGATAATTATATGGTTGATAGACCCAAAGCAACACTTTCATGAGTCTGTGGGGTTCTTTTCGGTTCAACCAAAATTTAACATGAAGTAATCAGTCCCTGCATCTGGAACTAGCCCTCGCAACCTCCCAGTTCCGGAGACACCTTAAGACTTTCCTGTTCTCTGGCCCAGGCAAAGATGCCCATTGAGAGTGGAGCTGATTTTGAGCAGTGCTATACAGTTCAATTAAACTACATTACTTAAACATTCATTCACATTTCACACGCATATACCGAAATGCTTTGGAAGACAAACACAGAAGCATTCAACTGGAAAAAAATTCAACTAAAACAGAGAATTAACTGCAACAGAGAATTAATTAACTGAAACAGAGAATTAACTCAAACAGAGAATTGACTACAGCTGGAAGTAAAAACTGACCTCCATCCACGGTCGATGTGTCCGACTTGTCCTCGACGAGTTCATTCTCGACGGACTTGAGGTACTTCTTGTCGTACTGAGCGAGGTTCATGAGAACCAGTTCATCGTAGTTTTCATAGCAGAACAAAACCTCAATGTCCTTCTTCTGCATCGCCTCCATGTACGGCGATGATTCAGCCAAATGACGACTACAGTTAAAGTTACAGCTATGTACATAAGCCTCTCCACATGTCTATGTATATATACATATGTATATATATATATATATATATATATATATAAATATATATATATATATATATATATAGAGTGTATCCCTGCATGTTTTGATGTATAATATATAGGTTATATACAGTGTTAATGTGCAAATTTAGTAGGCACAAATGTACACTATGTATTGAAATTCTTGAAATTTGATATCGCCCTTCTTCCAACATTTTTGGCTCAGAAGTGTACACGCCTCGACGGTGCAGATCTACTGCAAAGCAATAATGTGAATGAAGGACTTGCTCAAGGTCCCTACACAGTGACTCCCGGATGAGGGTCGAACCCACTCACTCAGCGCACACTGAGTATTACGGGCCGACCGCTCTAACCGATCAGCCACCGTCTGTAGACAATGCAAACACATAAGAATGCATACACGCATATATATATAACTGTATGCATTTACAAATGTATGTGTGTATGTATTCTTGCATACATGTATATATAAGTATGTTTCCATGTATATATGTATGCAGACAATGTCTTGTAGATATTGTCTCTCAAAGACAATGAAGCAAAGCATAATTAACAGCTTACAAGATTCTTGTAGACTAATAAACTGATCAAATCAATGCAAGGGAAGATGATATGGAGTATTCGGTATGGTACAAAAACGTAATGTAAGGTAATGAGCATAAAAAAAATGGCTCCTAAAACAGGACATATTGCTGTAAAGAATACCTTGGAGCCGAGAGATAGTAAATGTTCCTGGAGCCAGCCTTCATTCTGCTTGCATATTCATCGAGGTTCGTTCTCTCCCCAGGCGCCAACTTTGACGACTCAAACCTCAGCAGTTTGGCAATCTCCTCCTAAATATCAGCACAGAGCTCATAAATAAAATAGGAAACAAATTTATATAACATTATAAAATAAAAAAGTTTAAATAAATAATAATATCAACAGTGATATCGAAAATAAATCAAATATTTTATCATAAACTATGGAACAAACCAAATTACACAACAAGGTGTGTAGGTTATACTTATACTTCTCAGTATTAGACATTACTAATTATCAACTCTAATCTATGTGCATAATCAGCACTTCTGCAAAGCACTTAAAAGTGAACAACATCAAGTGTCCTTATACAAAAATACATGCATACAAACAAGAAGATATCAGATTTAATTAAATTCTACATTCACCTTTGACATCTGAAACATAATTTTAATCAAATCGATAGCAAGTAAGCATATTCTTTATTGAACCAACTGCATATCTGCACTCCGATGTACAATATATTTAGCAACTCGAAGTGAAGTGAAAATCAAGACAATTTACAATCATTATTATCCACTTGAGGCAAAATCAAAATCAGTCAAAATTCACCAGATCCCAGATAGTCACGGTCATTTTGCCTACATTGGGTCAATAGCCAATGAATGCACTGCCACTTATGTCCAGAGGCACAATGTAGGCCCATTGTGGACTCAGTGAACAAGGCTGTCAGTAGATTCATCCAATATATAAAACTGCAAGATTACCTACCTATGGGTGACTTCCAAAAGTCAAACTGTCTAAATATCCCCAAGCAAACCAACCTTCTGCTTCTAAAAGTCAAACTGAGTAATGTCTTAACATTCCTACACATACCCTCTGCTCCTGCTCTGGTGTTGTGACAATTCCCTCTCGGAAGAACAGCCCGTAGTCGTCATAGAATTTAAGATATTTCTCCTTGTCACGTTTTGACTGCTCTATGAAGAACTTCAAAATTCGATTCGTCAAAACCCACCGAAGTTTCCTACAAGGAAAAACATCATCTACTGACAGTGAATGCACAAGTCATGAACATTTGGAAGAAGCAAATAGAACGTCTGCCCAGTCACTTTTAGTACACGTTTGTAGCGAAAGGGTCAAGCAGAGACAAAGAGAAACAAGAGACAAACTGACATCTCTGACTGTCTGTGAGTAGATACCAATGATCGGTGCCATATCAAGTTCCATTGATTGATTGACATACCGTATCAAGCTGCTGTCCTGAAGAAGTTCTCTGCTGAGGTTAAGTGGAATGTCTTCGCTGTCAACAACACCTGAATCAACACGAAAAAAGATGTGTTACGACTTACCACCATTACTCAATGAGAGTACTCTCTAGACCAGTGTTTCCCAAACTATGGGTCACGACCCAAAAGTGGGTCGTGGCGTTTTGTCAAGTGGGTCGCCATGCTTTTTGATCTGTTTAAAAATAGTTCTGTTAAATTCAGAAAAACAAATTGAAACTGTTCTCTTGACCTTCTTTGTTGTATTGTCACTATAGTATACTCCAATGAGTAGAATCTAGTCTAGTATCTTCATTATATCGAGTACATTCAATGAGTGCATCGTAAATTGACGTTGAAATGCTAATTCAATTTTAACACAATATTTGTTCGCCTTTGTGAGGTGGTTCGATCAAAAAGTTTGGAAAACACTGCTCTAGACACTTATTAAAACACCCTTAAAATCAATTGAACTGACTGAACTGTAGCCAACAAAGCCAAGTATTTTCATACAACTGAATACATGCGAGATACACAACACTGGTCCACTGTTGCGTAGTGCATTGCCATTAATATCCAGTCGGCGATTGCTGTGCTCTTCAGCCCATGGAGATATGCAGGTGCTATGCTGTCGCACATCAACTGCCAACTGATTTGCCTTCTCGTGTATTCAGTTGTCCTTCTGGAACAGTCTGCCATTGCACTTATATACGGTTGCCTCTGACTCTGAGCAGCAGGCATTTGCTGTCTTAAAATGCACTGGTTTAGATCTGTCATGTTGTCTCTAGAGCGCCTGTGTGAGTTACTGAAAACGCGCTGCATTAAATGTTCTCATACATATATAGTGTATTTACATACATCCTAGGCTGTAATATTATCCAACATTATACAGAGACCATGCATACCTCTTAAAAACCGAAGCCAGCGTGGAAGGATGTGATTGGCTCGAGCCATGATCAGGACTTTGCGACTGTAGAGAGCCACAGAGACATCTGTTTCCCGACTCATATCAAACAGAGCTGAAAGTACACAAATCAAAAAACGTTTATCACCCACTTTGAGCAAATCCAACCGAATTCAAGAGTTTCTACAATGCCAATGTTACAACTTCAACAATTTCTAGAAAGCACTACGTGTGTGTACATACATGCATAACCATTAACCACTGCATATCTTCATGCATCTGTATCCTCTCAGTCTGTGTATAACTGTAGACATCTATTCATAGCTATAATCTATCTGCCATTTCCATCGACATGGCAGTGGTCCATGTTCCGGTTTTATGCTACAGTGACACTATGAATGGATGGGTGGGTTGTCAAAAAACAGACCAGTGTTCATGGATGAGGAGTTTATGTTTAATATATACCACCAACCTATCTCCAACAAGGATGTCAAAATAGTTCAAAAGTAATGAAAATGTATGCAGATTCTCCAGAGAAAGTGAGTATCACTAGGGCCCTGTGGTTTATGCGATTTCGCATAAATTGGCAGTTTTCGCATAAATTCCTAAATGGAAACTTTTGCAAATTATTGCATAAAGTTTGGAAATTTCGGTCAGTGTCAACTATAATTGGTTTGTCCAGGCTATTATTAGCCTATAGGGGCTATAGTTTACTGACCAGATGACATAATTGTTGATGACTAGGACCCATAGTTTATGCAAATATGAGATTTATGAAAACTATTCGCATAATCCCCGGGGACCTAAGTATAAAATAACCAATACCTTGTCAAACTAGGTCTTAACCCATTAACGACCAGCTACATAGGTTTTTCCATACATTTTAGCACATGCTGGTTGTTAAAGGGTTAAGTCATTGTATCAGTAGTTAAGATCATTGCCAACTTGATTTGACAATACATAATCAAAAGCAAAACTTTTGCCCCACATTAACCGATGATGCAACAACTTACTCGGCTTGTAATCTGGAACATAGAAAAGAGCTCGGATGTTGAGCGGTGCGTCTGTCTTGTAATGAAGACAGAAACGAGGCTTATCAAACGTGTTGCTCATGAAACGATAGAATTCCTCATGCATGTCCTCTGTTATGTCTCGTGGTTCCAGCGTCCAAAGAGCCTAGTGGTCATTCAGTTTCAAAGATCAGGAGGAAAAAGAAAGCCAATGAAAGATGATTTTACCAAAACTGCTTTAAAATTTATCCTGCCATATTAGCAAACCTGTACTATACTTTCTTTCAAACTATTATCAAAGTCTTGTGGCCCTGCCATGCTACTCTTCTTTTCCCTTGTTAAGTACTTTTGAATAAAAAAAAAAGAAATCTAGGAAAGGTTTCTAACCATATTATAGGGCAAATTATTCACAAGAAAATTTCAAATAATAAATTTACAGAATAATCATCATTTACTATTTCTACTTTATTTAACTGAGCCCGTTTAACTTCATTTGGTAATTGTAATCACACACACCAAAATTCATGCAAAATTTCCCAAACAACAAGTAAAGATAGAAAAGCAAATAAGTTCATTTGAGAGGCTCTTGAAGAACTGTGCTATATATCTGGTAACATTCCAAAGTTAACTAATTCACTTTTATAGCACCTCCATGACACTGCATCAATGCATTCATGACCATGCATTAACTAATCATCGCTTCAAAGCTATGTTGGAAACATTCATACAATGATAATTTCTGACCATGTTCCTCTGAGCGCTGTTTTCGTTAATCCCACATCGTGGTCATAACGAGCAACTATGTGCCACCAATGACAGCATGTGGGTCAAGTGGCATAGAACACAATTGATAAGGCGGAATAAATTTTACATCTCTATTCCAGACCATGTATGTTATTAGATTTTGGTATAAAATCAAATAAAATCTAATCAAATGCATTTACAGTGACATTCTCATACTGTACAACACATTAATCCATGGTTGTCCCAAATGAAACCACAGAAAGAAATAATTAGCCAGGAATAAATCTGATGAAACAGGGAAACTTGAAACAAACAAGTATCAAGGTCAGACATGACAGACACCAAAGGGCACCAGCACAGCATTGGACGACCCCATTAGACATGCTCAAGAGCCAAACGCTATACTGGTGCGATGCACAACAACACGCACACACATACATACAGAATTTCTATGAAATGCGTGGCTTCCTGATTTGCAAAGCACCAATATGTTTAAATTCAAAACTCTCCTAATTTCTCAATACATAAACTTCAACATCTTACCTGAACTACATTAATCTTTTTGCCATTAAGAAATATCGGAACTCCAACAAAGTTGCTGTACTTCTTAATCACATCTGCAAATATACATATGTATTATAAAAAAATGTAGAGTAACAAACTGATTTAAATACTAGTACAAAATTGTCAGTACAGTACCAGTACATTGTCAGTAAATTAACAAAACCCTGCAAAGAAAAATAGTACAGAAATGTTAAATAAACGTTTTAAAAATGCATCAATTCATTCACTTTAGGACCAACGTGGCTTCTGAATAGTTACAGCACTGCAAAGATTGGGGGTTAGTCTTTTTCACTGAGAGTCACTGCCATGAGACTGAGCAAGTCCTTCATGCACAATTGTTCTCTGTCCTCGATTAACGTTTATTATTATTATTCCGATGATAATAATGAGCGCTAATTGAAGACAAACGAAGATTAGCGCTCTTCCTTTAAATGGTAGCACTTATCCCCCAATTCCTATTCTTCCTTCACTTTTTATTAGTGCTCTCCTTGCTTCTCCTACTCATTCTGCTCTGTTGCTTCTACCTACTCTTTCATCCCTTACGCCCACCCTCTCACTTTTCCTAAAGGGTTTCTTCCCATTTCTGTTTGCTCCTCCATCCATCTATTCCTTGTCTAGCACACAAACAATCATAGCAAATAAAGAAAGAAACCTTTGATGACGTCCTCCTTTGCATAGTCGTAGCATTCTCCCTTCAAGTGTATCACAATTTTTGTTCCACGCTGAACATTCTCGGCCTCACTTAATTCATAGGAGCCCAACCTGAAAAAAGTCATTTCTCATCTAAACTAGATATTTGGATTAATAATAAAAATTTTTTATAGAATCTTCTCAAGAGTACCATATCAGTGATGCTTTAAAAACACTCTTTCACAATTAACAAATGAACTGCAAAATATTTAAGCCAAATTCAAAGATGATAACAACAATGCAACCTTTTCATTATTACTCTAAGGGTCAGATTTCCTTGAAAAGGACCAACTAAGATCATTTGCCAACATTACCTTTAACTTGTTCCTCTCTTTATTATTTCTCACAAACAATGTTCTTATTTTATTTTCTATTCTCTTTATTGCAGCTTTAAAAAATTGTTATGCTTAGGAGGTCGCCTTACCCATCAGAAGTCCATTTGTAGGAGGGAGAGCCAACTTTATATGACTGCGTAAAGACTTCCACTTTACTGCTGACCATAAACGACGAGTAAAATCCAACACCAAACTGACCGATAATGTTTTTGTCCACTTGACCTCCCTTGCCTTCAATCTCCTCAATAAATTCCTACAACATTTCCCACAAAGTATTTGAATCTGTCACAACTACAGCTGTACCGATATCACTTTTTGCCGATACCGATTATTGCCGATTATTCATTTGCCGATACCCGATTATTTAGCCGATAATTTTTCCGCTTATTTCATTGTGTTTCCCAAGATGTCTGGTAAAAGATAGACCTACTGCTACTGTCTATTGTTGTGATACAAGCAAACACGTACGCATGTACTTGGGGACTAATCCTAGACAGGCAATACAGATTAGACACACCGCCTGCCATCAAACTGTGCCCAGGGTAATTAAAGGCCAAGGCACGGCTGGCCAATTCACAGCCACCCATCTAGTCTCAGCCAACTGACACGTGTCGGGGAGATCTTATTGGCAGCTAGCATGTATTCATTAGGCATGCCTTCACGATGAATGTACATTGGTTTCTTTGTTGAATTGGCCAGCCGCTCCTTGGCTTGAATTGGCCAGCCATTCCTTGGCCCTTAAGCAGGCACTATGACTCACTCTGCACAAGACCTATCTTGACACGTTCCCACGCTCTATATTAGCACACTGGATGGTCTCACCACTGGTCTGAAGAAGCCATTGGCTCGACGACACGATATGGGAACAGAACGAAATGCCGTCCTTCACAGACCCAGTGATGTTGCTGTCGTCATTTTGCTTTTTTAGACTAAAAATAATATTAGAAAATTAAAAAAATAATTTTTAATATCGGCGCCGATTATCTTGCCGATATCCAATATTGTCGATATCTCTATAATCGGCCCGATTGATCGGCCGGCCGATGAATCGGTACAGCTCTAGTAGTCACAACACAATCCCAAAAAATCCTCTCCATACTCCTTGAGCTTTGACGGCTGGCTGGACATGCATCATCGTTCAGCGAAGGACTGCTTGTTGGGAGCGTCATCGTGTGTGCAAATGCTGTCATCTGTCGTCGCTCTACCCTATCGACACAACTTGTCTCAGACTCTGAACATCCATGTCATTTGTCGACGGGAATCAGTTGGTTGACTACGCATGTGTGGGTGACTCTTTTAGTTTACCATGCATTATTTTGCTAACTGATGTAATAAATTAGTTTATAATGACACTTTAACATCGTGTACTATAGACTGCCACAGAGTATGTATCCTGTAGGGTGCTATATAAATAATTAATTACATTACAATCACATTAAACAGTGGCATACAAATTACTCATTGCAGTTACAATTACAATTTGCAAAACTCGTTAACCCTTTAACGACCAGCATGTACTAAAGTGTAAGGGTATAATCAATGACGCTGGTCGTTAAAGAGTTAAAGAATGTAATTTTGCAAACTGCAAAAAGCCCATTAATATCCTTTCAAATGTGAATCAAATTTCCAGACAAATTTGAATCCAACAGCAATTTCATGCTGCAACATTTCTTTCAGTGCATCGTCACCTTTAATCCTGAAATCCCAAAATGTTACAAATTGGAATCCATTATGGCCTAGACAGGAAGTTTAGCTAGAATGACAGTTACTAATAAAGAAAACACTTGTCTGAACATGTACTTACCCTTGAACCAGATCGTGCAATGATACCAAGATTGTCAATGATTTCTTGCTTTGTCATTCCTAGTCCAGTGTCCTTTAACACAAGTGACCACAACTTCATAATTATAATCAAAAACATTTAATATTAATTATTGAGGCAAGCTATGGCATACTGAATAACTGCCAAACCAGATTCAATTGAATCAAACAAATGAGTATGCTTGATAATTAATAATAAGCAATAGTCATAGCATTAAAACTTACAGACTCGGATGATATTTGAAAATACAAAATTAATCCACATACCATACAATAATATTATTGGGCAAAAATAAATTTTGCTGCAAAACTGGGGCAAGACCTAGTACTATTTTACACAAAAATTTGCTTTGCTTTAAAGACTGCTCATTCGTTAGATGATTTTATTCACCTAAAGAAAAATTAACAGACCTGTATTGTAAAAGTCTTCTTGCTGTCATCGACTGCAATATGAATTTCCAAAGGTAAGCCTTTGTCGACAATTTCCTCGCCCTGCATCTGCATGTAACGAAGCTTTTCCAGGGCATCGCTTGAGTTGGAGATGAGCTCTCGAATGAACACCTACACCGAAATACAGTAAGAAAACAATTTAATCATTTCAGAGTGTGCAGAGCAGTATTGTGGCTATTGTGCTAGATTGCCAATCACATGGTTTTTCAACTATCTACTGTGGAGAAAGTTAGTTTGGAGACTATGTCTTTACTTGCACCCAACAGCAAGCTCAGAGCTCTACAACGAGTAAATACAATCAACTGTAAGGTCCAGCCATGAGGACAGGACTAGTCGCATGCTCTCAAAAACCAAGAAAAATTAATTCACTAACACTTCATATCCCACAACACTGCCTCTCGAGGTTTTTAGCCTGCATGACTCCTTTATTTCTGTGGCACTGCACTGCACTGACATCAGGGCAGTGCACTGAAACTGTGTCTTTGGAAATCACATCAACAATTTTTGTGTAATGAGGCAATTGCCATTTAATGAAGTCGTTTTCTAGAGCTCAACCAAATTTCGGATTCAAGCTCGGATTCAACTGCCTTGCACCAGAATTTCTGTTATAATGATGCTCACTTTGCATTCTATGTTTCTCCCAAATCAAATCAGTTTGAGACATTGAAGAACATGTCCATTCAGTAGATAGCTGGTTGTCCCATCTGAATACCATCCTCACCTCTCTTTAAAAGACTGTGCCTCTGTCACAGGCGGCAATCTCGTATGAGGTGTAAGAAATGTGGGAGGGGGCAAACATATAACGTGTCCCCTATCTGTAAAAGGTGGGGAGACTTGTCCTCCACCTTAACCACACCCACGGGATCGCTGCCACTGGACTCTACCCTTGCAAGCAAATGCATTACTTTAACCATTATGTTATGCTTAAGAGAATTACTACAGAGATAGGTGAGTAAGTGCATTACCTTTACCTCAATGCTTCTTAGAAGTGACTAAGTGAGACAGGTAAGCAAGATAATAATCTTTATCTTTATACTTCTGAGGAGTTACTAGAGATAGATAAATAGTGTGTTATCTTATATAAATGCTTCTGTGCATGGAGCTTCTAGAGAGGCATATAAACTAACATATATAAGTACATCAAATTTACTGATTGATACCTTACCAAAGATCTGTAACCGATCAGCAAAATATCCCGATGACGAGCTGTAAGGAAAATCCATCATCACTGTAACATAATCCTAATGATATTGACCATTACCTCTTTCTCTGAGTACAGCGATCTAGCCACAATGTCCAACAGCTTGCGAGTCTCTGCCTGAAACTCCAGTGTATCGGCAGGACCTGAAACAATATTTCAAAAACAATGTTACATAATATCATGAAAAAAACTGCATTTGCAAGTTTAATTACACTAGAAACTCATGTGTTAAGTAAATAAGTAATTAATAGAAAAGCTATGCTGTAAACATACCTTTGGCCCTTTCCGTGTTTTTAATGAGTGTGTGATAATCCTCATTGTCAGGCATTGGCTCTGTAGACATGCATCGTCCGATCGTACCGATGCATGGCAATGGCCGATTGACACGAAAGCCGACCAAACCTAAATGTCAAAGACAAATTTTCACTGTCACATAATTTTTTTAATACATGTTAAAATATCAAGCTCTGGCAACATTATCTCATGCACATATAGGAATTAACAGATTCTAACATTGTCAAATTTGAACTGAGAGAGTTGAAAAAATGTTCACAAGGCCAGATGTCCCGACCAGAATATTTACAAACCTAAAACCGGCATAGGCCCTATATGGGCTAAATTGTATAGAGTAATTGTGGGTCTTTAGTGCACAAACTAGATTCTTAGCAGTGTTAAGATGCATTAAGACACCAAAAGCTGATCTGGGGTTAATTTTTTTACAATTAACTAACAGGTTCAAAACTAGACTGGGGGTTGAACCCTCAAAACCCCCGACAATTCAATCACTGACGATGCCTAACCTGACTTCAGTGACTCTCATGATGCATATCAAAAACATCATAGGTGCTTATAATAGTGTGCATGCGACGAAAGTTGTGCATGCGCAAAGATTTTCTCCTGCTAAATTTTTTATGTTTTCAGTCACAGAAGCAACATTATCGTTTGCATTGCAGCAGAACTTTCGGCCGCATAAGAATCATCCAATTCAAATAAAACATAACACCCACACTAATAGATATGTATAAAATTTGACAGGACCTTATCAATACTAAAAACTGTCTACAACTTACCTAAAACTTTAAAATTTAAATCAACAGCAAGATAGTCTCATTTACCGATATTACATATGTTCCTATGTTGGGTGTGGGTAAAATGCGAACCGTTTGCGAACTTGTTTTCGATTGGCAGCCAAAAGTCGCATGACTGGCTCGCGCCTATGGTTGCCATTTATATTTTTATTCATGCGGCCAACAGTTTTCGGCAATTATCTGTAAACAATACTAGCTATGACCCTGAAACCTATCTATTAACTACACTAACCCTAATCCTAACCCTAACCGACCCTCACGATGCCAACCCTGACCCTAACCGACCCTCACGATGCCTTAACCTGATCCGTTCGCGCCTATGGTTCGCATTTTACCGGTTCGCAGTTCGCCGGTTCGCCTTTTACCAACACCCTCCTGTGTTCCTATCCGGGCTCTTGTCCCCTTCATGGTCAAGGACTGCATTGTCCACGAAGAATAGATGTATAGCGCCGATTGACTTGTAATTTTATCGATTTACAAAGACATCCTCTTACGTATACTGGATGTGTCTGAATAGGCCAAACGTATGACATACAGCCTGACAACTTGAATGTCATTTTTAATAAGGGACTTTTCTCCGCTTCTGTGGCCAAGGTTACCATCCCACCGGCACATGGTCGCCAGTCCAATAACGTATGCATGGATAAACTCCGGTCACATCGCAGAAAATGCAGTTAATAAGTCAGGAACTTAAAACTCGATTCAAGAGCCCTACCTCTGAGAAAAACATTTCGATCTCGAACAGCCGGCGTCTTAATGTGCCGGCAGTTGACCAAAACGGATCGCAACAAACGCCCAGCCGACCCAAGCATCGCCATTTTGAACAGAATAGTGCATGGAGACCGAAGAGCATTGACTACCATAGAGGGCTGCACCACGGATACGTAACGTATAACTGATAATAATATTTATTCCACACTATGTCCACAACTCCATCGCGATATGAGCTCAATCGCCCCTTCCTTTTATGTCGTCCAGCCATTCTCTGCACGATCTCTCTCTCTCTCTCCAGATTGAACCATACACCACTTCTTTACCATACCTTTTGTCTTCCATTCAGCAGATATGACGAAGAAGTTCAGTTCTCTCTCCGATGTTCCTTGTGTCGACTATTTTCTTTCCTACTGTAACGGAACGGGGCCTATTCGACAGTGACCAGGATGACGACTTGCAGCCCCGTCCGATATGGGGGTAGTTCGAGTTGCAGTCCGCTGAGTAAGGCTTCAGTGGTTTGCTGAAGACTAACCATTTAAGGTTTAAATAGCTCCTTGCTGGATGACGCTTGGAATAATACACGCTTGTTCGATAATCTTCTTTTAATGTACAACGGAAAACAATACTTCTGTAGCGCCGATTCGCAAACAGTCCGTTTCTCACTCCCTCAATACGCCCTACGTCGATAACTAACGAGTAATTGCAACGCTACGTCAATGGCTGACGGCGACTACTATGCTACGTCAATGGCTGACGGCGACTATCGCAAATCTACGACGACTATATCCACGACGACTATCGCAAGCCACGACGACTATTCGTGCTTCCTAGGAGCCGAGACTGCAAGGCCGAAGTCGAATCTACAAGGCTCCCCGATGACAATCTCCAGACGACGACGACGACGACGATTCCCAGGCGACGACCACGATCTCACGACGACTCTCCGATGACGACTCTCTGATGACGATTCTCTCGATCATACAGGCGAACTCCTTTTATACTAATTTGCTGTAGATAGTAGATGATACACAGTAGATAGGAGACAGTAGTGACTACACAGTAGATAGGATACAGTAGATAGTAGATATCTACAGTAGATAGTATACAGTAGATAGTAGATATCTACAGTAGATAGACTACAGTAGATAGTAGATAAGCGTACACAGCAGGTAGATACCACAGAAGAAAGAACACAGTAGACAGGCGTACACAACAGGCAGACACTACAGCAGGCCGACACCAGGTAGGCGTACCTCTGAACCGTTACACTACCATTATTATTTCAGCTGGAGGGGATGGAGCATGCTTATTTCCCTCAAAATCGAATAAATATTTAAAATTCATAAATTTCAACAGTTTTTTCCACTGTTCATCCTTTGCAGCATCTGTGTTTAGGAATTTTTTTACCCGTGTTCCCCTCGAGGACTATAGTTCCCCACTAAGCCCAATTTTTTTCGATTCTCTAGTCCTTCTGAATGAGCACCCACTTGTCGCAGATGTCCCAGCTCCAAACGATCGGACAGACCGATGGATTGCAATGGATCGTGTTTGAAATAAACAGAATTTTAAGTTGGAGGCATAGAAATTATCTTTCATACTTTTTAGTCAATTAGAATTGCAATTTTTTGTCTAAATGTACGAATTCAGTGTTGGTGTTGAATGTCGTCTGCTCGCGCATTAGCGAAACTTTGTTCCAAGTTGTAACGGGGTGTGCTCCAAATACGCTTTATGCTGCGTGTGGAACACTGTATAGAACCAGTCAAACTGGCGAGCATAAACCTTTTGCATATATAGGCCTAAGGCGCACTCTCTGTTATTAAAACGTAGGCTTGTTCTCTTAGTAGAAATTGTGTTGAAATAACGGGGGGCACGGATAATCAATTTGCTTTCCTTGACGCTTCGCGATTTGCATCTTGAGCAGGGCCTATACTCCAAACTTACTCCGTCGAATATTTGAACAGATCCTGTGCATTGCCGTAGAAATTGGAACCTATAAGACTGGTTGAAAAAATCGAGCCAAATCTTATCCTGTAATATTCGACTGAATTAGCACAAACTATAGAATGCTTAAGTTTTTTCCTATGCGTTGTCGTTTTTGAGAGACGCTATCTGAATGTTCTTTGGAAATTACAAATACCAAACTTGTGTTTGCCGAAACACAAAGCATGATTTCAGCAGATGGCTACCCTTCTGGCTGTCAAAAGATTGACTGTCAACTGGAAATAAGTGAACTTGTGAAAAGATTGAAAGTTAGCATTGGTGGATTAATAATAATTTTTTATTGATATACAATCAAATATCAAACTGTAATTTTTTTACAACAAATTGTTTCTTCCAGTCGCTACTTTGATGTAATACCTTATGTAAAAGTTGCCTATGCATTGACCTGTAAATAAAACGCTTTAAATGTAGATGTTTTTCTATAGTGGCCGTATATATGGCTTCTAATATATGTTCATTTTTCAATGAGAGTTTGATTGGGTGAGGTTCTTCACAAGCAAAGATCATGAGGCAATATGATAAGCATATATTTTCTTATAAATTGTTACATTGGACCAGTTGGCTGCATCGGCCTGTGAAAGAGAGGCTGCTGACAGCGGTTCGCTTCCCGATGCTGGCTAATTTTAGGGATTATTAAATCTCGGGCTGGTATTGACAGTATGATCAGTGTAGACCTGCTTTAGTATCGGGGTTTTATTGTATATGATACATGCTGCGATTGCTTTGTCTTAAATTGATGTTGTCACTGTATCAAATTTACTTATTCTACTGCACAGTTCTTGTGAATTATTTGTTATTTTTGTTGTACAGTCCTCATAAGCATGCAATCAAATATTGTATTTATCTATACTTAATGTTTATATGCATGCTTGTATGGTTTGTATTTTGGTAATTTGTACGTATGTACATCGTGTGATACTTATTGAGCACGTAACAATCTGACAAAGGTACAACGGTCAATTTGAAGTTAAAATATTGTTATCATTTGATTTTCAGCATCTTGCACAAACTTTGAAATCGTATGATGTTCAAGATGAGGCTTGTGATTTGAAACCATTGGCAGGACTTTTATCTTCTGATTTCTACATAAGACACGGCTGCTTGGAGGTCCGAGTGCTTGCAGCTTCCTGTATTTCAGACATCTTTCGAACCCTTGCTCCGGAGTGCCCATACACAGTTCACCAGCTTAAGGTCCTATTATTATTTGTTTGTTTCTGTTTTAATTGGTTTTTGTGTGACTTACTGTTTTTGAAGCATGCTTATTACGATAAAAAATATTTTTGAAGTAATCTCTGACAAATGGAATTTTACATTTTGCATGTTCTGAATTAATTTGTTGATTAGCACATTGTTTGCATTTTGAGCTATTCAGCTTTATTTTGAATCCCAAAGGATCACTGCTATGCTGCAATGTACATGAAAAGTTTATTTTGAAATCAGTCTTTAGGAAGGTAATATTTGCGGAGTTTTTATGTAGTTTTGCATTATTTCTGTCGACTGTTATGAAAGACTTGTTTACTTAACTTTGTAGGGGATATTGGTTTTCTTTACAAATCTGCTGTATGGTTTGGTTGAGAGACAGTCATGTTTTTTCAAACACTACTTGCATTTGGTGAAGGTTTGTTCCTCAATTTTTCCTTATCTAGAGATGTAAATTTGTAGGTTCATGCTTAGCTTTTTTAGCCTCAGCCTCAGTACATGAGGTTGGGTAGCTAGTCCTTTCCATGCCCAGATGATTTTCTACTGAGAATATACTAATTTTATGGTTAGTTCACTAGGAGGAACATGTGGCAGTCGAGCAGATATCTTGAATCTTCTTTGTACCATGGCATGGATTTGGGGCAGTACAGCATACCAAACACTAGATTTTTGTACACCTTGGACAATGGACTTCATTTCCAGTTTCAGATTTAAACTTAAATTACGATCCATTGATTGTTTTAATAATTAACTGTCCAGT
This sequence comes from Bimastos eiseni, assembly GCA_959347315.1. Classification (NCBI taxonomy): domain Eukaryota; kingdom Metazoa; phylum Annelida; class Clitellata; order Crassiclitellata; family Lumbricidae; genus Bimastos; species Bimastos eiseni. The sequence continues at coordinate 18,242,809 of OY365814.1, read as the reverse complement.
CTTTATCTATCTGTAGTTCAAAAACACTTTAAAACCATTCTGTACTATCCTAGTTTTTGTCCTTGAAGGGGCACTATATAAATCTGTGATTTTAATTGAAGTTACAATTATGTTCTGACTTCACTGGTTGGGCCATTTTTTTCTTAACAGAACCTTGCCAGAACGAAAGTCTTTTGCATTGTCTTGGAGCTTAGCGAGTATGGTGATGTTCTGAGAGCTCTGTTCAAGTGCTTCTTTACAGTTATCAGGTATTCTAACCTGGATGTCCTTCCTTGTCAGTCATTAAAACTAGTAGGCCTACAATGCAGTACAAACAATTTACAGACAATTCAACACTGCATTTAAAGTACATTAGGCCTACACTTACAATGGGTGGTGCCAGTTTCAAACTCTTATAAATTAGGATGATGATGCTAAATGCCTATATATTACAGAAGATCAGTTAACATAAACTGCTAATAATCTAATAGTCATTGAACTTCTGATCACAAAGATATTGTAGGATGTTGGGTAAAATGTACACTTAAGCTTTATGGGCTCAGGCAGTATTTAGCTGGGTAACCTTTTGATATGGTACAAACTCGGCATCCCATCCATTTGGTGCGGTAAATGAGTGCCAATGCCAGTTGAGAAGTTAAAACAGTATGCTGTCAGTTGATTTCTGTGGTCTTGTTTGCACCTCAGCCACATTATCCTTTGACCTTGGGGCCACACTTTTTAGTAGTTTCCATATAGGCTTTTAACAGTTTGTCTGTTAGAGACATGCTGACACATCCTACATTGTATGTAGGTTGTTTTTAATTTTTTGTGTTTTCCTGCTGCTAGCATTTGTGTTAATATTCTTTCAAAATGCCTATTTCTGTTGATTGTTTTTGTCTGACAGGAATGACCATCCACCTTGTCTGTCAGTTTTTCTTTTGGATATTCTGACTCCACTTTTGAATGGGGCTCTGACCACTGCCCATGATATATTGAAGGTCGTTCTGCCATGCTTACTAGACCCAATTAAGGTATAGTATACAGATTGCCAACTAAGCTATATACACTGACCCTACATTTACATTGTCTTTTGGAAGTTGAGATGGTGAGGGTGAACATTGGCCCACCTCCCTTTATTGGCGGAAGTTAAGAAAATGGAAGTTAAGAAAATGAAGTCGCTGCCACTTCATACTATATCTGCCTGTCAGTCCCAGTGACTGATGTTCTTCTACATTGAGGATAAGACCACACTCGATGGGCATTACATGTTCTCAATAGCCTGCCAGAGTGAAGAATGTGAGGTTGGTAATCTTTCATATGCATGGCTGCTACCAAGGTCTTCTAAAGGAACTGTTTCTACTTCTGAGGAACTGACTTTCCCAGTTATAGAAGCATGGTTTTGGGTAGTTACTGGATTTCAGCACCACTCTGGCTGTTATTTCATTGCATGTTTCTGTATTCAGAGAGAAAAGAAGGCTGCATATGACCTTGCTAGAAGTCTTATCCTCCGGACGTCCACCACTCTGGAACAGCCAATGTGGAAGGTATACTCTTCAATAAATACTAAATATACTCAGTATTAATGAGAATGTCAATGTTTATGTCTGAATATCTTGTTTGTCAAAGTATTGCGTGTTTACAAATTTAGAAACTTTTATGGGTTTCTTTATAGCTTAGTGGTTAGCATACTGGAGAGTCGCCCAGAAGTTGAGGTTTTGCATTCCTGCCAAGGCATTAAGCTGCTAATGCTCCACTTGTGCCCCTGTAGTGTACTTGGCTATAAATTAGTACACTGATTGTTTCCTGTTGGTTGTATGATTAGGCAGAGTGGAATAGGACTCACCACTCAAACTGCACTTGAACTTGTATGCCAAGGTGAGGCATGTGAGGTTGGTAATGCTTCATACCCATAGCTGCCCCAAGGTTAGCTAAAGGGGCTGTTTCTATTTCTGAGGAACCTTTGCTCTTTAAACTTTCCAGTTCATCCAGTGCAATAATTATTAGATTCAAGAATTTTTTATTGTATCTGTAGTGATTACTGTTTTTGTTTATTTAAAATTGAAATTAACAGTTTTAAGTTATCAATGTTTTTTTGCAAATTGTCAGTTTTTCAGTGCTGCCCTTAATGCAAGTGATTCGTCTGGCTGCATACAACCATCTGCCACAGATATGTATATACTCCTGGAAGAACTGGACTCATTTAGTCCATCTCTGTTGTTCCCTATTTATCCACAGATTCAGCTAAAGCTTGAGGTAAATTGTCATGACAAACTCTAGATCATATTTTTGAACAAATGTTATGCTTGTAATGTAATGCAATCAATCATTTATATAGCGTCGTCAACAAGCGTCTGTGCTTGGGCAAGGTAACAGGAAAATCTTAAGGCATCTCCTAAACTGGCAAGGTGAGAGGGTCAGTTATTCCAGGTGCAGGGACTGGGGAAGGCAGTTCCAAGCTGCTTATGTGATATTTTAGTCTATTTGGCTTTTAATTATCATAATGGCAAATTCATAAAGCAACAATTTAAGACTTATTCCCTTAGGACAACTGAGGCAATTATGGTGTCTTTGTAAAGAACAAGGTTTGAGTACCACTATTAGCCCCAGTTGTTTTGTATAATTGAGTATATGAAGAATTTCTCTATGAATGCAATGATTACTTACAGTGAATTACACAACCTTGCATTCTAACACTATTATGATGAGCTGCATTTGATTTCCCAGTCACTTTTAGGACACACTTGTCATTCAATTGTTGAGCTAAATTCATAAGATACCGAAATTGTTACCTGAACTGCTTGTTGTGCTAACAGCAATAGATACTGTATAAGTTCTTAATATGACAATCTTCATTGTAATTTCTGGTGAATTGTCTTCACAGAGTCCTGTTGAGGCAGATAGGATACTTGCAACACGATTTCTGGGGAAGATGTTTGCAAATTCACACTCTGTTCTGGCTCAACAACAGAGGCGCCTCTGGACTTGCTTTCTTCATCGGTTAGATTGCTTTATTTGAAATTTTTACAGTATAGATGATTGCTTTAATCTTTGCTCGTGACACATTTGAAGTTATTTAATATTTAAAATTTGACATGGTCTTAAGTAAATAACTCAGTGGTCTAGCTAGTGGTGAACATGTTAGATTGCCAGCCATGTGGCATGGTATTCAGATTCCTGTTATGCCAGAAAAATATTATGTCTTCTTTACCCATCAGCTATAATATGTACATTAACTCGTTGGTTGAGAAGATTATGGTGGGTGCCAAAAGAAAGTTATGGCTACATACTGTGAAGCAAAGTGCAGGGCACCAGCATATTCACAAGAACTGGATACCTCTTTGGGTTGGTTTGAGGATGTTTCTCTTATACAATATATACTCCTCATTACATTACATTACAACATTTGTAATTGTATGACTCATTAGTATTTCTCTGTTACTGGCAACCTCTAACAGAGACAATGGCTGTGAATGTGAGACTCCTCATAGAAAACTTCAGACAGCGCTCTGCATATGTGGAGCCAAACTTAATATTATTTTTTTACAAATTACCAAATGTATGGTTTTGTGCACATTGCATTGAACCCTCATACATTAATAAATAGAGGTATCATGGCCCAGCTGATTTTCAGAATGTACTTGTACACCTATTTATTCATTTTTTTCATTTAGATTCAATGATGTGAGTATCAATGTACGTCGATCCTGCCTTCAAGCTTCACAAGGACTGATTGGATTTCATCCAGAGTTGGTTATGGACAAGATTGATGGTCTTTGCATTCTTGGTAATAGTTGTGTTACGATTTATTTGTTTTAATCAATGACAAAATGAAATGATTGACTAAGTGGTCAACCGATTTACCAATCCCTCTATCAACCATTCATCAATGCATCCAATCAGTCAATGTATTTGATGCCTCTTTAGTTCTTGCTGTGGTTAAGTTATTGATATTTCACTTGGAGTTTTTATTGAATTCTGAAATTCTGGTATTCATACTGAATTTATTACAAGGTTTGCATTTTATAAGACGAGGACATTGTATAACTAATGTTTTAGTGACTTCCATGCATTTTACACAATAAAACCAAGCTGGTAACAATGACCTTTTTAAAATCAATGCTATTATTTTTACATTCTGTAAGCTACTGTGTGTTTGCTGGTGGTCTAATAAAGAATATTCTTACTTCCTTATTTACTTACTTAAATGTTATTACCCATTATAAGCCTTTAGACAAAATCCTAGAATGGTAGTAAAAAATTTGTACAATGTTTTTATGACACATTATATATGTTTGAACTAACAGTGGAAGAAGCAAAATCTTAGAGTGTATTGGGTTGTAGATCATCTGCGTTCCTGCCAGTGTAACTCAAACGAAAACCTTCGTCTGGATGTCATCCGATCTATTACAGGAGCTGCTCAGCTGTCCATAAACAATATCAGTAATGCCCTCCTCGACTGTGTTAAGCAACGTTTGCTTGACAAAAAGGTATGATCTTCAACTGAAAATCCAAACTGTTCCTCCAAAAGCACGTTTCAATGAGCTGGGAGTAGTCCGTAATTTTTACAGAGTTAACACTGAGCTGAAAGACTGAGCACTTCAACTGTATCCTCATGTTCTGCAATGACTTTTGGAGTTTTGCTCTCCTGTTTCAATGGATCTACTCTTTCTTTTCTCTACTGCATGTTTCAGAGTATTTGAAGACATTTATCAGCGCCTTTATGGCACTACATAAATGTTTTGATATCCCAAATTCTAGTTCAAAATTCAGCCTCAGAATGTGATTTGTTTAAAAAAAACAATCTTCCTACACTGAGCCTAGTGGTAACAGTTGTGACAAGGTTTGTAACATTCACATATTGCTTGCTGTTTAGGAATCTGTCCGCAGGCAGGCACTAAATGGGTTGGCTCTCATCTATAAGGGCCTTCGTGAGGTGGACTGCGTTGGACACGAAGACAAACTGACAGGAATTGGAAACAGAATTCTGCATGTGTACTCAACTCTTCAGAATGGCAGTGAAAGGTGATAATTTAAAGTCATTTGAACAATTCTTATATTTACATCTTCCTGAGGTTCCCATTTAAATATTCTTGTTGTGTCATTTAACTACATAGTCTGACAAACCTTTGACAATTGTATTGTAAAATTGTTATTGTAAATTCTAAATTGATGACTTTAGACCAATTAAGCAGTGTTTCTGACAAATGTTTTCTATTTTATGTTGTTATCTGAAGTTGCACTGGTTCACTTGAGTAAGGATGGATCAATTTTGAGGGATTCTTAAAAGGCACTATTGAAATGATTTTGTGCACACATAGGCTACTTAACACTTTAATGGCCAGCGCATACTAAAATATATGGGAAACCAATGTGGCTGGTCGTTAAAGGGTTTAAGCATTCGTTGCTTCTCTGTTTGTAGAATTGCAATTGAACGGATGCTGACCTCTGTTGTCTTACCAAGTGAGCCAAATCCAGCTGAAAGAATGAGAGGTCTTCTGAAGCTCTACAGTAACCTCGATGAATTTGCCCTCAAGTCAGTGTACCTTGAGCAGTAAAACTTTTAGATAGAAGCATTCTAAAATTTAATTGTTATAATAATACACTACCGTTGTTTAGTGTTTTACCATCGTTTGGTGCTACCATTGTATGGTGAAATAAATTATTGATTGGCCGTCGATCCTACCAACGAACAAATTCTGCGCCTGTATCAGTTTTTGTGCAGGCCTATCATTAAGCATTCCTCTTCAACAAGTCCTATCCTGAGTCATTCTATCATCTGTCCAGCTACTTAATTCTAAACACATTCCACTGTTGGCCTAACATGAATCTTGGTTCTCAGGTATGGCTTACCTGCCTATCAAGGTTGTTTTGATTGAGTATCCATGAAATATTTAATTCCCATGACTTAGGTTTTTTGGGTGTTGAAGAAATTTATAAGTTACAACTGCAATTAAATTGCGATTCCAAGGACCATTTCGAATGCTAAAATTTAAGAGAGCTTAATACCATAAATATTTGTTTAATAGGTCTGAATGTCAAACTGCAATCAGCTACATGGAGAAGAAGTGGAAAATATGTACACGTATAAAGAATCCTTGGTATTAAGCTATTGTCATCTGCATTGGGAAATGTAGAGTTATGAGGCTGAGGACAGTGGGTCTAATGGCTTTGAAATATTGGGAGAAAGAGGCTTCATAATACACGATTGTCAATACTGATTACTGCTCACAATGGACTGAATCGAAATTTTTATTTAGAATATTATTACTAATTAGAATTAATCAACTGAAAATTATTCAATTAAGAAAGGTCATAATTATTGTTTGTTTGTAGGTCATTCCTTGAGATCTTGAAAGTGCAACATAGACTACGAGTGATTTTCATCTGTATACTTGGACTTTGCCACAGAAGTGATGTTGCTGTAAACAGCAGTCCAATCAATGACAGAATCCTACAGATATTACGTAAGTTTGAATTATGATGTGATCAAGTAGGTTGTAATGTAATACACCAACGATATATACACAAGACAACGGACAACAGACAACAGTATGCAGCACTATGGTGTATCGTTTGGCTGTTATCTAATAGTTGTGGGTTCCAGTGTGCTGAGTAAACTTGAAATGACCTTGAAGAAGTTGTTATTGAACACCTGTCTCTGTCACCATGCACTAAAATATGGAAATAGAGTATGTTTTGCAGTTCTGCATGAACCACTCTAGTACATTGTGCAGAACCTTTGATGAAGCCTACTGCCAACTCAGAGGCCAAAGAGAAAGAATTGAGCGCCCCTCTACATTCCGCTATGGGATATGGGGCCTTTGCTATACTTTTTGGTACATCATTCAAGTTGCACATAAATTTCTGTTTGGTGGTGCAGTAAATGGAATTCTATTCTGATCTGATCAGTCTGAAGCTGATCAACTGGCATCTTTCAATGGTAAAGCTAGAATAACTTCACAGAAGTTAACAATGGTGTGGTCCAGTCATCGAAGTTCTGCTCAGAATAACACTATTCAAAGTTTAAGACATTTTCAAAACATTATTCGGAAAAATGTAATTACGTCTTATTGTTGGAGAAATTTCACTTTCTTGTGTTGTTATTGTAGGATGTTTGCCACCATCTGCTAACTCATTTGAACAACTTCAGAAATTTTTTACCACGATCAAAAGTAACTCATCACTGTATGAGCATCTGCTATACTTGTTAAGCACAAACAGTGTTTGTGCCGAGATTGATGCTTGTAAGGTTTGTGACATTATCGAATCCTGGCTTTAAGTATCAGGATAATTGTAGTTGTCTTACTTTGTAGTTAATTAATATTAAATTAAACAGATATTTTAAATTAGTCATAGTTGTGATTTCTATGCTAAATACTAATCTAACCATTGTTATAATATGCCATATTGCTGTAATCCTAATGCTTAGGTCATCTATTATTCAGTAATACATTCATTAATACTTGCATTTATATAGCGCCCTTCAAGAAGTCTACTTTGGAGGTGCTCCCAGCTCAACCCCATCAATATAAATATGCTTATTAATGGTTGTCGGTTCAAGTGAAATTGCTGTTGCCATTTTTATCCATTATGGAATTCCAGTTGGAATAAAATACTTTTGGCAGTTCCTATTAACACAATCTCTTATTTCTTGACTATTTATAGTCTTTAGTATTCGATTTCAATTGATTGATGCATAGGCCTATTTGATTAAAGTGATTATCCCTAGTGCATTCAAAACTAATTACTCAGCCACAGATTCAGACCTGGTACCTAACCTTATCCAGTAAACCTTTTTATTTAATGCCAGTGATAAATTGTTTGCCAATGTGCAGTTTTCTGTGACATTAAGAAATTTTATGAATTGTGCAGTAAAATAAATAAATTTTATTTGGCACAGATGAAGCTTTTAACTGTTGCCAAGTTTGGCTGTTCTGCAATCATTGAAATTCTTCTACACAAGCTGACGTCATTTATCATCAGTAAAACTGAAATACTGGCTTTAGCCCAACAAGTGTATGATTCTGTGAAAGGAGATATAAGCAATGGTGATTCTGATTTTGTTCCAGATGCTATGTCTGGTTTGAAACTGCTTGTGGTAAGAACATTATTTTCTCCAAAGATCAGTGGTTTAGTTAGAGCCTTCAGTATTCAGAAACAAAGCAATACTTACGCCTCTGTCCAGCAACAAGGCACAAAATCTGTCCTCCGACTATGTGCTTCACATGTAAACTATAATGCATGTTTAGCAATTGGTCTATTAAAGGATTATACAATATACATGCTTACATTTTCATAGTCTAAGCTAAAGTTATTAAATGTAAGTATCTATATAGTTTATTCTTCCTCAAATTTATGCCTCTCATCCCTGCAACCAGGAGAAACTGTCCCATCTGCACCCCTTTGCTATGCCCTACCAATGATTATGATTTTGCATATCTTTGTGTAAGTAATGTTTATTTTAATATTTATATTTGTTTTCTTGACTTTTTGTAACTTACGTGAATGGTAGTTTTGTGCAACAGTTAGTTTATGCTGTGTTAGTTTTCTGCAACAGTGCTGAGTGGGTTTCCTGTAAGATTAAGACTTGTTTTGGAAAGAATTTAGTTATTGTGCAGTGTGAAAATTTTGATCATTTCACTGGATATTACTATTATTATTATTATTAACCAGCACTTCTATTGCACCAGTGTCCAATGTCAAGTGCATCAATCGATGGCGCATCAAATCCACATGGCGATCAGGTCAATTCCAGAATTCCAGGAAGTCTGTCCAGCGAGATAGAGAGATAGAGAGCCTATGGGGGGGTATGCCAACCAACTGAAAAAGGAAGGGTTTGAGTCAAGATCTAAACATAGAAAGAGACTGGGCAGAACGGACAGACACTTGGGTCCAGCAACCGAGAAAGCTCGACAACCAATAGCAGTTTTAGTCTGCGGAACAGCTAAAGAAAGGCAGGTAGATGACTGTGTTGAGTAGTTACTAGTTTTTGGAACCAGCATTGACTTCAAGTACAGTGGTTGACCATAGTACTGTGTTTTGTAGACAATAAGACATGTTTCAAAGAGATCCTCTGACGAACAGGAAGCCAATGTAATGTCTAAGTACCGGAGTTATATGCTCATATTTTGATGTGTAAGTTATATTAGCCATCAATTATATTCTTTCTAAAAATGAAATGATGTTTTCAGATGTTATCCAACATGTATGCTGGGTCTTTTGATCAACACGACGTCTACGAAATTCTGCTTTGCTTTGTCAAATCTAAATGTGAAGCTGTGTGTAAGTGCACTGAAACTTCATTATAGAGCTATGTATTAGCTATGTATTAGCTATGTATTTGCTAGTGTATATTCATTTGCGTATTTCTCGATCAGGCTGCTCAAATAGATTTTGGTTTTAAGTGTCCATCTATTGAAACTTCGGGCATTATGATTGCGGTGCTATATAAATAATTGGACTAGCCAAAGAAGTGCTTGATTAGATTGGCCAAGAAGTGCTTGGATTAGATTAGCCATTGAAGTCATTGGTTATATTAGCCATAAAACTTAGTCTTTACTGTCGAGGTGTGTTCCTGTACTTGCAACCAATAGTTGTTCAGAAAACCAATGATTATGCTC
>OY365814.1:18192035-18233010 GCA_959347315.1 Bimastos eiseni | reverse complement strand
TCAGCTTCATTTGTGCTCCAATAAACTTGGTTATTGACTGAGTGCACTGACTATACACTTACAGTGGCGCTATAAAAATTTTTGATTACATAACATTACCTATTCTCAGAGGCTAAGAAAAATGAAGTTGCTAATGTATCATACAGTGTGCTGCCTCTCAGAACGATAGCTATCATCAGAGATTGAATTGGATTGCCATATTATATAAACAACTGATTTCCTGAATCTATATACTGTACCTATTGAAAATTGATTGACTAGTTCTTCAGTGCTTTGAGAGTTCAAACAATCATCAATAAGCTCAACGCTCATGAACAAGTTGTTGCCCTGCGCTTTGCTATAAACTTTAGAAATTTGGAGTTTGCACTATGAGTGCAAATAATTATCACAAAAATGAATGCAACTGTTACAATGTCTTTAAATTAATGATAATGAATTAACCTTTTTACTAAAGTAAATAAGAACTGTTAAGTTGTAAGATATGAATTACTAAAAGCATTATATAGATAAGTTTCAAAAATTATTTAAGAATTAAATATTTATCTTAGTCAAATCAATCAATCAAATAACAAATCAAATACGTGTTTATTTTTCAGACGATTAATACCAATTCTTGTGAAGCTCATTAAGATGGGTACGGCAAAACAATCAAAACATGCCATCTACTGTGTAGCAGCCATTCAAAAGCATCACGTTTCAACATTTGAACCGATATTTGAGGTAAGAGAAGGCCTGTGCTATGTACTAACTTTGGTTTAAATCTTTTAGCAGTTGCCATAGATTTCCATGTTTGGAAGAGTATAAATGGCACGGTATTCACCGGAAATAACATGGAAATCACACAATTCCAGCTGACTGAATCAATCAATAATTTTTGGATTTTATCTAGCCAGGCAGCGCATTGTTTTTCTAAATTGTGTAGGTGATTGTAATGATGAATAGTATGCTTTCATGGTAACAGTTTAAGGACTTGAACCTACGATCCTCATTACAAGCCAAGTGCCATCACAAAGCATGAATTTTATCTTGTTTAATGCTTTTGGACTACATGTTAACCGTCTAAGGGCTTGAACCTACTATCCTTGTTACAAACCAAGTGTCATCACAAATCAGCAGATACCATGGCCACCAAATGACCACCAGTTGCAATGAACAGTACAGGCCAGCTATGGGCCACTTAAATGTGGCTGTATGGGAAATTTACAGCTCTGATTTCGCTATTGTTCATACTCTGACAGTGCCAGTCCCATTCCTGGATGAGGTAGGAACGCTAATGATCTCTGTTATCACGCAGTACATTCTCATCATTAACCCTTTCGCTGCCACCGTATCAGAGGTAAAAAGACCCCTCGTGTGCCGAAAGACGTAACGCGTAGGCCATACCACGTTTTATTGCAATTGTCACTTATGATTCATTGACTGGAACCTGAAATAATATGAATCAGGTTTAAACAGAAAATTGCTTTTGTTGGTTATTATTTTCATAGATCTCGAATACTTAGTATTGTAGAAATGTATGGGCAGTTGTAACTGAATGGTTCACAGTTGGCCTACGAATATAGTTCACAAGGCACTTGTCAAAGCAGTTTTGAAATTATCAACAACCTCAAAATTTGTGCTTTTAAAAAGCAGTTTCTGTAATTCAGTAGGCCTAAATGATTTTATGTGACCTGATGAGGGTTGCCACTGACCTATGTCTGTAGGCCTTATGCACCTGCGAATCGATGGAGTTAAAATCACTTTCATCCCCATTATCGCTAGTTGACTCATCGCCAGATTCATTATCACTAATATCGCCGTCAAATTCAATATAATCGCTATCTTTTAGCATATGAAGCACATTTTCTTTGCTATATATCCTTGCAGCCAGGTAAAAACTTAACCTTGACTCAAAAGAGGCAACAGTTATCGTAAGATAATGTCAAAAGTTGCTGTGAAAAAACGCGTGAAAAACGCTTACTTAGTACCATCAACAACTTACAAATCAGGCACAAAATGTAGCCAATAGTAGCCCAAACATATAATGAAATACAGTACTGACTTTCATGTGCCTTGACTATGAATAATAGGCAATGCATGCAGTGCTGCACTTAGTAGTGAGGTCCATATATATACATGACGAGCACCGCTCGTCATAACGGCACACAGCATACAGATAATTGATGATGAGCGCCGCTCGTCAATACGGCAGCGAACGGGTGAAGGGTTTAACTGAAACTAATAAAATTTTTGCAGCTTTGTAGAGGTCTTTTCATTAAACTATTATGCATTGTTTTTCCATTGTTTCTTCAGAACCTGATAAAGATGCTTTCCAACGGAACAACTAATGTGGTGACGTCTTTGACTGCAGTGGGCCATATGATGATCATCTGTCCCGAATCTTTTGCGAGGATGACAGAGCAGCTGGTCAATGAATTTGTCATTAGACATCTGTTGCTACATCAAAATTCGGTTAGATTTATCTACTCACTGCTTTTGCAAGTATCCAAAATAGTGCTATATAATGTCCTAATGTCCATAATTATATATATGTGCTTATAGTTACAATTTCAGTTTTCCTTTTGTCTTTCATTCATATTTAAATTGGTGAGGCTCAAAAAAGTCTGAATGGTTCCTAATAACAAATACCTGAATGGTATTAAATACCATTCAGGTAAGAACTGTTAAACCTCCAGATTGATACATGCATATATTTTGAATTTATATGATGAACATGGATTAGATATTTATATTTGCATATTTCTAAGGATAAGTGTTACTTACTTATTTCTATACATTTGGCTTTGGTATCTCTTCCTATTTAGAAAACAAGTTCTCGAGTAACAAAGAGATGCCATAACAGCGACACTTTGTCTTTGGAAGTTCAAGCGAAGGTTCATAAATATTCTAATTGATAATTATTAGCTTAAATTCAAGTTTTATTCTGAATATTATGCCTATGCCACTTTGACCCTTTGCTATGGAAAGCCTTCCTGCTGTGACTCGTGCTGCAATCTTATCTAGTAGCACAATTGTGTTGCTCGTTCTTTTAAGACTTTTCCTTTCTCAAGGTGTTTTTCGCACTGGGAGCGCCTCTGGTTAGGTTGTACTGTGAGAGGCACTTTATAAATCCGTAAATAGAATAGAATAGTGGCTGTTTGAGTTATGATATGGCTCCATTTGACGATTGCAAGGAGCTTCCAATGTACGCTCCTAAGTTGATGTTCTTGAGGGGCGCTATGTAAATTCTCCATATGAATAAACAAATATAACTGGTTGGTAACGTGTGGTCAGTGGAGCGATTATAGTATTTCATGGTTGATTGACTGCAACACGTGTTTCTTCTTTTGTGTTTACTAGATACAGGGTTTAAAGCTGATAACACGGTGGCTGGTTGGAATAAAAACTAGTGATTCCAGTTCGATCGCTTCATCCATTCAGCTTTTTTATTCAGTGTTGCTGTCCGATGGTGATTTCAGTCAACAGACACATCTCACGTAAGTCATTGATCAACATTGTAAGTAAGAGGCAAATTTTGCTTCAGAGTTTCAGTGAACCTGTAATTCCTTTTTTCAGATGATGAGGCCATTTATCATAGATAGCAGAGTTGTATGGTCTCGAGACAGTGTCTCGGTCTCGAGACGTCTCGACACAGCCTTTTAGTGTCTCGGTCTCGGAAGCCTGCTGTCTCGGTCTTGGTCTCAAGGCAGTGTCTCGAAATTTTAGAAACTGTCTAGAAGCGAGTGTCTTGTTCTGTCTCGAACAAGCGGTCTCGATAAGTTTCGTGTGAACTGTCTTAAAATCTTGCGCGGCAATATAAAAACTGTTCTCAGGAATTGGTACTATATACATTATAAGTTTCAAATTGAAATTACAAATAAACATTATTCCCGAAAACTGAAACATTAGCATATACAGCATTTTATATAGGATCACTTGTCTTTTACTGTCTCGTACTGTCTTGAACCTAGTGTCTCGGTCTCGGTCTTGGTACCTCACTGTCTCGGTCTCGGCACCTCACTGTCTCGGTCTCGTCTTGGTCTTGAAGTCTTGCATACAACACTGATAGATAGGTCTGTTTATTTTGTCTGGGTCTTAAATGATCCCTTGTTTAGATTAATATCGGATTAGGTTGTCATGAGCTCAAGTTATGTTACATTCTTAACTTATTTTAAATTGATTGACCATGCTCACAACGCTTTTTGGAGGTTACATGAAACTGAAAGCACGTTTATACGCATTTTTAACATGTTTTTATTTTTATTATTCGTCCAAGTGCAGTTGATCTGAGATGTGCAGGAACTGGGAGTGAAAGATTTACTTGACTACATGGTAACTAGTAACGATTACGAGATTACGACGGAAACAGTCTAAGGGCTTGAACCTATGCTCTGCATTACAAGCTAAGTGCCATCACAAATCAGCTACCATGGCCCAAACATGCGCATAAATGTAGGTGTTATATACCAGTATATATATATATGTATGTGATGTACCATGATATTGTAGCACATAGACAGATTTGCTGAGAATTTTGAGTGACGAAGAATATAAATTATCTGTTTGCATGACTTATATGGAGGGAGGTGCTATCTGTTACATTTTTTGATATTACAGGTATATGAGTTTGAGATCACTGGTTGTGGTGTACTGCAATATTCTCTTCCGTTCAAAATTGTACTTGATCAATGAACTTCCTACAGTTTTTCTTTTCTTTTGAATTTTAACAGTTTGGCAGAAATGGCTAACTTGCGACTTCATGCCGGATGCTGTTTGCTGAAGCTTGCTCAGAATCCAATCTATGATGAAGCCATAGACCTCCACCAGTTTCAAACTCTGGCTCTTCTTATGAATGTAACTAACTGGTTTCTTCCAATACTTCACAGAATTATGTTGCACATTAGAATAATGGGAAATGTTTCAGAAGAATTTTAAAATAGCGTTTTTCCATACTTTGCATGTCTCACTTGCACAGTCTGTGTAACAGTGTGAAAATTTCATGTAAATGGGTTGGTATCTTTGTGTAATTTAACAGTGTAGACCTTGTAAAATATCACATGTTGAACTATTTGTTACAAGTATATGCTTTCAAAACAGCAGTCTTGCTGTTGTAAGCTGAGGGATTTTTTTATTAGGAAAGTTTCAGCTTTTTTCGGTTTTAATTTGCTCTACAACTTAACTCTTTAACCACGAGCTGCCTAAGTTATCCCATCAATTTTTTTATCAGGATAGTTTCAACTTGTTTTTGGTTTTAAAGTTTAATGGTTTTAAAATGTTAATTATTTTATGTACGTTAATAATTATTAAATTCTAGTTAGGAGATGCTTCACTTTCATTGACACCCACAGAATGATCTCTTTCAGGATCCAAGTTTTGAGGTGAGGTCCATCTTTGCTCGGAAACTGCACAAGGGACTCCAGAGTCTGCGACTGCCGCTCGCTTACTTGAGCATCTTATGCCTGGCAGCTGTCGACCCACAAACCAAACAAGAGATCGCTGTGCGGAAGATGCTGAATTTCAACATAATTCTTCGCAGGGAATATATCAAGCGCAACGCCATTCCTGAAGGTATGAATTATGTATGACCTCTAGGTATGTTCTGACATGCCAGGCAATCTTGCAGTGGTATGGCTGCGTTTAAGGAGCCTTATAAATCGTAGTCAATATTATTATTATGCCAACCTCTGTACTACCTAAGTGTGTCTATATGCACCAGAGATTCAATTAGAAGCCCCTTGTGACATCCTTATCAGGTATTGCCTGATGATGAGGTCATGCTGCACTGAGCATCTTTTATAAGTGATTCGGTTTTGGCTTATATGTGTTATAATAAGAATTCATTCTTACAGTAAGAAGGCATGTCATTGCAAGTCTCCAGTGTACTCTATATGCTGTATAAATTAGCTTACTTATTATTGTATTTGAGATGTTTGGCATCCCTGCTTGACCTCTCTGCAACAGAAAATGTAAGTTCTTTCGTTAAACCACATCAGTTGAATGCGGATATTAATGAAAGAGAATATAATTCAACATAATAGAATACGACAAAATATAATGCAGTACATTACAACTGATACTGAGATGTTTTTTTAATTGCTGTCTCACATCATGCTGGCCAGTTCTCTGCCTCTTCAATTGTAACCTTTACTGCTGCCGTGGTGAACCCAGGCCATGTACTGAACCTGCTCCTATCTCCTGTACGGAAACTCCCCTATTCCCTTGCATCCCAGACCTTAATGACCGAATTGTTCCATGGGTGGGAAAGCTTACTGAGGAAAATGTTTTAAACAAGAATGCTTTATTGTGTTTAATTAAACGTAAACCAGAGTGGGACTATAAATAGCAAATTACTTACTGACTGGCCAAAAAATACCTACTGACTTGGACAAAGTTTCTAGAGGAACTTCGGGTGCATACATTTTGAAGTTTTACTATCTATTATATTAAGGATTTGTTCTCTTGACCTCTCTGGGTACTGGTATGTTCTGACATGCTAACCTCTGGTCTACCAACCATGACCATATCTGCTGAAGTATGACCTATGCCAACATTTATTCAAATGTCATTTGTATCAGTTTGTGTGTGACCACCGGTAATAATTTAGCTACAGTATTTATGCCACAAAATGAAACGACAGTGATTTTTGTTTCCCCAGCAAAAATCCTTGCTGTCCTGCCTGAGTATACGCTACCATATGCGATTCATATGTTGGCCCATGATCCTGATTTCACTGATCTCCATGACGCAAAGGGACTGCAACTGATACATCAGTGAGTATTTCCATCGTGTCTCGTTTTTCAGTTGCTTAACAAAATAAAATATATGAAGACTAAGACATTGAGCGCTGGCTTGAAGTCAATGGCGTAGCGACGGGGGGGCGAGGTGGGCAAACCGCCCCAGGCGGCACTTGTCCTAGGGACGGCATTTGAGTAAAAAATTATTGTTGTAAAGCTGCATTCCACAAGATTCTTGTTGCCCTTGTTTAAACTTGGCACAATGCTTCTTAGGTTTTTCTCGACTTAAAACTAACATATAGGCCTACGATATACCGAAGTACCATCGAAATGATCGAATGGCACCTAATGTTTATAGACATCATAGCAGTCCTCAGGTAATTTAATTTGGCGCCCTAGGCAGTCATCTGTATAAGAGTGCCCCTTCGTTGCATAGGCAGTAAGATGTGAGAAAGTATGGGATCACGCACACACTGCAAGCCAGTGCACGGGACACATAAAAATGGGTTTTTTTCAAAATTTATAGACTATTCTGGCAAACGAAAATTAAGAGGGAAAGAGCAAGAGATTCAATGAGATGTTAAGAGATTGAATATCGTTGTTGGAATTGGAATTAGTCAAAAACTAGTTTTTAATAAAAATTTATAATTTATTTTTTTGTATTGTCACGAAATTTCATTCCTGAAAACTTTACCTTATTATCCCTAAAATTCGGCGTTCCTAAAGTTTGGCGCCCTTGGCGGCTTCTTTTGCCGCCTATGCCAGAAGCCAGCCCTGATGGACATGGAGCAAAAGAGAATTTAGACATTATACCCATGTTGTTTAATATTTTATTGGGAATGAAAGTAAGAAACCATACCGTAAACGTAATATGTATGATGAGTTACCAGTAACTAGTCCATTCTAATAACTATACTTACTATAATCCCATCATGATTAAATGATATTATTTAGGACTTAGAGAGACAGAATAGAAATTTTACGGTTTAATAAAAAAAATTTTTAACTTTATAATTTTCGATATAGCCTGCAAGACGAATAGTAACTTTATTTGTGAGGCTTGCTTTTTGCTTGCTTTATAAATGTTTTATTTCTTAATTAATACTATTTTATTTTTATTTTCTTATTTTTATATCAAATGATAACGCATTTTAATTAGTCAAACAGTTTTAATTTTGACAGCGCAAGCTGATGCTGTTAATAACTGCATAAATAGAATAATCATAACGTATATATTGAAAATACTCAAAACAAGCGTCTTATGCCTATCACCCCTTGTGCGTATCCCGGGATATGCACAAGAATAAAGTGATGGAAATAATAGACAGAGGCGGCGTTTTGTGCCTTCGCCCCAGGCGGCGCTTTGCCTTGCTACGCCACTGCCTGAAGTATGCAGAAATGTTGCAGTCATGTTTTTACCGTAGTTATATATATATATACATTTCTAGTATATTTTCAATTGAAATATATATATACATAAATATGAACATGCCGTATGTATATATATGTGTAAAATCCATCAGGAACAAGGAATTAGGTAATGTGGCAATTATGTGGCAACTGCAATTCTGTTGAGAAACAGAACAAATTCAAGATCCGCTACTGGCATGATTTGTAGGTGCCTTTCGTTTCTTCTTGATTGCCTTATATCAAAGAGTGACAAGAGTGGTTTCGTATTCTGCAAGAATTTATGTGAAAGTATAAAGATGACCAATGACAAGCAGTCGCCTAACTCAACTGTTTCAAATATGGTCAGTAGAATTTCAGTTTACTCTGCACCTGAGTCTTCACTTCTTTTGCAACAAATGCAATGACCTGAATTTCTTGGGACTATTCTAAGCTGACTTCTGGAGTGCCATTTAAGAATTAGGTGTTTGCTGTATAGGAAACTGAAGTTAAAAATCAGAAGCATCTATCTCCAGTTGAAATAGGATATGTCATATACCATATCATCTCTTTGGTATGGCGGTCCTTGTTAGGTCTCGCTTCTGCCCATCTTTGTGATCTCTGTTATTCTACTTTGAGTGTACCGGATCACCGCTCTCTTCGCTCTATTGAGCGAGGCCTGCTCATTGTCCCATTTGCCCACATAACTACTAACAGAATCGTGCATTCTCAGTGGTTGGCCCCTCGCTCTGTAACACGCTCCCATTGGTGTTGCGGTTGTCACCAAGAGTTCACTCAGACTAATTTATACTCGCCTTAAAACTGCTCTTTTTAGTCGTGCTGGGGTCTGGAGCGCTCCTGAGTATTAGCCTTGACGGGGCGCTATATAAATCTCTGTAATGAATGAATGAATGAATGAATAGGGGCCAGAAGTTGTACAGAGAATGAGGCCAGTAACCAGTACTATAGCCAGTTCATGACCTGTGTACAACGGCTGAACTTTATGAAATACTGAACGAGTAATATGTTGTAGGTTTCAGATTTGTGTATTTTGGTATATTAAACATGTACATTTTATGATTCTGGCAATATGTTCGTTCATTTAGAGCATTTTATTTACTACCTTTCAAGAGCTTTACTCGAATGTGCCCCTCTAGTTCCATTGAAAGGGTGCAGTTTCAGGTGTTGGTAAAAGGTACATATAGTTTCCGTGGAAAAGAGGACTTGTAGATCCACAGGTAGCTTTTGCATTTAAGCCACTGAATAATAAGTGACATGCTTCATTTACATGCAGATTCAGATTTTGTGCAGTCTGAAATGTGTTACATGATGCTTAATTATTAATTAGCAGGTTCTCTGGTGTCCGTATATTAAGTTCAAGGCATCAATTGATGGCAAACTAAAACCATGCTGCATTCAGTCAATGACCAGATAGTCAGTCAAGTCCACTTAAACGAAGAGTCAGCATTCAGTGAATAGGCCACTAAGTAAAGTCTTTAGACAAAAAGTGATTAGGATATGAATTCCAATGGTACTTGTGTAAGAGGGTTCAAGCATATATATATATATACACACTGTATATTAATTGTCAAAGTTATGTTGCAGAAATTATATGCTGTCTGTGATGTGGCGCTCAATATTTTATCGACAAAGAAGGTTCAGAGTGGACTATCGAATCTTCCAATAGAACCTGTTTTACCTACTCGGCTCTTTACCAAACCCAGTAGTGTAAGTATCTTTCAAAGTTTCACTAGCACTGCAGTTTAAAGATATTTAAAGTTTATTGCAATATTGTTAGTAATACTTCATGTGTCATTAAGATCGGTTGACAGACTAATGATAAACATTTATATTATTTAGCCGCACACTGAACGTTACGGGCCGACCGCTCTAACTGCTCAGCCACCATCATACATACCATCACAAGGTGAGGACAGCTCCTCATGTGAACAATTCGTGTGGCAACCCTAGCCCAATGATGAGTAAGGCTGTCAAAAAATTCGGTAATCGTCTCATGTGAACAATTAGTGTGGCAACCCTAGCCTAATGACAAGTAAGGCTGTCAAAAAATTCGGTAATCCCTACCCGGGTACCCGTCGGCCCACGCGGTCGGGTAACTGGGTACCCGTCGGCTACCCGACCACGCGGACATTTTGTTAGGATATGTAGGGAATGCTGGGAAACTTACGTGTAACTTTCGCCTTCTACGAGGCTGATGGGCCCTGCATCACATGCAATAAATTTGGCAACTTTTTTCTATCAATTTCTACTGACCTGGATTTTGTTACTTTCGATCTCGGTGTTGTTAGGAACGGTGTTATATCTGAAGCACTATTTTTCCTTGTGTTATCCAAATCAATATGATGTGTTCCTGTTAAATGATTCCGTATAGTACTGGTGTTCCCGCCTTTTTCCGACACAACAGTGTCACTTTGCTTTATTTTCATCCACGCGCTTGGCGGGTGTGGGTAAAATGTGAACCGACGAACTGGTAAAATGCGAACTTGTTTTCGATTGGCTGTTTCACGTGACCGGTTCGCGCAATGGTTACCATTTATATTTTTATTCATGCGGCCAAAGGTGTTCAGCAATTATCTATTTGACCCTGAACACTATCTATCAACTACACTAACCTTAACTGACCCTAACGATGCCCACCCTAACCCTAACCGACCCTCACGATGCCTCAACCTGATCCGTTCGCGCCTTTAGTTCGCATTTTGGTTCGCGTTTTACCGGTTTGCAGTTTTCCGGTTCGCATTTACCAACACCCCTCTTGGCGTGCTACCACACTTTACTCATTTGAAATGGTGTATTTAATAAATGCAAATTTATTTAGTTAGTTTGTTGATGTTTGTTCTGAACTTCTGAATATAAAAGCAGTACAACCGGAAGCAGATGTTTAAGTCTCTAGGACACTAGCCACAGAGATAATAACTCGTAGTGTATAGAGGGCACATTCACCATATCCTTGAGTTGAAGCCAAACTTGCTAGAAAATTTACTGATGATGTCATGAACGTAACCTCGTAAGTTCGTAACCTTGTCATTTTAGACTTTTCATTAAAAATATTATATTTAGAATTTATAACTAGGCTATATAAAACCTAATATGATCAACGGAACATTTCTAGTATATTTTCAGGTAAAATTGCACATTTTTACAGAATGTTGGGTACCCGAAAACTGATTTCATTACCCGGGTAGTTTCCCCTTGGTCGGGGACCCGTTGACAGCCTTAATGACGAGCAGGCAGGGAGGTCTTCGTCTATGAAGAATTCACAGGGCTCATATACGCTTCAGTACTGAAATGGCATCATTCTGGGGTTTTTCACCACATTTTGTGTGTGTGATGACCCATGGATTTGTTACAACACCCAAAATCTGAACCTGTGTCCACCTCCCAGCTGCCTTTCACCTGAATTATGTGGTTGCAACATGGCAATATATTGAACTCGGTTGAACTGGAACCGAACTGCAAAACTATCTACAAAATTCCTTATACTGCCTGCCATTTTGCAATATGGACTGCTTCAAGTCAAGGATCAGTCATGTGTGGTCTTGGTCTTATTTTAGCAGCTATGGGGCAGTTGTTCATCTCGTGACAGTAACTGGAAGACGACCGCTCCAGATGCTTGTGCAGTGTAGGCCTTACATGACAATAGGCTGCATAAGGTTCACCATGCCCTAAAGATTGGGGTTACATTTAAGTCTATAGCTATACAATAATTTTTGGCCATAAGTGGCCATCTACTGCCAGTAGTAGAGTGTATACATTGACACATATTAAAGAAAGACACAACTAAATAGACATGTTGCTGAATTACACCAAATACAGCTACTCCAATACCATAATTATATGAATTAGTTCTTATGGTCAATGGCTATACAATGTCTTTCAACTGCTTGCATCAATACATTACACTGTAATAAATGCTGTACATTTTTTAAATTTTTTTTTAAATGAATTTTTTTGATTAATTTATTTGTACATAACAGTTGTCTATAAATATTCTTGTTTAATTTAAGCATAATTTTAAAGTTCCAAAAATCAGAATGTTCTGTGTTGTTTATTGTACAGGAAAGTAGGCAGACCAAGCTGACTACAAGTACAAATGTTGACACAAGATCAACTGGTCTTGATCCCACTATCATGCCAGCTTCAGGTTTCACAGCTGGTGAAAACTATTGCTTTCCTGTTCTGGTTTCTCCGAGTGCACGCTGTTCTCGTCCAGTTGTCTCTCGTGTTCGAAGTTCAACCAATTTGGATCAAGGGATCAATTCATTAACTTATGTTGTAGAATCTGGTCATAAACATAATATCGGTCGAATAAATGATCCCATTGTAGGTTCAGAGAAATTGGAAAAAGCCAGTTGTCGGATAACTTATCCTGCTGACCAATATGATCCTGATTCATGGAACACTGCCACTCTAAGCTCAACGAATTTAAACAAAACAATTAATCCAAGAAGTCATAAGTCTGATTCTGATGATGTGCAGAATCTCAGTCCAATAATCTCTCCAATATTAGGTTCTGAGATTTTGCAAAAAGGATTCAGTGACAAAACGTACACTATTAATTTGCGCAAGGCAGTTAGTCCAATGACTCATGCTCTTGATTCGAATGATGAGGACAGTCCTAGTCCAATGACTTCTCCAATTCTGGGCTCTGACAATTTACACAAGGCAGTTAGCCCAACGACTCAAGCTCTGGATGCAGATGACGAGGACAGTCCTAGTTCAGTGACTTCTCCTATTCATGGTTCCGAGATTACTTCAATTTCTGCTGCTGCATCAGTTGAAGAACTTGATCCTAGTCAAAAGATGACTTCCTCTGTCTTATGCTCAGAGGTGTTGCACAAAGATGCAATTCACACTCCTGATTCAAATGATAAACAAAGTCTAAGTCCAATGACTTCTCCTATTCCAAACTCAATGGATTTGCACGAAACTGCCAGTTCTGTTGCTGGTTCAGTTGGAGAACATAACGATACTCAAATGACTTTGCCTACCCTGGGTTCAGAGCTGGAGCATAAACATATTGGCGTGAAAAGTTCTCTAGCATTATGTCACTTGCAGCAGAATCCTAATCCAACAATCACTTCTACTCTAAGTCCACAGAGTTGGCCCAGACAGACTCCCCAAGTGACTGTCTATGTTCCACAGTCAGACAATACTCCTACTCAAAGTCTAATGAACTCTGTGATTGTCGACTCAAAAAATACATGCAAAACGGTTAGCTCGATTTTAGAATCCAATGTTCGTGACAAAGATGAGATTGTTTTGAAGAATACATCTGCAGCATTCTCAAAGAGCACTGAATGGCATGGTCGTGTATCAGAGTCCTTAAATACATTGTCATTCCAAGCTCAAGAAAGCCTAGCTGAACAAGGTAATGTATCGGATATCGATTGTATCAACAAGGCAACATTTTCACAGTGTAAAGCCTCAATAGCAGAATACCATAAACTCAATTTGCAACAAAATAAAACTGTTGATGGGCATGACCATGACATGCCTGAAGAGTGTATTTTCCCATATAAATCATCGTTACCAGAAATTCGTGCTCAACATCTTGGAGACACAGGACTACAGGAACCATTTCTGTTATCTCAAACTTGCACTGCAGCTTGTAGTAATGAAAACATTAGATTGGCCGATAAATTTAGTGAACAATCTCATGTAAAAGCATCAAAAAATGCAAAACAGGCTGTAAAATTAAAAAACAAATCTAGGTTGAAAGCTCATAATGTGACCCAAAAGTTACATGGTGATTCAGATATTTCAAGTGATTCCAGAATTTATCAACCATCTCAAGAACATGTGCCAAAGGAACAGCCATTGCCATCCATAAAAGATTCTACTCCAGACGAGGGCCAAGTCAACAAGAACGAAATCAAGTTAACCTATCATGCTGCGAAAGAGCCATTAGTTGGCTTTTCAATGCAGCTAAATGTAACAAGAGCCAGTGCAGGATCTGTGGCCTTAAAGTCCTCTCCTACTACATCAACTATTTCTGATAATACAGCTGATATAGAGAAACCTTATGCATCTGAATTAAGGACTGAGAAGCTTCAGGACAAAGAGATAGAACTGATATCAACACACATTTCACATAGCTCACAAGGTAGCCTACTGTGCAATGTTCTGGAGTTTAATAATACTACTGCACCACCTTCAAAATTGACTACACCAGTGCTGCAGAACAAACTACTATTGCGCTTGTCTGACCAAGCAGTTAAACCATCGAAGGCGCTTGATAACTTTGACGAAACACAAGAAAGCTTGCAGCTGTCGCAAATCAGTGACGTTTTAGCATCAGAAGCTTCAAAAGGCAGTAGAATGGTTGCTGTAAAAAAATCTTTATTAGCACGTTACAGGAGAGGAACAGACAGTTCTATGAAAGAACGTTCTGAAATAAATGATATGGGATCATCCAAGTGCAGTGGTGCAATAAATGATGTGTCATCTAATTGTGGTTTTGTGACAAATGACTCGATACCCAAGTGCAGTGCCATAATAATTGACTTGACATCGAAGAGTATGGATGCAATAAATGGCTCGACATTGTCAAAGTCCAGTGTTGCATTAAATGTACTGAAAAGCAGCAATATCATTACAAATAAAAACTTTAAACCGCTTTTTCCGGCAGAATTGGGAGATGGTGAACGGTCATCCTGTTCTGAGCAAATGTTACCTGCTTCCAGAAGCATATATCCAATGTCGTCATGCAATGACATTTTCAAAGAGGCAGTGAAAGATACTAAAGATACACAGGATGACACAGTTTTATCAAATTTGGATGACTGTAATCCTCTTCACGAAAGTCAGGGTCCTCTTAAATTGTCGTCGCCAGTGGCAACTCGTGACCTGTACATTGGAGATGAGGAACTAGATGAACTCTTTCCACGTTTGGAAAAGTCTGCCATTCACATCACATATGAAAACCTCACAAGAGCAGACAAAGGTAGTCCAATTCAAGAAAAAAATGCAAGACTAATGGAAACAACTACAGCAACGAGAAAGAAATCTAAAATCAAATCTCAACTGAAGTCTTACAATCAAACTAAAGGAATACAAAACCCTGATGAGCACAGTCTTCTAAATGCATTGGCTAATCAAGATCATCAAGAACATGCTCTAAAGGAAAGAGAATTAACATTTTTATCAGATTCTGTACAAGTGAGCTGTGTTAGAAGTAATGAGGGCATAACAAATCTTTACAATATCCACAAGCCATCAGTATCAGTAACAACAATAACATTAGATGCAACTACAATGGGTAACAACACAGGATCCCAGAACCTCAACTCTCCTGCTACCACACTAATTAGGCCTGATGATTGTGTTGATATAGAAAACCCCATGCAAGTTGAAGTGATCCCTGAAAACCAGCAAAAGCCAATGGAAAATGCTACATCCACACACATTTTGCCTGTGTTACAAGATGGATTATTATCACACAGCACTAGCATGTTGAAGAACACTGAAGCAAACCTGGAATTGCGTACAGGCTCTTTGCAGAAGACAGATAAACTATCTCCGTTTCTTGCTGCCTACAAAGCAATCCATTCATCAGCTTCAAATGATCATCTATCAGCTTTGAAAGCACCAGAAAACCTGCCATCATCAAATCGAACTAACAGATCTGTATCGAATTCTATCAATAGGGTTACTTTACCGTTAGAGTCAAATGCAGCGGTCAAAAATGAATCTACAGTAGCATTTAATGAGGAATGTTCAGAGAATTTTTCACAGGAGCAAGGTTCTGCAATAAAAGACCTTGGAACATCAAAGAGTAGTAGTGGGTCACAAAAGGCATCATGCAGCAGCATACCGTACCCAACCAACATCTCTATATCATCAGATCAGGAACCAAGTAAAAAAGTAGCTTCCTCTGAGTGCACACTGCCGCTGTTTTCTGCCTCTGGGAAATTGTCACCTCTTGATATTGCTTTTAATGAAACAATCGCAGGACCTGCTGAAATGTTATCACTCATAGAAGACTGTGACATGACTGAAGAGTGTGTAGTTAATGAACTGATGCCTCTACCAGAAAAATGTGACAAACTACTGGGTGATAGAAAACTGGATCTGTTGTTCCAATTATCAGAGAACTGTATCATGTCCATGTCTAATGTAAATATAACAGAAGAAAGCAAGTGTAATCTAATACGAGAAAATATTCCTAAAACAGCTAAATATGGTCCAGCATTTACAAGGAAGTCTAGGTTGAGATCTAAACGTCATACTCTTTTGTCAAGAGCTGACTTAGTTGAGCAGTATACTCAATGTGCATCCACAACACAATCACATCTTATACTGGTACAAAACGAAGAATGGATGCGCATGAAACATATTATACCACATGTTGCAACATCTAATAAACAGAAAGAGTCAGTGCAAAATATTCTCCATGACAATTCATCTGTAGCTCATATGGTACTAGATGTTACAAAAACACCCACTGAGCCAGACATGACAAAAAGCATTGAACAGTTCATCACTTCAAAATCATTTGTGAACGAACCATTACTATCCAGTTGTATTGTTGAGGAAAACTGTATCAGGCATGAATTGATAGATGGCAATGAACAACAACCAGTGGAAAGTCCGACAGAAAAAGTTCAAAGATCTCACTTGAGCCATACGAAGGCATGCAGAAATTCAAACAGAGGAGCACTGGACAAAATCAGATTACCATCTTCGTTCAGATCAGTTTATTTTATAACGATGTCAGATGCTGATCGAGAAGTACAAGCTAAATCTTTACCAAGCAATAATTGTCTG
Organism: Bimastos eiseni; assembly: GCA_959347315.1. NCBI lineage: Eukaryota > Metazoa > Annelida > Clitellata > Crassiclitellata > Lumbricidae > Bimastos > Bimastos eiseni. Next base: position 18,216,121 of record OY365814.1, on the reverse strand, counting down.
AAGCGTCGTCATGAACAAGAGAATCCGCTTGGTTTTGAAAATACAGACGAACTAGAAAGATGTTCTCAGGCATCGTGTAAGCATATTTGCTCAAAACTGAGAACCAGTGCATCTCATTGCAACCAAAAAGCTTCAAAACCTCAGCAAGAACTCAAAATTGATCGAGAAAGAGGAAACAGATCAGATGAATCTGAAGCCGTTATTAATGCTAAGCAAAAGTCGTCTCAGGTTGCATGTTGCATAAATAAGTCTGAACTGGAGCATTTTGAACCAGATTTCAGCCACTCTGATAGATGCAAACCAAGAAAATCTGTGCCAAAGTCTTCCCTTGCAATGGGCATTCTAAATTCATCAGATAATCAGACAGAGGATATGCATGCTTTTCCTTCTGTTGCAAAATCCCATTCAAAACAGCATGGGAAACACAGTTCTAGATCGCAAAGCTATTGTAAAAAGTTGATGAAAGAAAAATCTACAGAAAAATCTTGTACATCTAGGAGCACCTCACAACACTCTGATGACTCACAGATAAAGAGATCTGTGGCAATACAGAGTTTAGAAATTTCACGTGAGCAGCAGAAGGTGAAACCTATATCTCAAATGAAGAGAAATTTCCAGACAAAATATGACAATTTTGAGTTGATAGGTGAAGGTAAACAACCAAAATCACAAACAGAATCAAATGAGTTGAAGAAAAGTGTCCAATCATCCAATGAACTCGCCAATTCCTTGAAAAAATGCTCAACTCCTGTGACTCGCTTGAAGGTTTCAAACAACCAGTAAGTTCTTCACTGGGAATGTATATATAGAGCTAGTATACAAGACTCAGGGTCACTTAAGACCTCCACAGGAAAGCAATGAGGCTGAAAAATGCACAAAGAAGCAAAAACATAAGTAAACAATGCCCCAAGATGCAGTCCGAAAATTAAAAAAATCTCAGAAATTACATTTGATCTGGATTATCTCTGGCAATGAAATTTGTCAACCTATCATTTGACAAGTATAAACAGGATCAAGTTTCTTTTGTACTATTTGAAAGTGGATGTAAGATTTATTTAAGTTGGTGCAACTATTTTTTATTTATGAAGTTACTGGTCTTTGTTGTTATACAGAAAATGTCTATTTAACTATTGTCACAGAGCACATGAATTGTAGTATTGTGGAATCATTCTGGAGCAAACATCCACTAAAGTTTTGTTTCTGAGAAAAACAGCTTTCATGAAATGGAATTTATGGTTATAAACACATCTGAAGCCATATAAATTAAAGTACACTCATCAACATTTGAGTGGTTAATGTTTAATGCCATACATAAATTGTCAAATAATTGTTCAAGGTATCATAGATTAGAAGAGTTGGTCATCTTGTTTACACTTTTATTAACAAATTTGTATAAGTTATTTTATGTAGTATCTGAACTTGCATCCAAGTTGGTGTTGGATGAATCATTTATTATTATTGCTTTGGTTAACTCAGAAAAAACCCAATGCAAACAAATTTAAATAGAGCAGAAATTGCAAGATACCTGTGGCTATAATGCACAACTCTATCAGTTTGTTTTCAAAGCATGTATTCCTTGATTACATCAACTTTTAGTTCTAAAGTAGTTCTGAACTCTTTTTACACAGAACTGTAGACTTGCTCAAAACATACTGTAACCACTCAGTTACTTTTTTTATTAAGGCAGCAGGATTGTGCTTAATATCATAGTTCATACTTGTTTAATTGTTAATATTTAATGCCATACTTAAGTTATTCAAGAAATAGAATAATAACTAATTCTGCCATTGAAATCATTTTGTCTCATTATTGATATATATTGTAACCAAAAAAAATTACATTGACAAGAATAAGTGTGCCAGTATGCCAACTTTTGCAACATCAAGAACACTCAGAATTTGCATCCAGTCAAAATTTAATAACCTACAGGTCTATTTTGTAGCAACATTATAGCAAGATGCTTTAGTGTAATGCTTACAGGTCAGCAAAGTCCACATGACAAAGTGAATATCCTGCGTCAATCAGTTTAGCAAAAACTTATTAACTTGTTAACTACGATAAATTCGAGACAGGTCACTCTTTTCTGTTCAAATCAACCTTTATGGCGCACAACTTTTGTGCCAAATAAGTTCGGGCACAGAAGCACAAAATCTACACCAATGAAGTGTTTTTATGAACCTTGATATGTATAATGTATATTATATGGTAAATGGAAGCACAGTTTATTCAGCAGTTCAATCAGCTTGCAGTTGTTTCCACTTTTACATCACAATTATTTAAATGAAAGTATAATGAATCATAAAACAAATTGTAATTTCTTTCTCTAACAACTCAAATCATTGCAGCTTTTCTGTCTGTATGAATTGCCTGATTTCTGGTCCAATTTTTATTTGTCCTGGAAATTAGGAGCCCGTTTCTCAGCAAATGCTGTCATTCCTTCTTTCCTATCCACCTAAAACAAATCAGAAACAAGACAGGTTTTAAAATCCTAGCATTTAAGGAATCTCTAAATTAGTATTATCTACAATTAAAGACTAGCATACACACATTCTTTAGCAAGCAGTTGGGTGAATAGGCAACATATGTTGGAAATCATTTTAGCAGCAACTCATTGAGACAACTACCTTGGAAGAGCTATCAACATTCCTTTATTTATTTTGTGTGACAATACAATTGTCATTTGATATTGCCCTACTTAGAATTAGTTCAGAAGTGCACACATGCCTCGACAGCACAATTGCAGATACGTTGCAGAGCAATTGTGGGCAAAGGAGGTTCCTACAAAGTAACTCCTCGGATGAGGATCGAACTTGCACTCTCCACGTTACAGGCTGACCACTCTAACCAATCGGCCACCATGAAACGCAACACTTGACATGGCCTATACGTATTGGCTCACAGAACTTTTGAAAGACATGTATATTCTGATTTTGAGACAGAACTAGTAGCAGTGAAGAATTTCCTGCCAAACATCTTTAATCTGCTGCCATATTTTCTGTCCTCTTGAGTTAAAGCAAGCAGTAACAGAAAAGTCAAATTAGTGAGGTGAGGTACACATACCGTAGCAAATGTCTGGTGAAAAAGTGCTTTCTCAAACTTTAAACCTTCACCCAGAGACAGTTCCAGAGCTAACAACAAGAAGCCACAAAAACTGCTATTTATCGAGGACTAACTGCTAATAATTCTAATGAAAAAGACTTCTCGGTATATAACCGACCTTGTTTAACACATGCGTTGCACAGTTCCTCAAAGCTTCATTAATTATCAACCATCTCATTACATCAGATACTAAACAATAATATTGAACTGGACAATACAAGTGTAGAAGTTATGCATCTGCCTTCATAACCTGGTCACAAAATACAAAAGGCACTTGATAAATGTCTAAATAACATACTAGCATACCGGGTAAATAAACAGTAAACCCGTAGACTGCTAAAAACAAGATACTGCTCATATCAGACAAAAATATGTTGAAACAACTCACATGCATTGACAGCTTTTTTCGCCATCTGAACCACAATCTGGGACATGGTCCCTATCTTCTCAGCCAGCTTTATGGCCTCGTCCACTACCTTGTCGGCTGGGTAGACCTTGCTGACTAAACCTAAAACAAGAATTCAAAATGCAGTTTGTCACAGCTTTCAACTTAACCATGAACCAAAAATTAAAGGTTTCATGCCTTTAACTTTTGGTTCATGGTTAAATTGAAAGCTAGCACAGTGTTCCATTCCTGGAACACTGCAAATACACTCACTGTCAGTTGATTCTGTTTAGGTAATATACAGGGTGGGCCATTAAAAAGTAACCCCCTCAGGTTTTTTGCTACTATTTCGGCCAAAAGTAAAGATTAGATGAAATTTTACAAGCTAAGTTAATTCATATTTACGTATAGCATCCAAAATTTACTAAAATATTTTAAACAGAACAAAAGTTATGTCACTTTTAATGAGCCCAACCACGGTTTTTTGACGATCAAAAACCATTCAACGCAGGAAAAAGTAACATAAACGACTTCATGAAGTCACTTCAATTTTCTCATCGTTTTGGGCTTGGTCGCAGATTGTGGTATTTCTCGAGCTTAGCTTCCCAGACAAGATAACCCAAGGGGTTCAAGTCCAGAAAGCTAGGTCCTTCTCAATGAAACCAAGGCATTTGACCTTGAGCCAATCTTGCATTAGGCGAGCAGTATGCGCTGGTGCGTCGTCTTGCTGAAAGATGAATCCAGCTGGCAGCAGATGCTTGCAACCGGATATTAATTGTGGAAGTGGCTACCAACGTAATATACAGCATCCACTATGGCTTCCTCATCAACAAGATGAAGTCGACTTTGCCAACAAAACAAACACCAGCCGATACCATAACATGTGGAGCGAACTTCTTGCGTTTGACAATCAGTCGACCAGGTTTGACATCTGATTTCTTACCGCTGAATCAAACACAATTGTTTTGGTTGCTGATTGGTGGATTGAGGAAGTTCTTCTCATCTGTGAGGAATGCACGCTTCGTCTCGCGAACATTCAGCCGGCATAGCAGTGCTGAGGAGCGTTCATGTCACGGTGACGATAATCTGCTCAGCGACACGATGGAAAGCGATGTTAGTTTACCAATTTAATCGACTGCTCGCTAAATGACGTCAAAGTGATGTCCATATACGCTGGTTCCCATTTCTATTCTCAATGCTAATGATAATTCTGATGTTTGCTTTCCAACAATAGGCCTAATTTGAGAAGTGACTTCATAAAATCGTTTTGTCACTTTTTCCTGTGCTGAATGTTTATTGACCATCAAAAAACCAAGGTTGGTCTCAATAAAAGTGACATAACTTTTGTTTTGCTTAAAATATTTCATTCAAATTTGGCCATTATATGTAGGTAATGAATTAGTTTTGCACCTGTAACATTTTATTTACTAATCTCTACTTTTGGCTGAAATATTAGCAAAATACCTGAGGGGGTTACTTTTTAATGGCCACCTGTATATACAAAATGCCTAAAAATACTCTTGTTTATATCAATTTCATGACAATCACATCTAATATGACTTTGCATGCAAGCACAGCCACCAAACAGGATAGGGCTATCTCAATCGGTGGTCTCTCTATTTGGAATAGCCTATCCTCAGACCTGCGTTCTCTCCCCGGGTCCTGTCTAGCTCTTTTATAAACTAGACAAAACTTTCCTCTTTGACTGGGCCTGGTTCAGCAGTGCCTCTGAATAGTTATTTTGAAGGGCACTATATAAATTCCACACACAGATAGATAACACAAGATTAATACTAGTGTATGTCTAAGAATAGTCTTGACATAAGCTATCTAAGGAATATAGGAACCTCCTGTTAGTGCCTCATTTGCCGAGATGCGGCTGCCAGACAGCACCATCTCCATGGCCTTAGATTTACCAAGAGCTTTTGTCAATCTCTGCGTTCCACCAGCCCCTGTATCACACAAAACCGAAAGTTCAGACTGCTGGTTTAACAGGATACAAGTCTACCGGGCCACTGGCCCTAATTAATAACTCTCCTGTGAAAAGATCAAATCTTTTTTTAAATATGACATAAAAGATCATTAATAATAATAAATATAACCGAAACTATATAAAGAATATTATAAAATCGCCAGGAACAAATGAAAAACAATATTTTATAAATGATAATGTATTTTAATAATAATAATACAATAATTATAATAATGCAATAAATTTGTAACAGTAGTAATTAAATATATACCCATCTTGTGCTAATGTAATAATATATACTAGCATAAACCCTTGACACTTCCAATCTATTGCACTTAGGTATGGATCAACCAAGTAACATTCATAAAAAATGCAATCAGTCAAATGCTTTTCGTCAGTTTCAACCCCAACTTGTAGAATATTTCGTCGACCGATGCCTTGCGAAATTTTATGTTATTTGCTGTTAGAATAGAATGGAAAAAAAACCAACCTGGAATAGTGCCGAGCGAGATTTCTGGCTGACCAAATTGGGCTTTATCACCAGCATAGATAATGTCACACATCATAGCTAGTTCACAACCGCCACCAAGCTAGCACAGATTTCAAATGAACCATTTTACAGATAAAAATTTATTTAAAATTTAATTGTATACAACAATTAACTGATGTTCATCGTTAAACATTGTCTTGCTAATTATAGGAGGCCTAGTTGATATGGTCCATTCTCAGCCAGATGTTTGTACTCCAACACCATGCTTATTTTTGTCAGAAATATTTTTATTTCAGGAATCTATTAATAAAGATTAGGGCTGTACCAAATATGTGATTTTTACTACGAATAATTGGATCAACTATTTGGCCGAATACGAATAGTGTACAACTTAGGTCTGCCGAAAAATTTCAAAATTTAAAATGTGAGCAAAAGTTTCAGTCCAGTAAATTTAATACATAAATTAAAAGTAAACAGTTTACTAAATGTAATTCCGCATCCTACCAGTCAGTGTAAACTAGGAATGGAATCAATTTAACTAAGCTTAGAAATTAGATGGCTGACACTGCAATACCATGGTCCATGCAGTGGAGAGTTACTTTGGTCCATTCGATATAGCAGCAGCCGCCCGTGTGCGGAAACAGATGTTGCGTGACCACTATTTGGTTTGACTGCTACTATTCGGCCACATACCGAATAGCTATTTGGCCTGCTATTCGGTTCCAAAGCGAATAGGAAGCAAAGATTTATATACAGCCCTAATAAAGATTATGGATATATAACTAAATTGTTAAACTGGGACATGAAGATACTTACAGCAAACCCATTGACAGCTGCTATGATGGGTTTCCTGAACTGCGTCACCCGGGTCCAGTCTCCCAGAAAGTCTGATGAGCAGACATCTTGGAATTTCAAATTCTGCATCTCTTTGATGTCAGCACCGGCTGCAAAATACAAAATGTAACTGCAACATAATTTTTTAAATCTCATGCACAAAAATGCAGTGTGGAAGGTTTATCTCCAAGCCTCATCCTAGTTCATCCTTGTCCATCAGTAAAACTCACGTATGCACATTTCAGTGAGTTACATAATCAATACATGTCCAGTCAAGGAACACAGCAGTCTAGAGGTTAGTGTGCTACACTGTCAATCTGGTTCACAAGCCGACAACAATAGAAGTAGTTTGTTAAAATTTTCAACTTCACTTGCAGCCACTAGTCAACTCAGACATTATAAGTACAACAATCAGATGCTGTTAGTGGGATAATCAGAAATTGATGGAACGACCTGGCCATCTGCCCTCTCATGCTGAGGTCACTTCATACCCACGGCCATGCAGGTGCTAGCTTCAGTGACTGAATTTCTTCTGTGAAGAAGTAGTATGTAAACCCAAATTTCGGGCCCTGGTGCTATTGAAGCTCTTTAACCCAATGCGCTATAGAAGTTCTTTGGCCCCATGATGGCACTACGGAAGTTCTTTGGGACACAGTGCAATGGAAGCTCGCAGAGCACAAGAGTCTACTCACCCCGTACTGGTTGTGGCGGGGATCCACAAGCAGTACGTTGTTTATGGGTCACTGGTCAGGGCCCAAGACCATGGGCCCTAGGCCCATGGAGCCTCACAGGTATCTCGGTGCTGCATGCAACCAACCCTCTCCTCGTGATGGTCTCGGAGAAACTCGACATGTTCCAAACCAAATAATATATAACTGGCATCAGTGTGGACCTATTGGCATCACAATTCTGCATACATGTTTACATATGTTCAAAGAATAGCTGAGATGTGATAGATTTTCTATTCTCTAATTACACAGCAAAAATGTTAACATTCTTGCAGTTTCTTGCTGTTTCAAGGTTAAAATACTGCGATATTCTCAATAATTCACCTTAGAATCAGTTCTCACTATCATAATATACAAGCCTGGAGTGTTTCCAGCCAAAAGTAAAATTTCACAATTTTTTAAATACTCGCTGACTCAGGAGTCATCAGCTCTATTGTCGCGAAACTCGACATGTTCCAAACCAAATAATTTTTAACTAGCATCAGAGTGGACCTATTGGCATCATAATTCTAGATATCTACAATTGTTCAAATTGGCCATCGGTTGTTTTATCCAAAAACTCGACATGTTCCAAACCAAAGAAGTTTTAATCGGCACCCAGAGTGCAGCCAATTCAGTTGCATACGTTTGGGGCGAGATCAGCCCTGTCTCAATAGATTTGTAAGTTTATTCACAGCACCATCCATAATACTGTCATATACCCCGTTGATTTATAAATGTTCAATAGAAAAATCAGTGACATTGTTCGAACAATCTCAACCAGTTCCACACCTCCTTAATCTGCTCTTGGGCTTCATGACGCAGTTTACAACGGGTGGTCTGATATCCACACTTCGCACACAATGATAACTCATTTATAACACCCATACCACGGGGTTGTTCCTCCACCTTTCAAAAGTTTAGTGTTGTGCATGTGGCAATATTGACCACAACAATTTCTACCGCAGACTGAGGTCTTGCCCAGCAACAACCAAGCACACTTGTTATTCCCTGCATATGGGCGATATGCCATGTTTAGACAAGTCTAAATACTGTTATACACATAACTGTTTATATGTATTCAATTGAAAACGACCATCTTACTTACACTAATAATAATTTAAACAGCGGCAGTTCCACCTTGTTCGACTAATGTATTGTGCGACTTGAAAGGCCTGCAGATGGGCCGCGGATTCCCCGCGACAATCTCTCCAGCTTCATAAGAGGATTTCGCCTCCGAGACCATCACAAGGAAAGGGGCGATTGCAAGCAGCACCGGGATACCTGTGAGGCTCCATGGGCCCATGGTCTCGGGCCCTAACCAGTGATCCATAAACCACGTACTGCTTGTGGATCCCCACAACCAATACGAGGTGAGTAGACTCTTGTGCTCTGCGAGCTTCCATTGCACTGTGTCCCAAAGAACTTCCGTAGTCCATTATGGGGCCAAATAACTTCTATAGCACATTGGGTTAAAGAGCTTCGATAATGCCATGGCCCAAAAGTGGGGTTTACGTACTACTGAATAGGTAACTAGAGTAAAGTTATTAAATAATAAATATATTGTAATAGTTTAGAGTGTGACAATATGCTATATGAAGGATATTGCTATAGATGCTGCATGTGCACATCGTCGCTGTGCACATGGCAGTTTAACTATGCTTTGCCTATGGATGGTACTCGCTGGCCAGATTTGTCGCTACTATTCGGTTCGTACCTAGATCCGGCAAATAGTGCATCCAAATACTCAGATTCGGTACTCGGTAGAAATTGTCTACTTAGTTATGACCTAGAGGGAATGTGAATGTAAGATGATTACCAAATAATTACATGCCATTATCAATATGGCAAAGGTAAGAGCGGCCCATTGTATATATAGTGTTAAAAGAAATGGGTAAGATTTTTCTGAGATTCTAACCCAGGACATGCCAAAGTGTGCCACCCACTGCTATAAGCAGAGCATCGCAACAATAATAAAGCTAGGCTTATTGGCGCAGTAATGTTCAAGGCAGTAGTTCCATGTGCTCGCTCGGCTAATAGGCAGCGCCATGCTTTCTCAGTTGTGGGCCCCGCATCGTGGAATGATATCCCATTTGAGCTCCGCTCATTCCTCGTGACCCAACCGTCAAGCTTTTACAAGTCCCTCAAGTATTCTTTAGTCGTGGCTGGACTGGGAGCACTCCTTCTTGAAGGTTTCTTGAAGGGGCGCTATATAAATGCTCAGAATGAATGAATGAATGAATGAATGAATGAATGAATGAATTAGCCAGTAACGTAATCCAAATACATTATACATGCCAAACTCAATGGAGCTCAGTCGAATGTCAGAAATCTGAGAAGCCAACATTAACAACGAGGCACGAAAGATAAAGATACACTCTACCCGCAAACGCTTTATCACTTCCGGTCAGAACGACACAGGCGATGCTTGGATTCTTTTCAAATTCATCGAGGGCAGCGTTGACCTCCTGCATCAGTCCCCCGCATAAGGCATTCAGAGCTTTTGGACGATTCAGTTGAATGAATCCAATGTTTGACTTCTCTCCTCTTGTTTCGACAATGATGTACTCGCGCTTCACTAAAACAAAAACGATTTCAATACTGAATTAAAATGAACTAGAACCAAATGCACTGTACGATAGCATAATGGTTAAAAATCTAGATAGCCAAGGTCCATGAGAACTCACAAGGTTACATTGCACGATGCACATGCAGAGCAGACGCGAGTTTGAAGATGTCAAGAGATACGCTAAGAATGCTGAAAAGAAAGCACAAAAATTGGCCGATGGTAGTGGCGATTCATAAAAGTAAAATTGCCATTTGTGATGAAATGTTAATTTTGTCATCAAATTCTCTTGATATATGTGCCAAGAATATAAGAGGATTCAAGTAAGTTAAGGCATAACATATGCACATTTGGATATCTATGTATACATATAAACACCTAATTGTACTGAATATGCAGCATACCGGTAAGGTCTTTGCATCAAATAAATATGAACTCAATTTCAGAAACTCTATCCATAAACAAACGTCAAAAATAAAGATGACTTCTCTTGTCGTAATTTGTATTTAATTTCCCACAGTTTCATAAATGCGAAGTACTTCTTATTATTTTTTATCCCTAGAAGAAAATGTTTAGCTCCGGGTGCGAAGCGAATCGTCCAAACCCGAATCCCCCGAACTGATATCCGCCGTATCCCCGAAAACGAAGCTGGATGAAAATGATTCTACTTAAACTGAAACTGGATATATGAAAATAATTCACGCAAAAGACAATCCTGCTTTTTTCAATAGTACATTGCTGCTTAAGGGGAATCGGGCGTTTTGGCCTTTTCAGCGTTTTCGGGTATACGGCGGAAATGATTTCGATGATTCGGGTTGATCCCTTAGTACCAGTACAATATTGTTTACATTAGGTACGATTGGTCTAAATTATAAGACAGGTCAAAATTGAAATATGTGCATTGAAATGATGGGCGCATGTAATTTTTCAAACTTCGCTCCACCTAATCTAATGCACCGCAAACTACTGTAATCTGACAACTAATCTTCGTACAGATTGTGTACAAGCCATATCTCAAATCTGAAAGCCACGACAATATTGGTCCACTAACCTGTGGACATTGATCGAAATGTCACCAAAGGAAGCACCGTTCGGCGGATCGCACAAGTCTTTCTGACTGCAGTGATGCTTGCAGCAAATACAGCACTCAAAGCTGCCATAGCAAGAATCGAATTTATTTTACGATCTTCAATGTAAAATTCTCCAAAACGCCCTCCAAATTCAACGAAACTTTGTTTCAGTCCTTGTTGACCCAATTATCCACCTCACCTTACTGGCTTCCGCAACGTTATTACCTGCTGATGTCTCAAGCTGGAACAAAAGATATTAACAGAGAGGAAGATGAATTACTGACGTCAAAACTGGGAATCTAGGTCGCTGATGCATGCTGGTCTATTGACGAGCAATACAACGAAATTTTCATATCTCTGCTGGGTTAAAATCGACAAGTTTAAAGTCATTTTATGCAAAAATTGTCATGATATAAAAATCGTAAATTTTTTTATTGGTTGTACATTATTTGCATCAGATTAAGTCAAAAACATGCAACATGCCATTCAACGGACATAGGTTATTGAAATTTCGCTTGCCGTGACAGCTGTTTAGCGTGGGCTTGCGCTATAGACCTTTTCGACGCATCATTTGACCTAGTTTTCTTCATTCAGGTCGCGCATGCGTAAGTCGATCAGGGCAGCAAGCGAGAATGACACTCATCATTTAATTACCATTACATGATATTCTGTATTATGAAATCAGTTCCTATTACTTAATTTATATTTGAGCAATGAAGCTAGAGATCTTTGGCTGAAACCAAAAAAGTTAGAATAAAATGGGTAAGTAGGCCTATGTATTTCATTGCATCGTCTGCGGGAAAATCATAATAATATTATTCATATTATGAACAATCAAAGAATGTATAATCGGGGACTAATAATTATTAGTCCCGCAGACAATAAAACCCGAGAGCACAGATGCAAGATATATTTTAAAAAACCTGTAGGTGGTATATGGATGCAACGATTTTATAGTTCTGAAGTTTCAAACGCGTGGAATGATTTAGAGTCTTTTTTTAGACGAACACACCGCTGCAGCAGACTCAGTAGAACCCCTAAAGGCATTCAAGGAGAGACTGAAGAAGTTAGGGTATTAGAAAGAAGTAATGAGAAAACAAAAAGGGAAAAAGAAGTGGTTCTTGCACAGACGCGATCCTATTAATCACTATAAGACGCATTATATGTTATGTTATTTGCAGTACCGTCGAGGGGGGGAGTCAGAGGGGTTACTGCCCCGGGATCCGGGTCTATGGCAGGGGCCAGTAGATGTCTTAACACTTTTTTCTAACTGAGGAAACCTATGAGGACGTGCTAAAAGAAACTTAAGTGACTTGACTTACGTTGTTTAACCTATAGAAATCTTTCATTTTTATCTGCCGCAAGACCGAGACAACAGGCTTCCGAGACCGAGTTTTTTTTACATAATATTGTATCATGTTATTATAGTAATATGTGACTTAACTATAAATTGCCTAATATTGAGTACTTTCTTATTTTTATGTGAATGACCGAAATTAAAAAGTTATTACCGTTATAAGATTTTCCATTGAAAGCTTATTTCAGATTCGCTATAAAAGACCTCTGGACTATGTCGTTAACGCTTCTCGGCCTTTTGGCTAAGATCAAAGTGTCTTTTGTGACAATGATTGCGTGTCCCTTCCCGTTCACTGTCAGCAGAGGCGGCGTTCTCGTTTGAGATGTGAGAGGACACCCACTGAGAGGGGTAGGAAATGTGGGGGACACTCTCTGCAAAGGGGAGACTTGTCCTCTCGATCCCCCGGGATTGCCGCCCCGACTGTCACCCAATGGCGCTCATAGGCCGGCTCTTGTTCATGCGTGTGAGATGATACTTCAATTAATAAAATGCATGCGGACAGAGGCATCATAGGCGAAGGGAAAAGATCAAGATCAAAGTGGATAGCTGTATTGAATGGTCAGAGATTGTCTTAATTAATTATGGAATTTTGGAATTTTTGAGGCATAGAAGATTAAGTTAACCAAATTGAGTTACGTGTGCAATGGAGGTGGGAAAATGGCTTTGGGAGAAGGATATTATCATCATGTTAAGAGCTGGGTGTCGTCACTCGTCTGCGTAAAGATTGTGGTGTCACGATCAGGTCTTAATTCTGACTTTCTACCGTTGTAGAAACATGCACATCGTAACCTAACAGCTCCTTTAACTCGCTTGGCACATTGGCTCCATCAGCGCTCGTGAATAAGCTGGTGCCCTGCGCTTAGCTTTCAAGTGGTGCTTTAAAAATTTCGAGATCACGATTACCGGTACCGGTAATTATGCAGTCGATCCCATGCTCGCACATTTTAGGTTTTATCAGCATAGAGAATAAAGAGCGGGCTAGGCCTATTGGTCTCGTAAAACTGTGAATATCTGACACGAACGTCCTGATGAGTATGTTAGTCCAACCAATGCAAGCAAAGCTTGCCACTAAGGTCAATAGAGCAACGCGATACTCTCGTAGGCGAGAACAAACATTTGTGATGAAGACTTTAAATAATTCGCAGGATTATCAGGATATGATGTAAAATTATTAGATTCGAATTGTGTTTATTGGTAGCACCGTTCAACGGTATTGGCATCAAAGCATCGAGCAGTTTATTATTTAATCTGCAATTTGCTAAATACAACGACAACGATCAGTTTTCCTGTTTCCACATAGGCCTATTCGTTGGCCCATTCTGAATGCATTTCCGCGTCTACTGTAAGTTACTAAAGGCGTAAATGATAGAACCTTCTCAGTCCTTCTATAATCATGCAGTCGATGTCATTTAATTGTCGTTTATTTAGCGCATCTCGATATTCTGTTACAGTTTTGCCATCACGTGGTGGGGAAGTATGTTGCATGCGGTACGCCGCAAAGTAGTTTTGCAGATCGCTCACGTATAATTGACTACTAACTGTAGTAGCCAGTAGGGCGAGTAGGCCTATAGGCCTACACATTTCGTTTGCAAGCGATAGGAAATAGGAAATGTAGATCATGTGAAATAAAAGTTAGTTTAACAATTTTTAATTTTTTAAACATTTATATTCAATCGATTTGAATTAATATGATGTTTTAATAATTTATTAACAAATTTGTTTAACTTTCATTGGCAACAATCGCATGTCAACGGGTATAAAATTCTAATCTGTGTGCGTGCGTGTGTGTATGGGTGTGTGTGTGTTTGTGTGTGTGTGTGTGTGTGTGTGTGTGTGGGTGGGTGTTGTGCGTTGGTAACAGTTAGTCTACCGATGTTATGTAAATTTACGCCACTGCAAATCTATATAATTATATTCATTAGCAGAATAATATAGAGAAATAGTATATATAATATATATCTATATATTATACATATATATGAATCGTGGATACTTTGTACAGTATGTATATATAATATATAGATGATTACTGCTACTCTGGTATCTCGTAAATATGTTCCATGGTGCCTAGCGACACCGTGGAATGTCCGTATCCGCTGCTTTCTGAATACATCTGCTGCAGGGGGCTGGTGGCGTCCACGCATGCGGTATACGATTTTCCGGCTCCTATTTCCGTTTCCGGTCCGCCAGTCGCGGCTGCTGCCCTCTGAAGGCAGGCATGATAACGACACCCGTCTTCTCCTGAACCGTCGTTGCTGGTAACCCCGGGGTCGGTCGCCTGCCGGTCGACGAATGGATCCGGACCGTTATCGGCTTCCGTAGCAACCGGTGTTCTTAATGAATATTTATGAGGTACGAAGTATTCGTCGAGACGGCCGCTGCCGCGAGGTGTCGTTTCCCGCCAGAGCGCATGTGCAGCGTATTCGGCTGACGTGTCGCCCACTGATTGGCTGACATTACGGGAGGAAATCATCATGTCGACGGATTTGCGCATCAAAAGCGTCTTGTGGATTTCGACAGCCGCCGAATGTGCGTTCTGTGACTTCATTTTCCTGAATTAATGAAATAAAACAATGGAAGTCATAAAATGTCTAATTTTCATTGAATTGAGAAACGTAAGGGCGAAGAAAAATGACCCTGGTTAGTGGATGCTCACAAGTTGTCCCTAAACGCTGGAGGTGGCTGTCTGTCTGCACGTAGGCGTCACTAAAACCATTTCTTGTCGTACGGTAGGAGTAACTTTATACTGTCCGGTCACGGCCGCTTTTACAAGTTTTGGTAGTGACAATAGCACCCCCCCTTTTTGGCCTTGTGCTGAGCTATTAATTTCCATATGAAAGCGTTGTTTTGGTTTGAAACTGATGTGTTTTGGTATAGAGACTTACCTGCGATGGCATAGCACAGAAATCGCGAGCATCGAGCATCCAATGATGATTCCAAGTACAACGCCCAACAGTGTCATTAGAAGTATTCCTACAAGACACAAGTTGTTTACATAAGTCCTATTGCCTGACAAAACTTACATCGAAATCTGCATTTTAAATTTGTCATCAAGAGTGTATATTAGATTGTAAGAAGCCAGTTTGTTTCGCGGGTGTTGGCACATCAAGTGTATTCAACTCGACGTCTTGCATTTACTGATGAACTCATCGGTTCAAAGAGCAGAGATGATTTGTTCAGATCGACAGTAATGACCGTAAAGTAGCGTATTTTGTAAATATAGGGTCTACTGTGTGTATATATCTTCGTTTAATGAGAAACAATTTTAAACTGACAAACCGCAGTAACTTACTACACCTACTATAGCGGCACGAGGTTTGAGTCCTGCGGAACACCCCATCATTTATCGGAAGTCCTAAGTCCTAACTCATCTCTAGACTCTAGAGGTATACTTCAACCCTCAGGATATTCGTTCAAAAGTGCATTCCCATCTTTCAAAGAAATCATAACCTGGTCCATCCAATCCGTCGCCTTCATATTTCTACTAACTTAGACACATCCCATCTCGTAATATTCCATTAGGCTGGTACACTATCCTTATCCTTCCATCTGGTCCCCGGCAATCGGACCTTATTCTGTCCATGGTTACTCCCTCTGTTTTGACTCAGCGTTTGTGCATTAATTAGATTTGATGCTTAAAACTTAGAACTTAACTTCTTAAACATAGAAATACTCGTGTGTATACGATTGCGAAGAAATGTAATAACTGACCATAAGCTGGTTTTGAGGTCCAATCTTGTTGAATAATCTGCCAGACAGAACGACTTGCTTCTAAACCAAACAAAAGCATAACATAACATTGAAAATATAAAAACAGAAAACTTCTGTTTACAACCCATTGTGTTCAGTGGTGATGTGGATCTGTCCATGAAGATTTCATCTGACTGGGCGCATCGCAAATTCTCGACTACTGTGTGACACAGTTACAATTGCATAAAACGTTAAAACGCTCTCTTGTGGTGTCCCTCAAGGTTCCGTACTATAGGGCCGCCGCGGACGTCGACCTTTGCATTGCATTGGGATGTAAATATTATCTGTTTTCATATCTTCTGCAAGGGTACCACAAAGGCAACTCTATAAAAGAAAGACGATATCGAATTCTTTGACCCTATGATCCGGGACCTCCTACAGTTAGCATGCCATCATCGCATCTTGGAGATCATGCTGCACAGATATATAACATCTATTACCTCTCAAAGTCTCCTGAAAGAGAATTGTTTTGGCCACTGTAAAGATCTCTTGCATCGAAAAAGACCTATCTTCATTTCGCACAGTCATTGATGATGAGAAATAAGGCATCCATTATACCAGCACAATTATGAGGACTGGAGTGTCGTGGAATTTCGTGCAGTAGCTCAGATGGAATCATTCCAAGCGCTAGATGACCACCGCTAACTCTGTGTGTGTGTGGGTGTGTGTGTATGTATGTATGTATGAATGTATGTATAGATGTATGCATGTATGTATGTATGCATGCATGTATGCATGCATGG
Organism: Bimastos eiseni; assembly: GCA_959347315.1. NCBI lineage: Eukaryota > Metazoa > Annelida > Clitellata > Crassiclitellata > Lumbricidae > Bimastos > Bimastos eiseni. Next base: position 18,199,148 of record OY365814.1, on the reverse strand, counting down.
ATGTATATATGTATGTATGTGTGTATGCATGTATGTATGTATGTATGTATGTATGTAAGCATGTATTTATTTATGTACCGTACATATATATGTAGATATATACGTCTACATCTATACGTACATAACATACCTTTACTTATACTTATCAAATACCTATCAAATTCTCATTGATTGATTGATTGATTGATTGATTGATTGATTGATTGATTGATTGATTGTAGATGTATGTAGGCCTATGTTTCTATGTAGGCCTATATATATGGTATGGCACGTGTATCGCTATTACCAGTTGTAGGCCTACATGGAATGCTGCGTTTACGCTGTGTCGCTCTTTCTACCACCGATGGATGGATGGATGTGCTATATACGGTGCCTCGTTGACATTGTGCCTAGGTGGCATGGTGCCAGGTCGACGGCGCCGATCAAAGGTTCCAGCGAGTCCCGATCGGACAAGGGAAGAAAATCCATAGAGCGAATAACAGCTTCAGTAACTACTTGCATTGTCTGTTCACTTTCATTCAGAACTTAATCGTTTGTTAGGCGCCAGATGTCATCAGTCTCATTCGGTCTGACTCCATCTATCACCATCCTATATATATAAGTTTTAATGTAAGTATGTATATATATATGTATATATAGGTAGACCCTATGTATGAATGTGTGTTCTTGTAATGAGATGCCAATATTATGTATATACATGTATGCAGCGATTGATCTCTTAAGCAGTATCTATAATCCCTTTGTTCTCTTGATGACTTCTCATTTTACATGACTCTTTCCACGATTTTGAATAAGAAACGCTCTATTGTTATGAAAATCCTTCTCCTACTCTAACAGTCTTTGCAATAACCTGCTCGCCGCGACGACACTATGAAGTCGGCGTATGGCTCTACCTACCCATATGCAGGCGTAGAGTTGGGGCAGCCGTAGAAGACTGAAGAGGGGCATTACCTCTCGAATAATCAATACGAGAATTATTTTTTAGTATTAAAAAAACCACTTCAAAAAGACAAAGAACTTAAATACTATCAAAAATTTCGAAATGAAAGAAATGATTTGAATTGTTTGCATCTTCAAAGCTTAAATATGAAACAAATTAATTTGTAAACAAAATACAAAGACTCATGCTTATTATGATGTACAGACCCTTATGTCGGTGATCTCGCCCATTATATTGGGCACGCTTACGCCACTTTCTCTCCAGGTCTTCAATCGATAAATCAACCAATCAATCAATCAACCAATCAATCAATTAGGCTATTCATCATTTATTGTTCGCCAATTCTGAAAAGTTGCATTTACAATCAAACAGATTTTTCATTGTATATAGGGTAACAAGGAGGTCTTGTTATCCCCCTAAGTTAGGGTCACATAATATATATATATATATATATATATCAAACAGATTTATATATATACCAGATAGCAAATGCATCTAGCGGCAACTGAATTGATTGATTGGTTGATTGATTGATTGATTGATTGATTGATTGGTTTTGTCATCTTCGATAGCTGTGTCGTTCTTTCTTTCTCGATATACAATTGCTGCGGGCCATGTGTCTTTTCCATCACTCCTTTGGAAATCCATCAAAGGATTATACTCTCTCCCATAATCATAACCATCCATCATCCTCACCTCAATCCTCATTTTCTGTTTTCAAGCACACGTCAGAGACTAATATTCGCTCTGCTAAAATCTCTTTAAAATAAACAGCATCAACCTAATCCTATGTTATCTACCCTCAAACTGAAAAACAATGGATCTGTAATCTGTACAGTCACTGATGATTGAATTCAATATATACATGTATAGCTATACTAATTTCACAAAGATAATTAACCGCTCCTTGTCAACTGGTTATTCAACCACCCTTACCAATTGACCTATTGTCACCTCGTGCACTTTTTTTCAAGAAGCCATAATTAAGTTAAGGACTTTTCTGTAGCGGTTGACATAATCATTATCGTCGTCATCGTCATCTTCATCATCACCACCAACAATAGCGACAGCAACAACATCAACAACAGCAATAAAAACAGCGACGACTACAACAAACACTCTTATTTTAACCATCGTTTAATTCAGAATGCGCATCCACATTAGCCTACGTGTATGCATGACCAGACATTTATATAGCGCCGGGAGCATGGTTCGCAGCGAGAGCGTTCGTGCGTTCGTGTCCTAGACATAAATAACAATTTTCATTCGATTCTGTCAGTCGCTGCAACCGATCGAAGATGACCTGCGTCCTCTGAGAAGTAATCGTCACCAAGACGCCATCCAGCCTCATCATCTCCATCCTACTCGACAGCCAAGGCGCCACGGATGCGGCACCATCGCCTGCCTGCCGCAGCAGCCGCGGCATCCCCTCAAAGACCTTTCGCTCACTTTCTAATTTGTCTAAATGCCATTCGAAATGAGATGGTGTCGCCGTCGGTCCTGATGCAGGCGACGATTCCTACTTGTCCCGTCCTCCGTCTATCCATCGAATCCTCACTAGCATCCTCCTCAGCCCATCTTCCTCCTCCTCCTTCTCCTCCTCATCGTACCATCACACTCAGTATACATTTCTTCCTAACCATTCATCGCCTCAGAATTCCCCTAACTCTTCCCCTCTTGCTCTCCCTATTCACCCGCCGATTTCCCACCATCTTTCTTCTCGTCCTCCTGATTTCCTCATTCTCCTCATTTAGTCTTCTCCGTCCTCTGTTTTTCGTCACCTTCAACGTCCTGTTCACCATCCTTCGCATACTCCCATGCACATTCACACTCTTCTCCATATTCCTCCTTCTTTCTATCTCCTCCGTCTCCCACTTCCTCCACCACATCCTCCTCCTACTCCTCAGCCACTCCTTTCCTCATCTTCCTCCTCCTGTGTCTCCCGCCGCTGACCTTTCTCTGACCTTTTGGCCGACGTCGAGGAAACGAAGCGATCGATGGATGGAAGGACGAGAAAAGGTCAACGCCACGCTGATGGATATGACAACCAGGCCAGACCACACAGATACACACGCATGAACACGCACACACCCAGTCATACACTGACACGCACACACACGCGCAGGCATACTCAGACACAGACACGCACATACACACGGACACACACGAAGACACGCACATGCAGGCACACGCACATATGTATATACATGTATTTATATAAGCCTTTATACATGAAAGATGTTGTCAAACATTTCAATGTCAAGCACATAAAAATACATTATTATACACTGGCAATTTATTTAACCTTTACCCTTACAATTTTTTATGTCTCTATATACGTACTAATCATATGGCACAACTATATTTCTTTAAAAGTATATAATAAAATATAATATTTTAAAATAATCATGATATATATATATATATCAGACATCTGTACATAATAATTATGCTATCTATGGAAAATAATGATATTGGTTCGTAAAGAAAAGGAGAAGGAAGAACAAAAGAGGGTGAAAAGGAAAGCATAGCAAAGCAGAGAGATAGATGGATGAACATGGATGGAGCTTGGTGGAATAAATGAGTTATTGGATGGGGCGGAAGGAGTGGCGGAGGAAGATGAGGATGAGGAGGAGAAGATGAGGAAAGGAACGGATAGAGTTGGACACGAAAGAGAAGAGATAATTGGATAAAGGATGAGGAATATGTCGTAGAAGAAAAGGAGGACAAATAGGAGGAGTAGGAGTGACATAAGATAAATTGGAAGGAGAGGAATGAGGATTAAGCGGAAGAGGGCAAAACGGTGGAAGAGGGGGTGGAAGAAGAGAGTGAAGATGGAAAAGAGAGGTAGGGTAAGAGGGAACTGGGGAAGGAAGATGAGGAGAATTAGGAGGAATCAGAAGAAGAGGAGGAGTAGGAGGAGAGTGTTAGGCCTTGGATGCTAGATGCATCTTCTCATCCATCATGATAGATGGCTCTGTCAGAAACGGTCTAATTCAGTTTGATCCAAAAGGTTTCTTCGTGGCGCTTCCCTCCGTACGTCTGACTGTCTAGAGGGTCTATCATGTGCAGTTGCAGGCAGACAGACAGAAACAGAGAAAGAAACAGACTGAAGCGAGAGAGAGATAGACGGAGATAAAGACAGAGATAGAGACAGACAGACAGACAGACAGACAGAGAAAGAGAGAAAGAAAGAGAAAGAGAGAGTGAGAAGAGGTTTCATAATTGAAATTTAGCAGACCAATATATATATATGGTTGCTCGCAGGATTGGCACATTGCAATTTATGCTCCCATTAGTAACACCATCATCATCGTCGTCGTCATCATCAGCATCATCATCATCCTCGTCATCATCATCATATTTATCATCATAACCGTGATTGCAAAAGCATTTCAGTGTCACAACCCCGGCCAGCACTTACACAATCACGGAAGGAATGGATGGATGGATGGATGGATGGATGGATGGATGGATGGAATGGGGTCATGATGAAGCTATGCAGCATTCATCATCACGCATCCCCAACATCCTCCTCCTCTTCCTCCTCTTAACATCATCATCATTGCGGAGATCCAAATAATCGTGGCAACATTCGCACTTACACCACTATCAGCAGCAGCAGTAATGTCAGCCGCATCTTTAACTGTGTCGTTCGTCGTATTTCCATTCATCAAACGACTGAATGCGCTGCTGAAAAGAGCTGCCTATCAACTGGACAACTTTCCCCTTAATTCACTAATGGACGACAGCCAAACGCATGCACGCACAAATGCACACAGGGCAAGTGGCTCTCTATGAGTATGAACGTAAATATATACAATCGTCCTCATGTAGAGGATGTTCATGGATGAGATATAAACGGGTAATTCGGTTTAAAACTTTAATGTAAAGCTTTTACTCGTCGCCTTTTAGGAGACGATGTCACTGACCTTTGCTATCGTCGATGACTCACAACCGACTTGAAAGGATCCACAAACTAACGATATTTATCATTTGTGGCACCGTGTATCTGTGCTTTATCTTTCAATATCTCTATCTATCTATCTGTCTGTCTGTCTGTCTGTCTGTCTGCCTGTCTGTCTGCCTGCCTGTCTGTCTGTCTGTCTGTCTGTCTGTCTGTCTGTCTCTCTCCATATATATAATATATATATATATTATATATATGTAAATATATACTCTTGCCTTCATTACGACACGGTTTGATTATTACTGCTAGCCTTAGACCTCTATTATGGTCTGCCAGCCATATATATATATATATATATATATTTGTCTTGATTGTGGACTGCGAGCTGCAGCGCGTCTTATCGGCCAAATACCAAAATACATGTCATACTATGCTCTGTGTTGGGCCCTAGGATTTGAAAAGATCATTCCCTGGTGATTGGTCTGTTCCCCAAATAATGTATTTGTACATTTTATGGCCATTTGATAGCTTACGCTTTTGTCCGTTCTGGAGCTAGGAGCACTTTGAATATTTAACTTTGTAGGGTGCTATATAATTTGTTTAATATTACTGGATAAACAATTATGTAAAGGCGAGATATATATATATATATATATAGAATATTTATGAGATATAGACACGTGGTTACTTATATAATTTTAACCTGGCCTCGTCTAACCCATCCTTACCCGACTTCACGTTTTCCGCTTAATTTCGTTCTCTTCCATTCCTACCTTCGTTCCCATCCTCTTCCTCTACCCAACGTCTCCACCTTCAATTTTACCTGTACCTGGGTTAACCTTCGTTTCCTGGGATTTAGTCGACGGTATTACCTTTGTCGCAGCTGATGCCAACGTCTCCCGTCCATCGCTTATCGACGCAGGTCATCTGGTGCATTTGTCCACTTCTGTTGCATCGCAGTTTCATCCGATCGGAATCCTTCCAGACAACGACAACGTTAGGCGTCTCCAGATCAGGACAACCGATCGCTGCTCAGAAGACAACCCAGAGACAACATACATGTAACTCAGTGCAGGGTAACCGATGGACAACTTAACGCAGGGCAACCGATAGACAACATAACTCAGGACAACCCATGACAACATAACTCAGGGCAACCGATATGCAATAAGACTCAGAGCAACCGATGGACAACATAACTCAGGACAACCCATGACAACATAACTCAGGGCAACCGATATGCAATAAGACTCAGAGCAACCGATGGACAACATAACTCAGGGCAACCGATAGACAACATAGCTCAGGGCAGCCGATATGCAATCAGACTCAGGACAACTTATATAGCTTAGACAACATACGCTACGTTACTTATCAAGCTTCATACCCCGCATATTCCATAAACAAGCATACCAAGTATTACCAACCATTAAAATGATAACGTCCAAAACTAGCCAGTAAAAAGAGTTGTGTACATGTTGCGTCTGCAACAACTTGCCTATTCGGATGCATAAATTAAATTTTAATTCGCGTTGACAAACCCCTATCAGTTTGTTTACTGCTCTCGATGTTTGCTAGCTTTCTATGCTAGATCTCTATATAAGGGTGGCATTTTCATACAACAGCAAGACGCATATCATCCCTGTTATGGATGCGTCGTTAAATAAACTTATTACACACATACTACAGCAAGTTAGTTGTATTGTAATATAACAATGACTAACCTTAGAAACAATTTTATTAAAGTATTGCATGGGATCTTTATTTAGCACTGTTAGCAGCTCACGGCCTCATACACACTGCAACGAGCCTCTGTATTATAGGGTGATGTCATCCGGGAACCAACCTTCGATTCGGAAGAGGTACTGCGCGGAAGGATCCGCCCCTCTTCCAAACACGTCAACCTGGATGACATGTGAGGTTGACATGTGCACCAGTTTCTCTCTGGCCGAACCACCACCACAGATGATTGACCCCGTGCCGAGTCTCTCGTCACGGACGACCGCATATCGCTGACAGGTGGGCAGTAGGTTACTGATGGGCTCGTCGTCGACCGCCCCTTGCGCTCCTCTGGAGGAACGATTCCCGATTGAAGAGGGACGCTGAAGTCCATGAGAGAAATGTTCCAGCGCTGGCCCGGCTTCGCACGCAGAGTCAGAGTGCATGACCTCTGACCCATGTGGGAGGCACGGTTCGTCGAGAAGCTGGAGATGAATCCATGGTCGGTGGTTATGGGCTCAGAAGTGCAATGACCAGCTGTCAC